>VXAL01010547.1:0-62135 GCA_013399475.1 Chauna torquata
CGGGGCCGCGCCGCGCTGCGCGACCGCATCCGCCTGCCGGGCGCTGGCGCGGGCCCGAGCGGGGTTTGCTCGCGAATTTCTCTCGGCCTGGGAAGGCGGTGGTTGCTTGGTTGGTTGGCTGGTTGGTGCTTTTATTTTCGCTGAAAATACGGCGGAGAAAAAGCTGCGAACCAAGTCTCGCGCCTAAATATGGAATCGAAAAGCCGGGTTGAAAAGTTATTCCTCCCACCCGGGTGGTGCCGGCGTTTGGTTTTGCGGCGTTTACGTGACGAGCAGGGAATCAGGAGGGTTCTGAAAGCGCTCCGCGTGGTTCGGCTGCGGTGCGGGAATGGCAGCTCCGCGCCCTCGTCTTTACCGGCAGAAACGGCAAACCGGTGGGCTGGGAGCGCGCTGCGAGGCCGGGCCCGGCGCGGGGCTGCAGCGCGGTGTGGCGGGCACGCTGGGGTGCGCTTGCCCTTGGTGGAACGGCACGGGCTCCGAAGGCTCCCCAGCCGCCTGCAGGGCTGCTTCCCCCTCAGCGCGTTTTGGAGAAATCCAGCTCCGGGGGCCGGAGTGGCACCCGAGTGCCCGCTAGCACCGAGCCCAGCCCCCGGTGAAGTTGCCTTCTTCAGCGGGGAGCAGCCCTGGCGGTAACGCAGCTGCAGCCGAAGCTGTTCCAGGGTCCCGCGCTCTGCCCGCCTGGGGGCTGCGGGGTACCCGGGGAGCGCAGGGCTGTTTCTCAGCCCGACTTCATTTCGTTGTGCACAGCGAATGCGACGGTGCTGGTTGAACTGGTGAGACGTTCGGGTGTGGAGATGGGGAAATGCCAGGAGTCGCTTCGTTTTTAGGCAGAATGACGGCTCTCCCCTGTCCTTAATTTGCTGGATCGCTGCTCACCAATCCTTAACATGTGGAAATGGGAACTCGCCTTAAAGAGGCAGCTCTTCGTGGTGTTGGTAGGCTTCACAGCTCCTGCGAACGCTGTTTGAAGCAGCAGATCATTTCAGGAGGATGCGGTGTCAACCCCTTGTTCTGAACGTAGCACAGCAACATGTGCTGTTTTGCTTGGGAATTTGTTTAATTTTTATAAACTTCCTAGGCTTTTGGTTTTCTAGAAAATATATTCCAAAAAAAGAGAGAGAGAGAGAGAGAATTTTCCTGTAATGTGCTAGTCAGAGCAAATTAGCATGTTGGTGATGCATCACAGAGGAGCAGAGCACCCCGGAGCACCCCGTGCGCTGATAGCCGTAGTGACAGCGCTCGGGACTCCGCGGCTGCCGAACTTCTGACACATGCAGCGAGCGCTGCCGGGGAGAGGAGGCTCAGTGGGGAAGCCAGAAATGGAAGTTTGTGTGGATGGGAGGCATTCGTATCTCTTGGGCTAACCATGTTTGCTGCTGAATCTTTAGAATTTTTCTGGAAGATGTAATAGGAAAAATGTAAATTGCTGTAGGAGTGGTTAACTTGCTGCTCATTTATTCTGTTCATTCAGAGCTCTGGATTAGAATTTTTTGATCTAGAGGAAAAAGTAGAATCGGCTTGAATATTTTTTTGATAAACTGCAAACTTCAGTGAAATTTGGCAGTAAGACTTGCAATGGTTCCTGGTTTTTAGCCGCTCAGTTTATGTCTGTATTAAATTATTTCACTGGTTAAAGACACACATCAAGTACTCAAAAACAGCTCAGGGTTAAAGATTAAAATTAGCAAGTGAGTAGTTCGTAATTAAAGTCTCATGGTGTTGGAAGCAACATTAAATTTCAGAGATACTGATGTCGAATCCAACTTCTGCTCGTTAGTGTGGTCAGAAAATGGCACGATGTCTTTACAGTTTGGATCCAGGGCTTGTCTATGCACAGAAGTTGCATTGTTTTGCCCTAAATTACGCAACCGCCCAAGATTCACGTGTAATGATACAAAGGTTTTAATGCCAACATAGCTCATTCCTTCAAGACTGGGGGAGTAGGCTGTGTGCCTGTACCAGGACACCTGAATCCAGGCTTGTTCTGGGGTGGTTAGGGATTCCAGTGGAATCATGTCTTTAACCAAAGCAGTAAAGCATCTAAAAATCTGCACAGTGCGGACCAGTCTTTGTTGGTATTACTGAAATGACACACCTCTGTGTTCCTTACGCACCTCCTTCTCCTGCTTTCTCTGCTACTTCTGGTTGTGTGCAAGGACTCCGTAGCACCGAGCCTCCTTGCCCCGTGGCCTGCGCGCGGGGCCAGCAGAGCCGCTGTGCAGCAGCCCTGCACAGCCCGTGTGCTGCCGAAGTGCCACCTGAGCCCGGGCTGCGGGCGAGCTCGGGGCGGCGACGAGGCCCTGCCAAGCGCTCGGTACCCGGCTCGGTCTGCTGGCCGTGCCTCTGCTCACCATGGGACCACCAGATTCGGTCAAAGCGCACAGGGGTGCGGGCAATTAATGAGAGAGCGCAACCTACTTGATTTTGCATTATTGGCTCTGGCCTTGTCTACGCAGAGAGATTACACCAGTTTAGTTTAAGTCCATTTTTAAAGTGATTTGATTAACCTGATGTGACCTCGCGTACAAACGTTCTTATTTTGGTTCAAATGAACTTATTTTGGTTTAACCAAAACCTGCCCTTAGTCAATTTACACAGAACTGAAATTAGCTGTGCCCAAACTGAAAGGAGAACTTGCGTCTCTGTGCTGTGACACAACTTTCTCACGAAACGGGACCTTCTACAGAACCTGGCACAGTGTAATTTCCAACAAATCTGTAGGACTGGAAGCTAAAAAAAGAAAAGCCAAACTTAAATATCTTAGTGAGACAAAAGATGGGGTCCCAGTAATCCCAGTTCCAGAATACCAGGAGCAGTGGCACCGGGCTTGTATGGCAAGGCTGGCAGCAAGGCTCTCCCGTGGCTCGTCAGCTGCAGAGGAGGGGAAGTGTTTGTATCCTGTACACGGAGTCCCTGCACAGTCAAAAAATAAAAAAGTGATGCAGGGAACTCTAGGCGTGCTGGTCTGAGTGCAATAGTACACGGTGTCTCATGACGTGTTTTGTAGGAAAGAATAATTAGACATGGAAATAATGAGGAAGAAGGATAAATTGCAACAAGATTTTATCAAAGATGGATTGTGCTAGACTAATCTAGCATCTTTTTTATACAACAGATTTCTTAGGTGGGGTAATGCAGGAATGTGATTTATGTAAAGCCAAGCATTTGATACCATGCCCCACAGGACAGTGTTGCTTAAAATGAAGATGGTGGTTCAGTACAAGAGCTGAGAGGTGGAGAAGGAGCCGGCTAAGCAAAAGGTACAACAGCTGTATCCAAATACAGTTGTCTGCACGGAGAGTGGCATGCGGAGGGAGCCTTCGGGATGGGGGGCAGGGGGACCAGCTTGCGCCCGCTGGTGGGAGCTGCTCTGAGCTGGGGGGAGCGCTGGGTGTGTGCCCGGCGTGACACGGGCTGGGAGGTGGTGCCCGTACGGAGGAGGACCGGATTATCATACGAAAGGAATTTAGATGGCTTTGTTGATTGGGGTGATAGAAATAAAATGACGTTTAATAGTCCTGGGTGCAAAGTCATGCGAAGTTTTGCCCGCAAGAGACCAACAACAAGAATTTCGAGTGTGAAGCAGGAGCTCGTCACCAGCGGGGAGAGATGTGGAGGCTCTGGCTGGCCAGGGGTGCCTGTGAGCAAGCGGTGAGACACAGCTGTGAGGGAGACTAATGCCGTTCTTGGGTATCTAAGGCAAATAATAGGATGGATTCTGGGAAGTGTGATTTTATCATTGTAGAGGAGCTTTCTGCCACTCGTGGAGTAGCCCGTTAAGATCTTGCATAGCTCTGGACACCCCAGTCAAGAAAACGTTAAATTACAACAGTAGGAGGGCTGGAGGTGTGATCACACGAATGGACTCGCTGTTGTGTGACGTGAGATTAAACACCTTAATTTGTTTAGCTCTGGCCAGTTGAACAAATGAAGGGCCAGGTTACAGTAAGTCTTTTTACGCACAGCTGGGACTAAATAGCAAGAAGGAGGAAAAACCATGTGAGTCAAAAGATAGCATCCACACGAGATTAATTTGTGTAAGTTGGTCATGAATAAATTTGAATGGGAAATTAGAAGAAAGCTTCCAACTACCTAAGGATTGAAGTTGTGTAATAGTCTTTCAATTAGGATAGTTTTGAGATAGATCTTGATAATCTTATAGAAGAGATTATACAATTAAATTAGCGAGTTCCTGGAGATAGGAAATTAAGTTTGCAGAATTTTCCTTTGGTCTCCACTATGTTCATATTTTTAATGTAAGGTTGAAAGGAGATGGGACCGGGTTTTGTTTGCACTGTTACATTAACCCCATGCATCAAGGCTTCTGCTATTTTCTTGGGAGCCAGGGCAAGAGAGAATTTTCCCCACTGCTGCAGATTTGACCCTTTTTTTCGCCACGTTTGCCTTCCTCTCAAGCACTAGACGTTGGCCACAGCTAGAGGTGTAAGGGAATTCTGCAGTGCAGAGGCTCTTTGTGGCATTAGACTGGCACGGCTGCCTGCAGTCTTTCTGGCATGCTCCCTGGTTTAACCTGTTCATCAGATTCTGAGCCAGAGAGGAATTTTTCCTTCAGGTTGCGTTGTGAGTATCAATAGTGTACTTCGTGGTATGTTTTCTGGGATCTGTTGCTAATGCTGTTTAATGAACTTGCATCTGTGGTTGCAAGGACGTACGGTACGGGCAGTGATCTTCACCTGCCCTGCTTTTCCGTGTCACAGTACAACTTCATCTTGTGTGCTAATGATGTAAATTGTAAGTTTGTTGTAGGTTGTGAGGACGTGTTCTGGGGCTCCTGGCTGAAGGCTGAAGAGATGTTGTAAAGTCAGCACTAGCAGAGTTGTTTCCTGTAGTTGGAGAGCTGATGTTGATGCCCCCACTGTTCCCTCTCTACCTGGTATTCCTAAAATACGTTGCAAAGTTGAACTTAAAATCAGCTGTGCTGTGGTGCCAATCAGAGCAAAATCCTGTAAATTGTGCAGAATAGCCTCTAGAAGAAATAAGAGATTTCTGGCCATTAGTGATGAGTTGGTAATTTTAACAAGACAGTTTAGTTATAGGAAAGTTGGTGTATAATGTGCATCTTATTACATTTTCTTATTACAAGAAAGATTGGAGGAAATGGAAAAAAAGACAAAAGACAGAAAGCAAGCAGGCAAGCAAGAAGGAAAACAGCTTGACTTAGCCTGAAGCAGAGATCACGTACCTGATAAGCTGCCTGTTAAGAGAAATTGAAATATGGAAAAACGACAGTGCAGATGAGGATAATACCGAGATTGTGGACAAGGAGGTGTGCTAACCAAACTCCGCAGAGCTGCTGAAATGCGTTGGATCATCTGACTGTGGCTTGTATTCGTAGCAAACACAATTATATAATTGATTAATTTGTCGACATTCCTGTAGCACACACAGCAGTGTCGTAACGAAGAGGCTCACTAAACATTGTCCCAGAGAGCACTGTAAAGCGCATCTTTCTTGAGGAGGGAGGCAGGGCAGGACCTTGGAGGACCAGCTTTGGAGGACCGAAGCCCACGCACGAACGCACACAAGTGTGCACCAGCAGTTGGAAGCGGCCCCCAGTTGGTAGGAGGATGAACCTGGGGTGGTTCGCTGGTGATGTGCACGTTCTGGGTACCATGCAGGAGGTGGCACTGGCCAACAACTGCCTTGAGCGCGAGCGCTGCCTGCCCTCTGCGGAGCAGGTGGACCAGGGACAGCTGTGCCACCCTCCCGCCGGGTCCCTGGCATGGGCAGGGGGCACCCGGGGTCCCGAGCACCCTGGGCTTGGCCTTTAGTAATTGTATCAGCAGTTACCATCTGTGCTGCTCTCAGCCTGGCTCTGGGCAGGGATTTAGGCAAGCCCCTCTGGTCCCCATGGCAGTGTGACATCTCAGCAGGCACTTACGCTGGACCTCTGTTTCCCCGCAGTTAGTGTTCCCTCTCCCATATAGGTGATGTGTAAGTCAATGTCATTCACTTTGCTGGGTGCCAGGTATAGACAGATGGCTTAATTGATTGACTAATAGCTAAATGCAAAGATATTTGTAGGTGTGCTTATTCTTGTTTACAAACTGCCCAAGCTTAAGCAAGATTTTCAAGTATGTAGCAATGGCAGGAATCATATCCATAAAAATGCTAATCTCCTCTCTTGCTTCATCCGTTCAGCCCACAAACACACTCATACACACATGCGTAAAAGAAATTAATAAGGTTTGTTTGTTCTCTTCTGGGCTCAGCCTACTTTAATCTTACTTTAACTCACAGCACAGCGTGGCACATTGCTTCAGGGCAATAAAGTTTTGACCGTAAGCAGCATACTAAGTAAACCATTTTTTGGAGAAATAAATAAACAATAGATGAGGTGATAACAGCTCCCGTTGCCATTAATTATTTTGCATAGGCAGGGCAGTGTTATAAGAAGACTTTTAAACAAATGCAGAGGCTTTATGTGAAAGGAATAAGCAGAACCCCAGGCCCTTTGAAGGCAGAGGTTGAACTCGCATCGCTGTCTGTGCAGTGAGGACCTCTCCCAGAGTATCAGAAATAATCCCTGGCAGTCAGCCCTTGGGTCTAGGCTGTTTAAGGCTCTACTGCACGAACTGCAAGCATGCCTGTATGTATTGAGGAGGATGCTGTGTGTTTGGTCCAGTGTCGGCTTGTTACAGCAAACACAGCAATTAGAGAGGCTGTAATAGCCGGGGAGGCTACACCCTGCGCTGAGGAAGTTTGGCTGTAAACCTGTTTGTCCCGTCTCTGGGTGCAATGTACGCGGCCACGATTTACAGTAAATTAGAAATATTGACTCTGATCAAAGTGTTTCTAATCAAATTTTATTAAGTGATGTATTAAGTGTGTGCGTTAAGTGAGTCATGTGTGGCAAAAAGGCAGGACTTTGGTTGGCTCCGCTACTGCTGGGTGTGTTAAAGAGGGATATCAACAGTTTGCTTTTCACTCAAATAAAATAATTGGAATGGCTTCATCTGGGGGCAGGCGTTTAACGGAAGGGGCACAGTAGGAAGTGTTAACAAAACAAACGCTTTGTGCTAATCTTAACACCCACATTTTCTATTTAATCTTGCTTATTGCAGAGGGCTGAGCCTTGTCATTAGTGGAGACAATGAGTCAACATAGAAAAAGCGAGTTACTTTATTTTCTTTCCATCAGAAGCTCTGGGGTTGGCCTCCCGCATGGCAGGAGTGGTATGGAGCTGTGTAATTGCAGAGGGAGCGCACGTCGGCCCTTGGGGGCCAGTCCTGGGACAGACGACTCTCGTTGCTCGTCCTGCTGGAGTGTGGGCTGCCGTGGATCTAAACGCCTTTCTTATCTGGGGCATCTTCACATCTCCTGGGACTTGGTTCTTCTGCTGCAAGACCTTCTGGTCTCGTCTGGTCTATGTCTCACCGGGCCTGGAGCAGAAGTCTGTTATTTGGGAAAGTTTGCACAACCTGGGAAACATTGCTGGAAGTTCTCTTACGTGGGGAAATCTCCCCACATGTGCAGTTCTGTTTCCCTGCTTTCTGGAAATTCTTCAGCTTGGAAGGAGAGTGCCCCAGAAGAGGGTCTTTAGAGTAGGAGAGTGTCTATGATTCTGCAATAGTCCCGGTATATGGTCCGTGAAGGGCAAAGATCCCTTCCCTAAAATGGGAGAAAAATAAGTGCAAGGGACTAAAATTTTTACTAAACCATTTGGAAACAAGAAATGAGGCTGGATCAGAACTCTGTCTTATCCAGAGCATGTGTTTCCAATCTGGAGCTGAATTCCTTATCTTGGGTATATTGATAGTTAAAAATACAACTAGTAGAGCAACCAAGATCTAGAGTGTTGGACTGATTTGATGGTTGGTAGTAGGCTGCTGTGACTAGAGCAGAATCTCTGTTTTTGCTCAAGGGGTGGAAAAAGACTAACTCAAAGGAGGACGACAACTTCTGTGTTTTGATTTCTTTTTTGAAGGAAAGCATATGAATATTAATAAGCGGTCCAGCTGGAATAGCATCTTTCTTAAAAGTTGTCCTTAGAGATAGTGTATTATATTAACATGAATTTGATTGCATAGTAAGTAAAATTTTATAAATATAAATCAACATCTTATTTCAAAAGCTGCCATACCGAGGAAACTATTCTGGGATTTTCTAGTATAGTCCAGTTCGAGTTGTCTGAGTAAAAAGAGATACCGGTGTATAAATGAGATAATGAGCTGCTTTTCGCAGAAGGCATAGTGCCTGTTTATGATGTATGGAAGTCCTAAGAGAGCTAAACGGTTTAATCTTGGATTGTGTTTGAAATCTACTTTTTATGAGGCATTCCTGACTGTTCCAGAGCTTACTGCTCAGACACTTACATAGACTTCATTTCTATTTGACTTACAGCTCTGCGAGGTCCTTTGCAGGCAAATGCAGGCAAATTTTCTTCAGTCGTTTTTGTTTGTTCCTCAGCCTTGAAGTAAAATTTGTCGTGATTATAGGTGTTGCCAAATTTGTCTTCTGAGCTGGTTGCTATTGTCAGACCTGACCATTAGCCCAGTGGATGTACAGTACCAGGGGGAGCAGCAATACAAATCGTGTGTCTTCGGCATCTTTGACAAAACAGTGAGGAGCTCTGCAGCTGACTTGAGAGGGTCTCTGCAGTAACGAAGAGTATGGAGTTTGGAGGCACTGCAATAAATACTTCTTTTTTCTTCTTCTTTGTACGTTCTTGAGATAAATTTACTGTGGAAAAGAGGATTGCTGGATGAATTAATTTAGATTAACTAAGCATTAGTTTTCTCCCTATGTTTCTATCTGTGCCTTGGCTTTGAGAGTTTGCCCACAGAACAGCTATTTTTTGAGCAAATGTGTGGCATTTACTTTTGTGTCTTTCCTGACGTGAATGTCATGTTTTATTAGGGAATCATCTCACTCAGCTTTACTAGCAGCTGATTTTCCTCCCAGCCTTGCAACACTTGCAGTATCTTCAGTCAGAGAAGAGCTCTGATGGGGAAATGTTGCTGGAAGGAGGACATGGAACGCCGGAGTCTGGCAGAGCAGGATTGCTCTTCTGCATAGAGGAAGCAAACATCTGTGAGATATTAAAAACTTTTGACAGGGATAGGAAGATAATTTCCAAGATAATTCCATGCCAGGCGCTGCTCTAGCTTCTATCTCCTGCCAGCTTCCAAAGCCCTAGGTCATAAGGTTAGAGAAAATTGCGGGCTGGTTGTGTCATCCCTCACCTGTAGGTGCGGACCTTCCCAACTGCAGTCCATCGCCACCAGAACCGGGTAGCCTGTCATCACCCTCCCATTAAGGATGACTGTTTCTAAAACATTAGCATTCATGTCAGGACTAGATACGGATCAGCACAGGCTTAAATCATTGTCAGGAACAGATGTGAGATACCTAATCAGTTATTTCCTTAGGAAAATGAGTTTGATTGCATGAATAGTTGTAAATATTTCATTCAGCAATTCAATTCAGCTACTACAGCAACGGTAAACAAGCTTCTGAGACTGAAGAGAAGCATTTTGCGGTGCTGTACTTGATTTCTTATTCATTTATACTTTAGCGTAGAGGAAAGCAGCGTAGGTACTCTGGGTTACTTCTGGTGACAGCGCGGCTGGTAACCAGGGGCTGGCTTGAGGAGAGACAAGCACGCTTAGCCCTAACAAACACGCCAGCTTCACCCTGGTTTACAACGTGCAGAATTCGCCCACGGGGCGGGCGCTGAGCTGCAGGTTTTGCCGCTGGGGCATGGTTGTGGCGCAGGCATTGGTTTTGGCATCAGCGTGACAACGACTGCCCGAGCACCAAAGCTTCCATCCCCTGCCTGGGTCCTGCGCTCGCCCACCCCTGCCCGGCTGCCGTGGCGCGGGGTGCTGCTGCTGAAGCGCGGGCTCTGCGTAAGTAAGTAAGGACACGGCTTTAATTTCGCGATTGGCTTGCACTTCTCACTTGTTGAAAGCAAAACTAAATTAAACTGGAAGAAATGCTCGTGTTAGGAAGGATGGAGTACTAGTTTCAGTGAACTTAAAAGGGATTTTACTACTGACCTTTCGCAGAGGGCCTGATGAGAGGAGGAAGAGGAAGGAGGAAGGTAGTTTTTCTCTCTGCCTAATTGAATGTTTTCCCTGCTTGAGTTTTGGCTAAGCCACTGTGAAGTTTGCTTGTGATTTACAGGAGACATGCACGAGAGCAGTGCAGGAAAGAAAGAGGCTGTGAGTACAGATGATACTTGCCTCTCCAACACGGTGTGAAATCCTGAGGAATTTGGGACTGCTAGCTAAAGGTCACGGACATTTTTAACTTCTGCTGCTGGCTTCATGCTACTGCGTAAGCGTTCGTCAGGGGTCGTGCTGGCCTTGGCAGCGTTACATAGGCAGATTATCGCAGAAACAAGCTCCCTTTCAACCCGTATGTTTTGCGTGCGTGTACATTGCAGTATCTTTCTTTCCATCAGCTGGTTTTAATGTTTATCTTCTCGGACAGCCTGATTTTAGTGTGCTAAGCGTAGTATGGACACTGCTGGTGTATGGCTATATAGTTTTAAGTGCTTTGGTCAGGAAAGCCCAGAGTTACAGATTAGTGTCTATCCTAATTCTGGAAAGCACAAGCAAACCCCACTGCTTTCACCGAGGAATTGCACAAGTGGTTAAGGCAAGAGCCACGTGCCAATGGATCTTCATTCTTCAGGGCACTTTGCACTCTGTCTCAGGGGAGATGCCGTCTCACGCCGCAGCCTTTTCAGCTGGCCAAGTCTCTTAGCGGAGAGCCAGGGACCACGGATGGCTGAAGGCGCGGGTCCGCCGTCCTTCTCAGCCCCGTCCATACAGCCAGGGTGCTCTGCGGGGCGGTAATACCCGCTGCTGCTGCCAACAGCTACTGACTAGAGGAGAGCTGTCCTTCGAGAGAGATGGACCCGTGCATTTAATTTACTGGTTGTACTGGAGTCCTGATTCTGGCTCACAGTAGGAGGATTCTTGGTACTAGACCATTGCAGATATGAAAAAAAAAAGAAAAAAAAAAAAGAAAAAAATTTTTTTTAATGTTCTGCATGCTCACACAGCTGTTTTAATCAATAGAGAGCATTTTGATGTCCAGAAGAAAATACATGTGCTTAATTTCACGGATGCACGTCCTCGTGGGACATTACCAGATCTCTGTCCTACGTCCTCCCCTGCCACGGGGCAGGAATCCCTGCCAGTCTGCAGGTGACGAGGGACCGTGTGCTCTGCAGCAGGGGCAGAGCATCGGTGGCTGCCCTGCCTCACCTCCTGTTGCACCAGGGCTGGAGCGTGGCTCAGGGAGAGCCTCTTGGAGGGCACAACAGCAGAAACGTGGCTGTTTGATCCCTTCCTCTCCCTTGAGTCTCTGTGTTTACTCAAATCTTTTTTACTTGGACATTGTCTGGGAGGGACACATCGTTTCCAGTCTTATAGAGTTTAAAAAAAAAAGAACTCGAAGAGAATCCCCAAAACAAAGTGGACATTCAGTCATGCTGAGTCATATTTTGTTATTTTGGCTGATTATCCAGCCAGCCATGCAAATAAACTGCAAGGGAAAAAAATGTGTGTGAATATCTTATCTTGACAGAATGAGGACTTGGGTCTTTGTACATAATATGTGTAACAATAATGTCCCAGTATTAAAGTGCTCCAGTGGCTGTTGTATTTGCAGTCTAAAAATGATAGCGAAGTAATAAGAGAGAGAGACATGTTGATGTTTATCTTCTCTTTTCCTCTTTTGGTTCAAAAGTTTTGCTTTCTCGTTACATTTCTAGTGCATATTTGCAGTACTGTGCAGAATGATGAATGTGATTGCAGTTAATTGTTTAAATATTCTTTTATTCCTGAAACTTTCAGAACAAATAACAGCTTTTGAGGAGCTAGTTGAGAAGCGACTTGGGCAAGATACTGCAAAAGAGAATATTGGTTGTGAAGTTAAAAGTGTCTCAGAGAAGAGAAAGAGAAGGTGTGGAGGTTGTTCTAAAGAAGGAAGGAAAAAAACAGCTATATTATTAACACTTCCAGTAACATAAGTGGTAGCAATTCTTCTTGTAAAAAAAAATGTGTAAGCTTCAGTAGTTCAAATCCATCCTTGGTGTAACTGTGGTAGAATTACACTTGGATCAACAACTTTGCTGGTTCATAAGTCTTCTGGTGTTACTGAATGCAAATACTACAAATGAGCATGACTTTGTCCAAAATGCATTTACTGACTATATTTGTCATCTGTCTGTCTTCTTCATAGTAAACAAGAAGGAGAAGGTCTGGTAGCCACAGAAAGTATTTTGCACCATACTGTCTAGCTGGGGCCATTATTAGCTACTCTCAGCTCCAAAGAGCTGTTCTTTAGGGTAGCTGAAACGCAAACACGTATTTGGCCTTTGGGACCCCCTTGCAACCATATTCTAGATTTGTAATGCAGGAAATAGAACACTGGATGGAAAAATACCACCTCAAGACAACTGTGAGTTATTTTGGAAATTCTGAGTAACGAGATGAGTTTTCTCACAATAATGCTCACATCCAGTACTTAATCATACACTTAAAACAAGTGGGCTCAGACCTTATGAAAAGTGTTTACTGATTCGGCTTTAAGGCACAGGCCAAGAAATAACTTGATCGGATTAGTCGGGGTTGAATAGGAACAGCAGCAAATAGAATCAAATGAGTGTGAACGATGCTGCTGTACTCTGCATTAGAAAAATATCTGCCAGCTGCCGTGGCAGAGCATAATCCTGCAAGATGCTGACGCCTCCGGTTCCTGTTGCCCGAGGAAGCCGGGGCAGGGCTCCTCAGGCGTGCAGTTCCCATTGCTCACCTGAGTCGCACAATGGTTTTTCTCTTAAATCCTTCTTTTCCCTCTTACATAAAAGCTGATTCTTTTATACCTCCTCTTTCTTGAAAGGCTCTTGACACTTGCAGGGACAGGGTGCGTGGCTGGTTATTCTCAGCTGCAAGATTACAGAGATGGCAGCAGTAAGGTCAGTGGGGCATGAACACGGCTCAGCTGGAGAGCAGATGCGAGGAGATCATTCAAGGAAAGCAGCTGAAATTCTTGGAGCCAAATGAGGATAAGACAAATTTTGAAATGTAAGTGCTTTGTTTAAATTCCTTTTGACTTACATGTGCATTAAACCTGGAATGCTCCTGAATTAAACACACTAAGAGGGTAAAGAAGTTTCTTACGCTTGAACTTGGACGCTTGAAGCGAAAGATATAAAATGAGGTCAGTTAGCTCAGCTGCAGTGAATCCTTTGATATTCATTTAATGGATAAGTAGATAAAACTCTAAGTAAGCTTGCATGTGAGACTTTGAATTTTAACTACTAAAGCTCTTTATAATTTTCTCACAGGTCTTTCACATAGGGCAGTTTAACTGTTCAAACAGCTAGTGCTGCTCCACTTCTGCTGCAGTAGCACTGCATGGCCCCTGAGCCTGTTCTCACCTTTCTTCTGTCTCTGAACCAGAGTTAAGAGGTGGGCTGACACTGGGAAATGCCATCGTTTTGGCAGTATTTGGGTTTGAGATTTGGGCTGAAGTCAAGAAGTTTAACTCTGGATCAACAGCTGAATTCTCCTCTGCTATAGGGAGGCTTTCAGTCTGATTTAGACCTATCTCTAATCCTTTTGTCATAATATTTCCTTTTTTTGAATAGCTTCCTTATGTATTGAGTTCCAGAAATTCCAGGCTGGTGATACACACGAGAAACAGATTGCAACAGAGAGCAGATGAAATTACTCAGGTCTAGGATTACTGAGGCAGAACGTTTTTTCTTCATGTTGTTTTAGAAAGGGAGAAGAACCTTGCTTTTTCTGGTTTATTGGAAGAAGTTTGGGATCAAATGAATCCTGAGCTGTCCTTCCACTGGTCACTCAGTGGTCACTTGAGGAAAAAATAGTGAACTGTTGGTTTTTCCTCCCTCCTGCACTTGAAAATCAGTTCTTATCAGTTCTACATATTTAAGGGAGTTCTAAGACTATAGCCTGATGCTTCAGGAAGCTTATTTTAGGAGGGAAGACTTGACTGAATGCCAGTAGACGGAGCTAATCATCAGGACATCTGGATTCACTGCTTAACTCTGCTGCCCGACCTTGGGCCAATGATTTAGGTCAAGCTTTTCCAAAATGTACATTGTTTGTAGGTGCTTATGCTGGGTTTCAGCATTAGTGAAAATTAGGCTGTAACTGCGTTTACTGTTTCAAATCCAGCTTCCCAGAACTGGCACACTCATAAAAAGAGACAGAAGTGAAATGTGTGCCCCTGTTTCCTCACTTGTACAACAGGGATAACTGTGTTTATAGAGTGTGCCGAGACTTCCTGATGTAGAAGGAGTAGAGGAGAAAAAGGATGGCAGCAAGGTGCTTGCAGAGCATCAGAAAAGTAGACATTGTTCGTAGAAATCAAAGGAAACTCAACAAGAACCAGACTCCCAGGACCTCCCACTTCAGTAGCCGAAGGGCTCCCCAGTATGGCGAGCGGACAGGACCGAGTAGATGTTAGGAAGTAGAGGAATGACAGAGCTGAGGATAGCTGGCTACCTGCAGAGTGTCTGTCATCCAGCCCATCCAGCTGCCTCCCGGTGCATTGCCCAGCAGCAGCAGAGGACCAGCTGAGTTGCCCTTTCTTGTAGGGGTGATCCAGGAACATAACGTTGTGCATGGACAGGGCAGTGCAGGAGCAGAAAGCTGTGCGCTTCCAGTATGCTCTGATTTGTGTCATATACAGTCAATCTGTGCATGCCGGAAAGGAACAGACTATGCTAGGTATCTGCTCATGTAGTGGAGGAATCCCAAAAGTATCGGGCCTCTTTCATGAAATGAGCTCCAAAGAGAGGTGTGGCACCACCTTGTTTGTTCTTGAGGCAGGTACCTGGGGACCCCAGGATGTGCTTGTCGGGGAGATGGTAGACCGTTCTTGCTTTCAGGAGTGATAGGAAGGTACATCACTTTCACAGCTGCATCCTGACTCCAGGATTGCCTGTGGTTGCTATCAGGCTTTGGAATAAGCTGAAGCATGTTTGTAGGGCAATGGCCAGGGGAGCTCTGTATGTAGACAGAAGACTTTCAGGTTTGAAAGGAGATCCTCCAGTCCACAGATAGCTCCCACCCTCTACTGGTCCTGCAGCCTGTGAGAAGATGGACTTTGAAGCCAAGTCACGCAACCCATTTTTCTCCTCACCAGAGCAGAGCAGTTTGGAAGTGTGGTCCTGGAACCATCAAGGACCCACTCCTGAAGCATTTGAAGGCTCCTGCTTTTACTGTGCAAGGCAAACAGCCCTCGGGCCTCACTTTTATTTTTGCTTCATGAGTTCAACCTCCAGCACAAGCAAACACAAAGCACAAATGCTTGTTTCCTCATCTGTACCATCCTTCAGCATCCGAAACGCATTTTATATACAAGCCTGAGAAAAGCAAAGAAGAAACTGAAAAAAAAAACAAGTATTGTTTAAGCAGAAAAGGAGAACAACTAAAGACATGGATGCTACTATTGCCTCGTTCAACAAACTGGTGGTTGTTGGGGGTTGGTCTCTTGCTGAGAGAAGTAGAGGACGAGGTATTTAGCTTGACTAGATAGCTGATTTTATTTATTGTGTAATGATTGCATTTATTCTGCACAAAGGGAGAGCACAAGGCCTAAAAGTAGGTAATTCAGTGGCACATAGACTTTATGTTAGCTTGGGTTAAGTTTCACCCATAGTAAATAGGACAGAAGAGGAAATACAGGAGATATTTCAGGGTAACACATCCAAAAAGACAGCTTTGACATGGATGTCCTTGTACCTACGTAGCTGCCAAAACAGAATCCAAAACCGAAAAAGGACCCAGTGACCTCGCTTAAAACCATAATGAGAGTTGCCACAAGCTGTGCCCTCCTGGTGGGAGCAGCACGAGCACCTCCCAGGGAGAAGCTCCAGCTGGTGGGCCCTGAAGGCCAGCAGGCAGTGTTGGGGTGCCGAGGAGCCACCATAGGCGCAGAAGCTGGCACTGGTGAGCTAGCAGACAGTGTTGGTTTCTTCTAAAAAGGTACCTAGATGGTTTGCCCTGATAGTGTTGAAACCATGCTGAATGAAACCCTGAAATTATCCAGAATTTCGGCAGTGGATTTATGACCAGATGTTGTCCATCTTGTTTGAGCTGCAGAATCAAATTAGTTGTTTTTTTGTTTTTTTTTTTAGCTTGTTGAGCTGTTTTTTTCATTGCTGAAATTTGTTGGGTTAATTTCCCCCTACACACAAACACCATCTTTTGCGATTTGCCAGGGAAGTGAATATGATAGAAAGTGCCCTGAGGCACGAGGGAGGGAGCCCTGCTCGCCTTCTTTTCACATTCACCAGCAGGAATGGTTGCTTAACTTTAAACATCGGGAGATGAGCTGTGCTGCAGTCATCCTGAATGTCACCACTGCTTTTCTTGGTAGAGATTGCTTTCAATATTTTTTTGCAAATTGTTGTGAACTAAAACGTGTGTTTATATGTGTGTGTCTATGCACCCCCACACATACATGCACTTGCATCGTCAGGATCAGCCATAAACAGAACCAGGGCTTTAAGAAAATTCATATTTTCTGGAAATTTTGGAGAACATTCTGTTCAAAAGATTTCTGGTTGTGAGATTTCAATATTGCTGCCTTCTCTTTGTCTGTATGTGCCTTTCCTGGAAATAGTCACATGAGAACACACGTCTCAATTTCTGCTGAAGGATTTTTTGTGAACAACTGCCTTTGCTGCTATTCCACATGAGGGAAAAGTGTCTCAGTGTTATTGTTTGAGGATTATTTGGCTCTAAATATTAGACTGAGTGTTCAGGTCCGGAAATACTGTGTCTGAATGAGTAAGGTATGTTAAAGATTTATTTATAGGTTAGATACATTATCATCATTTCAAAGTACAACACACATTTACTGGAAAGGTGGTTCCTGTAGTAACTGTATGGCTACAAGTAAACACAGGTATTCATCCAAGACTGCAGAAGAAGTATGATTTGCATACTCATTTTCATCCTTTCCTGCGTGTGCCAGTGGAATTATGGTTTTGTACTGTTAGGGTTGTAAATCAGCAGTCCTACCTTTTGCCGTGTTTTGAGAATTTTAAGAGGCTATTAGACAAATTGATAGAATTAATTAATTACATGCCCTTCTTGTTACAGAAGCCCTGGAGACATTTTAAATAATCTTCTCCAATGTTGTATCTTTAGCCTGCAAGGCTTAGTGAATTGCTGGAACACAACAAAGTTGGCCAGCTATTTTCTCCAGGATCTGACAAAAATCCTAGAGAACAAAATGTTCCAGTAATCATCTTTTCTTTTCAAGTGTCTGTTAGTGTTTTTAATCTTTCTCCCCTTTCCTTTTGTCAGAAAACAGCATATCCTAGTTAAAAAAAAACAAACCACAAACTCCCCCCAAAAAAGAAAACCCGCAGCAGCATTGTTCCTCCGTTTATCTCTCATTTCATTTCTGTGCTGAATCACAATGTTCTGATACAGGCTTTTTTATGGTGTAATTGTTTTGTATAATCCATTTTCTTTGGGCACCTCTTTGCTTCTCTCTGACGCTGTTACTGCTGTAATGAATGTAGCCGTAAATCTGTCACAGGTAAGAAGCTAAATTTAGAGCTCAATAAACCAGGGAAGGGTCTGCTGCAGCCAAGTTAGCGCATTGAGATGCTACAGTTACAGCAGTGGCAGAGAATGCCCACTTCTGACGGATGAGCGGACGAGGGCACAGAATTTTGGTTCTCTCATCAGTTCACCACCGTTACCCTGTCCCAGTTTCTGCATAGATGCCATGTGAAAATACAGGCGCAGGTGGAAAATAGAAGTTCGTGGTGGAGGTCCAGGGATTAGGAGCTGTCAGACAGGACAGGACCCGGTGCTCCTGGGCCTGGAGCGAGGCGGCGCGGGAGCTGGCTGGGCTGAGACGCCCCGGCACGATCCCTGAGGCAGTGCGTCCCTCAGCGGTTAGGCAGCCGTAACGCTTTGCTCTTCTGGGAAAAGGGAAGCGAAGAGCACGGAGAAGAGAAAAGCAATGGGAAGAAGAAGGCAGATGACAGGTAAGGAACAACGAGACGGAGAGAAAACTCTTTCGAGAAAGATCCAGTTCCCTGAGCGGTAAACCTACGTATGTTAAGTGAGGGGGAAAAGTGACAGAGGAGCAGGGCGAAGAACAGCAGAAGGCAAAGCCTGGCAAGGAAAAAATGCAAGCACGTGCACCCACCTAAGACGTGGCTGGACCAGGCCTGCCCAGGCACAACTGTCCGAAGGTGTCACTCTTTGTCACCGGCACAGTTGAGCAGCAGGCCGTGGCGCGGCCGCGGCCGGCCGTGGTGCGGTNCGGCAGCTGCTGCGCCCAGGGACGGGGTGCTCGCCCCCTGCGAAGCAGCCGGAAGGATTCAGAGGCACTGTTTGGTTTTTCAAATGTCATTTACATTAGCATCTTATAATTGAGTCAGTAGCACTTTACTGAAAAGGTTAGGTTCTGCCTTTTAAAAATTAAATCCGCTGTTTAGCTGTCAACCGCAGTCATGCCCTCCTGTTGCCTCTGGAAGAATGAAACACTGGCATATTGACATATAAATCGTGTCGCTGGAGAATGCATTAACTCGCTTATTTACGGCTACATTGTGCCACGAAGTGCTGCATCTTGTAATTGAGGGCTCTCTGCTGAATTCGTTGCATGTACAATCTGTGGATATTATTAGTATGGCACATTTCCATAATTAAAATATTTCCTACAGTATAAATTTGAAGACTCCCTAACCACCGTACATTACGCAAATGCAAAATTATATGAAAATTTAAATACAATCACAACAAAGTTTTTACGCATAGAGAATATTTTTAATTAGACCTCTTGGTATAGTTGGAAAAAAGCAATCAAATTAGCTGGGTTCAGGACTGTTTTTAGGTGACCGATGAAAACTTCGTTTGCTCCTTATCACAAAGAAATCAGCAGCACTGGACTCACAAAGTGATCTTGACCTTGCTGTGAGAGACATAGCCAAGTAATTAAAATAACGCTATATTGACGCGTTCATAGGAACTGTTGGTTTCAGGGAATAATTCTTACTTTATGTTATTCCATTAAGAGTTATTCTCAAAGTCACATGAATGTTTTGGTGTTTTACAGCAATCCAATAAATAAACGTTTTCTTTGGTCACAATACTGCAGTTTTAGAGAGCTCCTGAAGTCAAACAGTTTTGCAAAACAAGGAGTTGAAAAAGAATTCCCTCTCCCATTCCCTCTTCAGTAAAAATTGTGCCAGCATATTGCAGAAAGGATGAAATAGCACTTTAACTTTTAGATGTGTGTCTGAGAAGTCCATTGTCTTGTTAAGGCTGTCATGCTCCATTGCCCTTTCTGTAACCCTGGAAACAACTTTAAGTACGGTGATATTTGAAAAGTTTAAAATGTAACTTGCCCTTAAAATGCTATGAGTGTTGTTTGGGATGCCTTGTGCAAAGGAGGAACAAATCTTTTCCCTCTGCAGAGGGCATTAAGCAGTGATGGATATGCATTTCTTGGTGGGAAAACTGATCATCGCCGATTGTAGGTGGGGTGGAAAAGGATGCTGGCGGCATTGACAAGTGTCCTCTCTCTTCATCTGCCCGTAGAGTTCAGGAGTCCTTCTCCGAGTGTTGCAGGAGAGGATTTTCAGGAGGCAATAAATAAATTTTGATCCCTCTGGTTAATACAGTTAAGGTCAAAGAGATTCTATCTGAAGCTGTTTAAAATACTCTTAACATGCAGGCATACTGCTGTCAATAGTGCTAAGTGCCTTATCTTGCTGAGGAGTGTATACAACCCTTATGAAACTATTCTTAAGTATTCTGGTTGCTATATTTAGCTCTGGCTCATAACAAGACAAAAAGCACTTAGCTAAATGTAGTCCTGAAGTGCTTAATCCGGTTAAGAATATTCTGTCCTTAGGTGTCTTCTGCTAAGACTTTTTATAGCTCACCATCCTGCTGCATCATGCAAAAAGCTTCTCCGTGTGTTTGGGCCTGTGACTTCTTTTATGACCATTTATTCTGTCTGAGCCTCGAAGCCTGGCACTGACTGCGGACATCGCTTGTGTTCACTGGAGGTGTCCCTGGGACAGACCTGGGAAGCCTCGTCGCTCCTGGCAGCTCGCATCGGCCGTGCTGCAACGGGATGCAATAGCTACTGCTGGAGACTGGGGAACTGGGGCTCTGTTTCCTAATTTAGGCTTGGTGAGCTTTAACTGGACGGTGTCCCTCTTAGTGACAAAACAGCATCTCTCAGCTTACTGCTGTTCAAGCTGGCTGGCAGGGTAGCCACGCATACAAGGCAGAAAACCTGTCTGGCTTCCCTGGAGCTTCCGATTGTTAGACAGGCGATGGGCAAGGCAGCGGGAAGGTTTCTGCGCAAAGCTTTGCACTCAAAACTCAGGAAGAATCCTTTTGTTCGGCTGAATTTTTTGCATACTTAGGCCTGTGTATGAAAAATGCTTTCTGAAAAATTTTAATAGATCTGTTTGTGTAGTTTCAAGGTTTGTTTTTTTCTTTTTTAATAATTTAACCCATTGCTTTAAAAAGAATATTCTTTATAGCTCTGTATCTCAGAAATTGTTGAGTCAGCAAAACTTCAGTGTGGGTCGTCCTTTTGGAGGAGAAAGAACTATGTAATTTTGACTGCGTTGCACTGACGTTGAGAAGCATTGACTAAAATAAGAATTTCAGTTCTAATGTATGTTGATAGGATAACAAATAAGATCACATGCTCCTTTTGAACTAGGATAAAAGCTTGTAATTTGACCAGCGTAAGACTGCTGTGAGAACAGAAGCAGAGCAGGTCCACCGTATTTAAACTTGCTACGTAGGTGGTGTTTTGAGTTGCAGCTTCACTGGGGATACCAGTCGTTGCATAAGGTTTTCCCTGGAAGTTCATGTTCTGAACTGAAAATGATGATTTAATCTCAACTGCACTTTTTGTTGAATCACTTACGGCTGAAACACATGAAGTATTTTACGTGTTTGTATGTTTATGTATAACTTTTCTATTGTGTCGGGAGCTTCGGTCCTCTTTCAGGTAACTTCCGTATTGCAGTTTTATAACCACTGCATTACAGTTTATCTGAGCCATGTTTTTGGAGCAGATGGACTAACATAATTTCGTGTAGCTGCAGCAAGCAAGAATTTGGCCTGTTGTTCCATGTTACTCGCACAAACTTCTCTTACAAAGCACTCTCCCCGTACCGCTGGGGGAGCTCTGCATTGCTCATGGTATCTGGCAGTGTCCCCATGCAGTCAACCCTTCCTGTGGCCCAGCTGCCCTCTTCAGTGCTTGTCACGTGTGTCTCACAGTGGTTCGTCAGCCACATTCCTGGGTTTCCTTCCCTTTCAGGTGCTTTCACTCCTTTGAGAAAGGAACAAGCTATTGCTAGCCCTTTGGATTTTCAGAAATGTAGGCATGTTTGTTTGGTCACCGTAGCTCCAAGTATATAGTCACTGGAAGCGTCAGTGAGTGTTCTGCAGTGCCTTGAGCTGACTCTGAAGGCTGAGGGTAACAGGAGAAGCGGTAATGAACCTACATCTCAAAGCAGGGAGGTCACTGCAAGGGCATTAAAAGCTTGTTAAATCGGGAAGCACAGCACTTGGCTGTTGTTGAAGATGCTGCTCTCGCTCAGGGGCAGCTTGGTTGTACCCGTGTCCTTCCTGAGAATAAGGCTCATTTGAACCAAAGACGTTTCGACAGCGTTGGTTTCAGAGGGCTGAGTGCTGCGGTGTGGGTATGGTCAGAGTGGTTGGAGAAATAAAAGAGCATGAGGCAAAGCTGAGGAACTGAGGAACAGCGTACATTTTGTATGGAAAAAGAAATGGCACAACAAAAATAAAGCATTTAGGACAAGTAACATCATTAAAATCTTCACATCTGTAAGGCATTCGAAGTATTCATCAGGAGCCCTTTAAATAGCAAACAAAAAGGCGATGCTCGTGTCCTCTCAGAAGCAAACCTTAACGGGAGGCCTTAAACCCATCCGCAGGTGGGCGGCCGTGACTTGCACTACCTTCAGCTGGTGATGCTGATCTCAAAGCAGGTTTTTGGTCACAAACACTGGATAGCTCCCTGTTGGGGAATGGCAGATACACTCACTGGTTCTCATTGCACACATGCCGGGTGAACTGTCACGTGTTGGAGGTACCCTTATCGATCCTCAGCAGCCCCACACTATGAGGGCCATTCTTCTGCGCTGCTGGGCCATGTGATTTTTTGGACCCGAGAGGTCAATTGGGCTTTGCCAGGCTGCTTCTGTGGCAGCAGATGGTGCACGCAGAGCCAGGAGTCCCAGATATGTCCCAGCGCCAGGTCCCGGAGGCTTTGCTAAGTGCCCACCCGAACATGTTTCTAATTGGCGGCAGCAGACTTCTTTGGCTTGACGTGATTGCTGCTCTTTAGGCTAAGTCTTGTCAGCAATTGTGTTTTAACTGGATTTGCTTTTCCTTCCAGGATTAATTTTTCTCCGTCTCTATTTACATGGTGATAAGAAGTGCTAATCCCACTCCATCAGTCTGGACTGATGAATCTGAGGAATAGAGCAGGTAATGTCTAATTTGACTGTTAGCTTCCAGTGACTCAGGCAGTGAGAAGCACTCCCTCCTCGTGGAGTACATTCACATTTTGGGACTAAAGAAATCATATGGTTTCCTCTGCCCAAGTCTCCTGCTGGGAGGGGAATCTTTGCCCCAGAGCAGAGGAGGGAGGGTGAATTTTTGTTGCTCTTAGTGTGAGCAGCATCTTTGACATCCTCTCAGTTGTGCATTGTTTTATTTCATTTGGAGTTACCGACCTGAGCCACTGAGAGTGAATCACCAGTGAAGAGGTCACCCTCATCATGAGGAATTTTCCGTCATTGCATGGGGCTTGAGAGTACCATGTCCTTACTGGGAATTGTGGCCAGCTGTTCTCCTCACCTGTGCTGCAGGAACAGTTACTGTACAATAAAGACAGCAGCCCACAATGCCAGACCCGGGGAAGCCAGGTCACGTTCCCTTCCTTGCCCTGGTTAATACCAGCTGAGGAACAGTTTTAACTTGAAGTCTTGGGTATGAAATCCTGTAGTAGGATGCAGCTGAGATGATGTGGTGGGAGTCCACCAGTGCAAGCATCTGGCTGCAGGGTACTTCGGGTGAACCTCTTTCATATCGTCCCTTGAATCTCCTGACCATACCCTGCTGTTGCCTAGTACTAATCCTTTGGGGGATCAGCACAGCTTCCTCCTTCCTCCAATGCCCTTGCAATGGGATAGAAACCTCAGATGCTCTTTAAGCATTGCAATGAACTCCAGCAGCCTGGTTGACTCCTCAGGGCAGGACCAGGCACAGTGCTATCTGGCACAGACATTGAACTGAGGTCAGCTCTCATATTTGCAGGGGAGATGCTGTTTCCTGTGCAGAAATCAGTGCTTTGGTAGGGTTCCCCATCCCTAGTGTTCCCCTGACTGCATCAGGTGCTGGTTGGGCTTGCTTGTGGCTGGCGCCATTTCACAGAGGGGACTGCAGAGGCAGGCTGGGGGCTGCTCGCTCTTTCCCTGTATGGTTACAATTACTGTAGATGTATGTTTGGGCAAATGGCAAAGGTTTCATTGCTCAAGCCTCAGTAGGTGACAGAATAAGCAAGAAACTATGTAATGGAGTGGAGGCTGGGGAAGGGGATGATAGAAACCTCTGGGAGGTCATAGCATACAAACCAGTAAGCTCCATGTTCTGACATTCTCAAAAAGATCAGGCAATATGACTCAGTAATTACTTCTGTTCTTTCCTTCCAGAGCCCTGTGTTGTGTAAACGAACTGATGGATGAAGATGAGAAGGACAGGGCAAAGAGGTATGAAGGGATGCATAGAGCACTGAGCGTGGAAGCTCTCCCAAGGGAGAAGTGTAAAAGCTGTGTTGTCCGGCGCTTGAAAAAGTAGTTGGGACACTGATGTCAGAGACAAAAAAAACAGTTTTCAGGCTGTGTATAGCAGACCACATAAAATGTAATTATGTCACCATTTTCAAGCTTCTCACAGTGTATTTGACCACCCCTATGATCAGTTAATCAGCTCAGTGCTCCTTAGATTACATTGCCTTACCCTCAGAATCTCGTGTTATCCCATGACTATTTATCATCCTGACCCGTGATTTTACTGACCTCACATAGTGCTACGCACCTGGGGCAGAGTTCCCCACGAGACTTAGAGGGCAGTCCTGCCTTAGCACAGGCAGGAGGTGGTCTCCCTTCAGAGGAGCTTGGTTCAGTTCTAATTCTCATCATAACTCATTGTACACTAGCACCAAAACAGAGGGGGCTATGAATGCAAATGCTGGATGTGAGAACCTCCAAATGCCAGCCTGACTGTGAATGGAAATGCTTTCTGCATACCACACTCGGTCTGGATCACAGGAAGCATGTATCATCATGAATACACTTGTAAAGAAAATTAATTACTACTGGAAGAGGTTTTATGACAATAGGGGTATCTCAGATATGAGCATTGGAAAAAACATTTTGGAAGAAACTGAATGGATTTGCTTCTCTTTTATTATTTTTAATGGATGGGAAAACCCTAATAAAACATTCTTAAATTGTATTAATGCAAGCTGGAAACTACTCTGGTTTCTGCAGCCAGACTCTTAACGTGCCCAGTTTCATATATCATGCTGCTACTACTACAGATTTTCAAAACCAGATATGAGAGTGTGTGCTTGACTTTATTCTGCAGTCAAGTTGTCTCTGCACAGTGTTCTCTGGCAATGAGCTACTTCTGCAAGTAGAAGTCCAGGAATGAGGCATCCTTCTCATTTTGACCTTTATGTGTGTGCATAGTAGCTGCAAAACAAAAGTGAGCAAAAAGTCAGTATGTGATGCCAGGACTATTTTACTGCAGAAATTTTGTCCATAACACCTTTGTCTAGTCATCAGTAATTTTGAAACAGTGAAAACTGCTGCTGAAATGTACGTAAGGATACGGTCCTGCTCAAATACCTATAAATCCTATTTGTTACCTGCAGGTGTTCCTTGCTGACAGTGAGTTCAGTCCTGCTGCAGGTCTCTAAGCACCAACACCGCACTTACTCCCAAGCCTAATTCTAAGCAAGTGAGCAGTCCCACGAGAATTCAGATTCTTGTATTTAAAGTGTTTTGCTGGGATAGGGCCACTTGCCTCTCCTCGGGTTGAGCTGCAGACCCTTCATTTTACTTAGTGACATTTATGTTTCTGTCATCCAGGGCATCACGCAACAAATCTGAAAAGAAGAGGAGAGACCAGTTCAATGTCCTCATTAAAGAGCTTTGCACAATGCTGCAAGGCCATGGCCACCCTCTCAAGATGGACAAGTCCACCATACTGCAGAGGACCATCGACTTCTTACAGAAACAGAAAGGTACTGAGGGCACCAGCCCCTTCCCCTTGGAGGCACTGGCTCTGCAGCTGACAGGCAGCCAGTTGCTGCTCAGAAGGTGAAAACTGTTTTTACCAAGCCTCTGAAAACCCCATGTAGGACATGAACTTTTAAGTGAGGGGCAAATGAAGGCATGCTGGTTGGCCTTGACAAATGGGCTAGGTTTGAAAGCAGTGACATCGCTGCATTTCCCTCACTTGTCCCCACATCCCATGGCGTGCTTTGTACACTCTCAAGCAGAGCAGGAGGGAGGAGCTGAGGAACAGCACATGCCACAAAAGTCTGGGGAAGCGGATTTCTACACCCTCTTCCCAGGTCTGCTGGGCTAGCAGCCAGCTGAGTGCAGCCCCTCCTGCTGCCTGTGCGCTCCTGCGAGCCTTCCTGGAGCGAAGCAGGCTGCTGTCGGTGACACTCAGCTCACGCTGAGGCTAGCCCACAGCATTGGAAAGAACATTTTGGAAGAAAGTGTTTTCTTCATTTTTGAAGGTTTCCATCAGACTACCCAAAATGTCACTCTTCCTTTTCTTGATTTCTAATGCTTTTGTATCGTGATGGAATGGAAATTGAGTGATGCATGTAAGAAGGCTTTGTATGGAGAGTGAGCTCAGGATGATTCCTCTGAAAGCCTCTTAAAAGAAATTGTGTTACTTGAAAATGAAAAAAAAAAGAAAAAAGAATGTGAGTCATGTTGCTTTTTTGATGTTTTCTCTGTAAGAAATCACAGAACAGACAGAAGCCTGTGAGATTAGACAAGACTGGAAGCCTTCATTTCTTAGCAACGAGGAGTTCACCCAGTTGATGTTAGAGGTAAGAAGAAATTAAAGCTGCATAGATCAGTCAGAAGTAATCGGTTCAGTGGAGTAGTTCAGAGATACAGTTCCTTTCACCTATGGGTCCCCATGTTAATGATTTCTACTCTGCTGGCACATATAATCCAAACCTGACAGATACCAGTGTTGTGCTAAACGCTTTGCAGACATAGAATTAAAAATGTGACTGCTTCCCCTTAAAGGTAAAGAGCTTTTCATTTTGGAATGAAGACCAATTTGGCCAAGGTATGGCCAGGTGAGAGAGGAAAAAGAGAACTGTCCTTCTTGGAGCAGCTGCTAGAGCTGGCAGTGTTAGCAAAAACTGGAATGGTCCTGAGAAAGCAGAGCAGCTCCCGTCCTCCCACATTCCATTAGCCAGGCAGCCTTTGCTTTGCTGCCTTTGCTGCTGCTAGCTGTGCAGGGCCGTACCTGTGATGACTGCCTTGTCTTTTACTTGGATTGCTTTTACATGTGTTCAGGAGATCAGCCCTGATACTCTCACTTACAAAATTATTAGCTGATCTAGAAACACCCCACTAGCCTACATTTTTCCTTTCTTAAGGATGCGGCTTTGGTTTTATACTGCATGCTCCTCTTGCGAGGACATCTCCTACCCTGCGTAGGCAGCTGTTGCTCTTTGCCCCACCAGAATTAGGGTGTATGCTGGGCTGAGCTGGGAGGTGCTGCAGTGTCTTAGTTACTCCTTTTCATCAGGATGTCATGACTCACCTCCCTGGAAAAGTCTGTTCATTCTTTCTGGGAATTTTTCTTACCAAACAAGCTAGTTTGTTCCAGCTGAATCAAAACAAATATCCCCCTTACAAGTGGCACAGGAGAGAGCCCTTTAATAACTGTTGGTTTGCTGGATTATGCTAGACCATTGACCAGCTTACTTAAAGTCAGTGGGTTTACCCAGAGAGGGCTTATTTTTAGCAAAAGCAGAGAGACACAGTGAGGTAGGGAATAACTGGATGCTACCTCTGAGCAGCATCTTTGGCTCCCAGCAGGCTGAGCTGTAGAGCAGCCTACTGATGTCTTTAGAAGAGCTAGCTTTGTGCATGGTGCTGTCCAGACATCAGACCTCCTAGACCTTCTAAGTATTACAGAAGAACAGGAACAGAGTCTGGATCAATGGTACGAGAAGATGTTGTGAAGAACAGGGAGAGCACTCAAACAAGAAAGCACATGCAGTGATTTAGAAGGCACAGAGAACATAGACTCCAGGCCAGAAACCATTGTGAAACAGAAAGGGAAAACAAGCTTTCAAAAGAAGGGGAAAATGAGCTTTCAAATTGTCATGTCAGTTGCGTAGCAAATGAGTGCTTTAAGCAAAATAAATAAGGCTTTAGATCTTGTCCTTATTAACCATAAATTGCTAAAAAAAACAGTATAATTTGATTTGTCTGTCTCTGTTTATCCATCCATCCATCCATCCATCCATCCATCCATCCATCCATCCATAATGCTGGCTTTGCTGTGATGATATCTAACATTTCCTTACACACTGAATTGGTTAACTGTTGTGTAATTCAGAACACATAATGAAGTGACTGAAGTCACCACGATTGTGTGGGTGTAGAAAATTTAACCACCACTGTCTTGCTTCATATTAAATAAGTACTCACTGGGTACAAAATACAAGTCAATTTAATATTAATGAGCAAATAAGAATATAAGAAGAATGCTGAATTAGACACCATGTGTCATTTTTATTTTTCTGCATTGAACTGTCATTGCCATAATTGATTTATGTTGGTTTTAGACTGTTACAGTCATCACTACTGAATAAGTTAGCCTATTGTATTGTATTTTAAGTAGTTCCCATGCATAATTCTTTTGTTTTTCTTTTGGCTTGCCTGTTGTCACTAGGCGTTAGATGGCTTTCTCATCGCTCTTACCACTGATGGGATTATTATTTATGTATCCGATAGTGTCTCATCTCTGCTTGGACACTTACCGGTAAGTTCTGACAATGCAATACATTGCAGAATCGCTTCTCTGCCTTAACACAGCCCCATCACTGCAGAGATGGGGCTTGATTTTGTCCGACCAAAGAGCCAACTGGCACTGGGTGGTGGATAAACCAACAAGCTCTTAGAGAGTTTCTCAGACTCATGTAATTCTGTCTTAAGGTCTGTGAGTTAGCTAAAATAATCTGTGCAAAATCACTGTACCAATAACTTGCAGCTTGACTGCTCGTCTGAAGAAGGCTCTGGGTGGTGTTTATTCCCCCAGGTATATGGAAAACCTCATGTTTATGAAATCTGTATGTGCTGGAGCTCTTCTCAGATGATTTAAAGATGATTTCAGGACTAAATGTATGCTCTCCTAATGACATTGGATTTTTCTACTTTGAGCCCATGGTCTTTAGTAACAAAAATGTTAGAGTTTTCCATAAGAATTTCTAGAGATCAGTTAGTTGTTGGTGTGGAAGCTTCTGCTGGCTCATCAAAAACTTTTTTTTTTATATCTAGTGCAATGTGTGATGCATATATTGTGCTATGTGAGGGCAAATTGGAGACTGAATTTCCTAATGTGGCTGAACGTCCTGGTGTGCAGAGAAACAAATATGTGCTAACATTTTGGTCAGGACTTGTGAATTTATCAGCACTGGAACTCTTGTAAGATAAGTTGATTTTGCGAGACATTCAGCCTAAAAGACCAATGGAGGATGCGAGCAAGAGCTGTCCTACTTCTGTCTTATGCTTCCAAAGGGAAAGGTTTCACATTTTCATTTTGAAGTGATATTTCACATCCTGTTGTATTCCTGTGGTACCAGGGCTTCTTCTCCAGCTTGCATCTGGCTGAACTGAATGGCAGCCTCTGGGACCCATTCAACCTTTTGCAAATAGATAGCAACCCCGGGTAAAAGAAGCTAAGGGTGATATTCTGCCCTAGATCCACCTGCAGATCAACTGGGCTTCCTAGTGTTGAGCACAGATGCTTCACTGTAGGATGAAAACGCGTGTGGTTGTGTCAGGCTGTGCTGTTGAACATGACAAAGCATTCTTTTGCATCAGTCAGATTTGGTGGACCAAAATATATTAAACTTTCTTCCTGAGCGGGAGCAGAGCGAGGTATACAAGCTTCTTTCTCCACATGTGCTCATGACAGATCCTGTTGCAGCTGATTTTCTAAATGGTAAGCTCTTTGCTTGTCTGTCGATGAAGGAAATTTGCCAAAGGCAAACAGCTCCCAGGGGCAGCCTGCACTGGGCTCTCCAGCTATTCAATTCTCCTGCCTGCCGCTGCTGTTTTGCCTTTGTTAATATTTCTGGGTTTTGATGCAGCCCATCATCTAACGTTCCTACTAGCTCCCAATACCTGATTTGGACAGTCTATTTTTACTGTTTGCTTTGGGTCACAGGACAGAGTGAAGTTGCTCTCATTAGATATTTTTCCCAGGGTGGGACTGAGGCTGTGAAAGGAGTGAGGGACTTGGGGAAGAACACGGGTAGGAGAAATCCTAAAGGGTTTTGGCAGAGCCTTTGTTCTTTGGGAAACTGGCATGTCTCAGGACACCTGAGAAACCCTGCATGCAGTTTAAGCAACCGCCTTTCTATCTGAACTGTCCACTTGGATCTCTACTACTGGCTGCTATCCCATTCCCAAAATGTCCATCCTCTGCCGTTCTCCCCAGACCATGTGCCCAGCACCAGAGCTGGTAGCCACCACCAGAGCTGGTAGCCACGTCTTCCTTACGGCCGCATTTCACCAAGCCTGTGCTGGGACCCCCTCCTCCTAGGAGCTTCCCCTTCCCTGGTGGGTTCACCGTGGCCACCAGGGCTCACCTGCCCTCTCTGCTGTCCGATAAGCACGCATGGGAGCTGGGCAGCCCTTGTGCTGGTGCTCTACACAGGGTGGTTTTCCTCCAGCGGAAGAGCTCGCAGTCTAACCCGTGGAGTTCAGACCTTGGGCAGAAAACCGAGCAAGAGCTTGGCACGGTGCCCTCCACAGTTATCGGAAAGTCTTAGGGTGACTCCAGTGCCCTTTGGTCTGGGTCCCACGGAGCAGTGCCGGAGCAGAGTATTTCACGTGAGATTGTGCACATGATGAAGTCCAGGGCAAATACCACTGGCTTCAGTCTTACCAGGGCTTTAGCCCCAGTGTAGCAGGGTAACTATAAAACTGTGGGAAAAAGGGTGGTCATACGCATCCTAAAACAGAACCAGCTGATCATTGCTCCTTCTAGTTATGAGTTTACTTGTGGGTGTCGGGAGCATCTCAGCAGAGTGTGCTTAGATGCCATAGCAGCAGGGTGGGTGTGAAAACCTGGACAGTTCAATGTATTGAGTGCGCTAAAGTGCAGGCTGCTGGTAACGTTGTGTATGTCTCCCTCTCTTTCTCTCTTTTCAGTGGAAAAGCAAATAGAGTTTTGCTGCCATTTAGCAAGAGGCAACTTAGATCCAAATGAACCCCTGACATACGAATATGTGAAATTTGTAGTGGATTTTAAATATTTTACTCATGGTAAGTTACCTCTCCAGCCTGCCATTGCCTCTCAGCCTTTCTCCTTTAAATTGTGTGTTTTTCTGTAACCACCTAAATGCCTTGTTTCAGCTGAAAATGCTGTAAGCAGCAGGGATGGAGTATGCTGTGGATATGTTAGCGAGATTTTTCATATAAAAGTAGTGAGTAGGCCATTGGTCAGAGAAGTGACACCAGACTGATCCTCCCTCCATTTAACTCTTTGCCAGTTCTGAAGCAGCCTACTTATTCAATTAACCAGTAAAATATGCTATTCTGTTTCACTTGTGGCAATTGAGTGGCGTTTTTTAAAGATGAAATAGTTTGAGAAACTTGTAAAATCTTGAATCTTGCAAGTGTTAGGCTGCAGAAAGGTGCTATTTCCTAGAAATAAAAAGGGAGAAATTTCTGGATTTGATGTGAACAATTTCCTTGGGAAAATGATCCAGCCTTTTGTTTACCACATCTTCTAACATCCGGTTGTGACTTTGTATTGAGAAAAAAGGTTCAGGGCAGACTAATGGTAGCAAGAGTTCTTTCTGTATCCTCTTGATCTTCAATTTGTGATGTTAAAAGGACACTTGCAAATCACACACTGGAAGAAAGCAGAAATAGTGCAAAGCCCTCCACCTTTCAAAGTCAGCTGAAGTTCAGTATTTTTGCATCAGTTTTCTATTCTCCCTAAGGACATGTTAGCAAGGAGGCCGTAGCTGCATGCTGTGAGTGATCAGAGCTGTCTTATTATGAAGCTTCCCTGCAAGCCAGGGGTAGGTGGCTACAGCTCTGTAACTTGGAGCCTAAAGCATCGCGCTTTAAATAACATCAGCATGTATGAGTGTGGCATCACGGTGCGGGTCGGAGGAGTTTGTTGCTTGGGTTTCATCAGTTGTTGTACCTGTCCTAACATGAAAAGAAAGGTCTCCTTCCTCTTCTTCTTAAATAAATTGTCTGGTTGTGTCTAGTGCCTACACCCTCCTGTAATGGTTTTGAGTCAGCTATTGCACGAGCTTTCAGGTCAGCCACGGAGGAGCAGATTTGCCTCGTAGCAACTGTTCGTCTCGTCACACCACAGTTCTTAAAGGTGAGAGCTTTCCCACTGCCTTTTCTCTTTCGTACCAGAGCCAGCGCGTGCTCGGCCGGAGCTGCTGCCATACCACAAGCTGTGCTCGCTACCCTTGCAAGAGCAGCCGTGTTGCAGCAGCCTCTCAAAGAGTACATTCAGCAGTGCAGACTGGCTGTGGTGAGGGCTTGTAAGTGAGGGAGGACATTGCTGTGCTTGGGAGTGGGAGACAACATTTGTTTTGGAAGGAGAAAATGTAATATGGGGGTTGCATTTGAGAAGAGGTAGTTGTGCAATGGGATGTTTCAGAGCAGCAAGCTCAGGAGGTGCCAATAAAAGGTGCACAGCTAAACTGCTTGAAAACTTGCAGGCACTAAAGAAATACACCCCACTGCTCCTTTGTGTAAGAAGGCCACCTGCACCTTGAGACCCTGAGCACCACAGTTCATGGACTCTTTCTCCTGATCTTTAAGTGTCCTGTGGCACAGTGCAGCGATGGCAGGGGTAACGACTGTGGGAGCTTCTTGCTGGAGAGAGCATCAGCGTCAGCCAGCCCAGCTGGAGGCTGGAACCTGCTCTGTCATCCATCTTCAGTTACCAGTATTTACAGAAAGTTGGGGAATGTTGCCTGCAGCCCGCAAGATGAGACCTTAGACTATTTATCCTAGCTCTGAAACTCAGCCCAGGGTAAATTATTCAGCCACTTTTCATCAGTTTACGCATCAAAGTTTATGCATTCTTTAGAGGAAAAAAAGTCAAGTGCTTTAAAAGCCCTGTGTTTTGCTAGGGTTTATTATACCAAGGTGATGCATTCTTGGTCTTGAGACAGGGCTTCTTTTGTTATTTCACGGAATTAAATGTCTGAATGTGCCAACTGTTTTGCAGGAGCTCTGCAATGTTGAAGAGCCATGTGAAGAATTTACATCGAGGCATAGTTTGGAATGGAAGTTTTTATTCTTGGACCACAGGTAAGAAATTTGGTCACTGAAGTATAAACAATTTGTAGTTTAAAAATAGAAATGTTTACGTTGCTGTTGCCTGAGATCCCAAGTAAAATAGCTCTAATTAAATTCAACTGTGTAGATAATAATGTTCTGAACTTACTTATCAGACCTCCTTAAAAGCTTTGCCCTCTTTCGTTTTTAAGGCAGGTAAGAAACCGTATAAAGTGAAGGGTAAATGTCTAGAAAAATGTCTAATTTCACCAGGACATTGAGTCATTGAAACTGAATGCTGTGGGTTCCTGTTCCCTGCATTGGTTTAGCTCCTCTGTTCACCATCTACAGCTTTTAGGAATCCTTCTAAATATTGTGTTGTATTGATGAAATTTTGATTTTCACCTTGATAAATGATGGAATTTATAAAAATAAAAGAAAAAGCAGTGAGTTAGGTGGTTTAATTGCAGATCCATTTTTTACTGAATGCAGTACGGTCGGCTTGGGGAATGAAAAAGACTAGAATCACTTTATTAAGCTGATTAATATAGGATTCATTTTCTTCAGAAGAAGCTGGAGGATTTTGTTTTCTCCTTTGCTTCTCTGCATTTGACATGTATACATAAACATGTTGCGAAATCCAGCGCTTTCCATTATCCCTTCCTTCGCAAGCTCTGCCAAGGCAGCCATCACTAGAAATACACCACTGGCACCACTAGTAAGGCTGCAGGAAATAAGTTTTATTGGCGGGGGAACTAAATATCATCTGCACGTTTAGGTCAAGGGAGAGAGAGAGAATATAAATGATGGATAACTTGCATTTCTGTAGTAAGGATGATGTGTGCTCCGTGCATCATGACTTGAAGCACAGGGGAACTGGCCACGCGACAGCCCTACGGTTAACGCTGTGCGGTTCAGGACAGTCAGCTTATTATTCCTGTTGTCGAGATCTCGCTGCAGTGACTTCGTTAGACTTTAATTGGCCTGCTCATTGAGGCACATTTTTGGAATCTGGTCATTTAACGAGGGTTCCTAAAAGAGCTCTAAGCCCCTTATGTCACCGTCTGAAGCGCCGAGCTAGCTTTCCAAAGGGCTGTGTCCCAGCAGCTGCTGTGAATAAGGCACGCAGGAGCTTCTTTAAAGCGTATCAAAGAGCCTTTTGATGAATCTGGGTTATGACTCAGAGAGGAAGCTCTGTGCCGGGCGCTCACAACCACTCCAGTCCCACTGATATCCCCAGTGAGGAAAGCATTGTTACTGGGAGTGGATTAAGCTAATGCAGACGCTGAGGCAGTTTGTGACAGCACCAGCTCTAAGCGGTGAGCACAGACCCAAGAACCAGAAGGGAATCATGTGGGTTGTCTCATTTAATCACTGATTCAAACCTCTCTCCAGTGCAGTCCTCAGGATCTCTAGGACACCGTGAAATGTTGTTGGGTATTTTGCTGTTCCTTGCTTGGTTACATCAGCTCACGTGGCTTGATGCCGAGAGGTGTGCCATCAGTGGGAGCAGCAGGTACCCAGCATTGCTTGGAACCAGGACCTTTCATATCCTGACAACGACATGCATGGAGTCATGATAAATAATGCAGAGAGCAATCTACAAACCTGGATAAACATTATAAAACTGGGAAAAATCTGTATTCTTGGTCTACGTACACATAGGTGTAGAGGAAGAAAACCGTGAACTTTGTTAACAAAATGTTCTTTGATAACTTAGTGTTCTGCATGCTCCTTATTCTCCCTTCCTTTATTAAAAGACTGCAGGGTCTGGTCCAGCACTTCTTGTGCTGGAGGCTGGTAGCTGAAAACCCCACCCTTCAGGTTTTTGACCCAGTCACCAGTCCTGCACTCAAAGGCTCTCTGAAGACGGAGCGTTTCCATTTGCACAGCCAGCTGCAGGCCTCAAGGCTGGAAGTTAAGCTAACAAGACACTTCTAAATTGTTCCGCAAGCAAGCCAGCTCCTTGTCAAATGACAGATAAGGAGCATTTTGTGGTTGCTTTCTCATTTAAAGAAATCTGGTGAAAGTCATGGAAGCATAATACTTCCCTGATCAGCTTAAATGTTTATCTGATATGCATCTGAAAGACATTATTGTCTTGAAGATAAGCGTGTTGTTAAAAAGCCAAGAGACACTGGCCAATCTGCCAAAGAGACAGCAAGGAAGGACATTTTAATAAATACACGTATTATCATCATTAAGAGAAATCTGGGTCACATGAGGAAAAGGAACACAGTGCTCTATGAGGAGTCATTTGGATAAATAGGGCTGCATTGTGGCAGAGACCACTGTGTACTAAGTGGGCTCTATTGCAAGAGATTTGCCATCGGAGTGTGGAAGCCTGGCTCCTCCAGATAGCTCCTTGTGCTGGGCAAGTTCTAGCAGATTGCTCAGTCTCAGGAGCTCCTACTGGGACCTTGATCCTCCTGGTGGTGTGCCACAGGGGCTGCTGTTGAGCAGATCCCTGTCCATACATCCTTCTCCCCCATTTTCCATTTGCTGCAAGGCTGCCCACGGCTGTGGGGAAGCCCTCAGGAGGGCACAGGCAGGACTTAGAGCCTCTCTGCACAATGAGAAAAGAACAAACCTGGTAAGAGAGAAGATATAAACCTCTTCTGGTCCTCTGTAGTTGAATAATCTATGCCCACAGCATCTCTCCAGGGTACAAACATGGAGCTGGGTCGTTCAACCAAAACAGGAGAACTTTATTATCCAGAAGACTGAAGATCTCTCTGTCCAAACCTGAATGTACTTACACTTCAAAAATTTCTTGCTCACTTTCTCGGCCACTTTTTGGTGTTCACCTTCCTGCAGAGGGTCACTTGACACCCCAAGAGAAAGGCGGCGTTCAATGGCCAATGCCACCTCTGAACTGCCCCAGGTTTGAAGCATTAACTGGTTCACTGACACACTGCCTCCTGAGGAAGTGCTGAACTTGGCAGGTGAGCCTCCTGCTGTCAGCACATCCAGCAGCCAAAACAAACAGGTGGAGCAAAAAGCCAAGTAAGCTCAGTGTGGTCAAATCCTGTCTCACCAAGTACCTGTGGTGCTTGAGTCGATGCAAGGGGGAGTGTACTTGTGCCTTGGCCAGGAGGTGGCATGCTGCTAATAGGGACAAGAGGTAAAAATAGTGGTTTTTGCCTTGCATTTCAGTGCTGTTTTGTAATCATAAGCTAGCAGGCTCCAGTGGAGGCTGTGTACAAGCTCAGTGTTGTTAGAAACCTGCTTAAAAAAAAAAATCTCAGGTTTTGCCTAGAAAATAGAACATCTAGAATTTACAGCAGAATAGTCTGGTAAGTCATTTCAGTGTGCCCATATAAATACTTCCTCGATTTTTCCTCTCTACCTGCCATAGAAATAACAGTCCTCAAAATCAGCCCCATACCTACTCTCATCTTTACTCCCCGCATAAAAACATTTTTGCTGGTTGCAATTTCCCAAGCTTTTCCATGGGAACAATTACTTTCTCTTTTACCCAAGCTGGTCCTGATACACATTGCAGCTTCCCACTTACTTTTCCCTCTACAGTCACTAGATGACATGTCCAACCTACTGGATAATTTTACTCAAGCTCCAAGTTATTAAGCACACGAACATCCATAGCATTTCTCAAGCTATGTCTCACAAGCGTGCTTACTGAATTGAGTCACTTGCGTATGCACATGCCTTCTCTACACCCACATAATGAATAGGCTATGAAACAGTAAACACACACCTTTTTATTTTCTCAGGTTTTGCCTCTCCCTCTCTGTTTATTTTTTTTCCTCGTATATGGCAGTGCTTCTTTGTGTATATGAAAATCCACTCCCAAGTGGATGTGCCAGGTGGATGTATGAGATGGTTTTGGTCACTAGTATCGCAGCGTGTCGGCCCTGGTATCCCAGTGTCAGGTTTGTCCTCACCACCTGCCCTTTGCTTCCCTCCTAGGGCTCCACCTATTATAGGCTACTTACCCTTTGAGGTTCTGGGAACATCAGGGTATGACTACTACCACGCAGATGACCTGGAGCTTCTTGCTAGGTGCCATGAACACTGTAAGTTCCTCTCCATCCGCAGCGTGCCTGTCTGTGATCTCTTGTGTCACTCGTGCAAAGCCTTTCACTGTCGTTGCAAAAGGCGACTCTGTCTGGGAGTGAGGGAATGCCCTCTTTCCTTGGAATAAAGACTGTCTTAGCAGTGCCTGACTGGGAGGCTGAATCCCTGCAGAATTCAGTCAGATCAGCAACTATTTCTGCAGCTTTCCCAAATTGGCAGATACCCTGTTTGAGCACATGTTGTCCGAGAGTGAAATTAGATTAATAGATGGGAATCCAGAACTTCCTACCCTCTGTCCCCCATTTATGAGGGCAGCCCTGACCCCTGGGCTTGATTGTCACTGTTCCTGGGGACTTTCTGTAGGCCAGAAGGACCTAAGCACGTAACTCCCACCTGCCCCAGGCCAGACCGGGGCATCAGAGCCTCACAGCCCCTCTGTGGCTGCAGGGCCACGCTGGGTTGTTTGCAGGGAAAGGAATTTTGTCCTTCCACCGGGAACATCTGTGGGCACAGAAAGAAGTCTGTGGGCTTTCAGCCCAGATTTTCTCAGCGTTGCATCGTTGTGAAGATTTGTCTCGTTCTGGCTGATGTGTGAACACCATGAAGTCCATGCGGGATGAAGTGCTGTGACCTGCAGGACCCCACGAGGAGCCAGGTCCCACGGAGCACATAGCCCAAGTACTGCGGCAGTGCAGTGCACGGAGCTGACGTGAGGAAGGGCAAAATGTGGCAGCAGACGTGGTCTAATACTAGTCAGTGTGGCTTTCCTACCAGATGAGCATGTGAGGTGCTTTTTCCCAAAGTCTGTATTTTTTCCGTTTTGTTACGTGCGCTTCAGAATAAGATACTGAACCAGAATTAGGCCTGTCCTCCAGCTGGTTTGCAATGCCAAGAAATTAAATGTAACTACGCGGTTTGTAAGATGCATCTTGGTAATCAGAGATTTTGCCAAGAAATACTGCTTGCAGGCTTCCTGTTGGGCAAACTCACTCTGTTTGTCAGTCTGCCATCTCTGTTTGAAAGGAGATTGTTTTGCCACAAGAAAACGAAGCTCTCCCAGAAAGCGGGGAAGGAGAGGTGCTGGAACTGCTCTGCAGTGCCGGGCAGCATGATGCTGCAGCACCAAGAAGCTCCACGACCCCCAGCACTGCTTCAGATCTGGCGTTGGAAAACCCCTACCTCTACCACTGCCTTTCTGACATGTACACATGTGAGATGCTAAGGGACCTAGCAGAGAACAGAGAAAATGACTTTTTCTCTGCAGGTGGGATTTCCCCACTCTCCCTCCTGCCAGCTTCCCTGCGTGGTCGAGGCAAAGTGCAGTGACCCAGCAGGGATGTGAGCTGCCTGGCTGACACAGCTTGGGTCAGGTGCAGCAAGCGCGGAGGTGGGAATATTAAAGAAATACTTTATTTGCTCACAACGATGGTACTTTTTAGTGCTGTTAAAAGGCCAGTCAGGCAGAATTGAGCTACTTAACCAGCTGATGTCTTTTTGGTAATACACGCTTGTAGTTCGACATAGATACTAACTATATTGAGAGTGGGGTGGGCTCACTCAGCAGTGAATCTGTTTAGTGGTTTAAGTCTCTATTCGCCACTGATCCCCTCTTACATGATAAAAGCATATTTGCACAGCACACTCGCAGGAAAGGATCTTTTAATCTTACTGTGCAGATAGGCAAGGTAAGGTGCTGGCAAAGTGACTTCCAGAAGTTGCTTTGGGACATCTCTGACAGGACCAGGAGCTGAGCGATCCCCAGCACAGCCTGTTAGCCAGAAGACCTTCTCTAAGTATTTCTTCTGAATCCCATCCCTGTTAGTGGGGTCGGTGAAGAAGGTAGCCCTGATAGGTTACAAAGTAGAGGTGTGCAGGTTTGTAAAAGTGCCTGGGTTCTTGTGGCTGGACAAGTTCCTGTCTGTCAGGTTGGCCACTGTGGGCAGGCATCTCGCCTGCTGTGAAGTGAAATGGGTTTGCTTAAACCACGCTTGTATTTCCCTTTGCGTTAATTATGGGCATTTTAAATGAGCATGTTTCGTTTTGTACTGACAGCAGTCTGGGAGCAATTAATGTGGTTATATAGTGTAGTTCCCCTCATTATGTTCCTGTTATTACAGCACCTGTGATTTTTCTGGACATAACCCTGATAATATGTACTAGGTCTATTGTATTTAGGCCAGCTCTTAGAAGCAAACTCTCAGTTAAACTGCTAAACTCCACTATCTTATTGTTTTGTGCCATTATTAGGATCCTGACTTCAAGCCCCCACCGTCTCTGAAGTGCATTCTCATGTACTTCTGAAAGGCCAATGCCTTCTTTAAATGATGTTATTTACGCTTATTACTTTCAGAGAAGCCCACTAATTGGTTCTAAGAGTATAACCAGTTATATAGTTATGCCAATTACTGGTTATAAGAACAATCTCAAAATAGTAAAGTGCACTCTTGTGAAAAGCAAGAAAGAACCCGAATGAAAGCTCAGCATGTGGTTGTGTGTCCATCAAGCTTGTAAAGCCACAAGAGCCTTATTAGTGCAGTAGCAGACCGCAAGGGGGACTGGGACCAAGTGTTTTTTCTGATCACCTTTGCACCATGAACTTTCCATAGTTTGTTTGCTATAAAGTGCTTTATTTTTGTTTACCAGTGATGCAATTTGGAAAAGGCAAGTCGTGTTACTACCGGTTCCTGACCAAAGGCCAGCAGTGGATCTGGCTGCAGACACACTACTACATCACCTACCACCAGTGGAATTCCAAGCCCGAGTTCATCGTTTGCACTCACCTGGTAGTTAGGTAGGAGCAAGCACCAAGTGCTTTACAGTACATGTCCCATGAACTCATCCATTACGTTTTCTGGTCCTGTTTTGTGTTAGCCAGATATTTGCTGTGCACATTAACACTCTAACATGGTATGCAATTATGTAAAAATATTACGACAGGGAACATGGGGAAAAGCATAATGTGTTGTCACCACTCTTTGGCAATGGGGCCTGGAAGCCACTGCTGGCCACGTCTGTCAGAGCATTACGTTCCTCTGCTGTCCCCAGCAATGACATGGCATCACAAGAAATTGAAGCTGTTAAGAATCAGACAGATTTAAGTGCATAAATGGGATCATTCATCTTCTGCCAGATCTTTTGAACAGAACCTTATATATTCATGGCTGGAAGGTAGCTGCTGTCCTGCTGGCCATGCTCCTCGCCCGCAGCGTGGCCCAGAATGCACCTCTGGTGGGACGCTGCTCTGGGCTCGGCTGCAGACCTGCCTGGAGCGAGCTGCGGGTGGAAGCGCCGCAGCTGCTGCGTTACCACTGCCATCGCAAAAGCAGTGGTCATAGCAGGGATATACTTACTGGAGGGCTCCAAAAAATAGTGACATACTGGTTTGATATATTAACTTGAGTAAACGTATTGCTCGGTGCATCTTTCTTTACTGCCAGGAATCAATTTGCAATTATTTTTCTGCTCTCTTTTTCCTGTTAAACATCTGGAAGAAAAAGCACAAGTAAACTGGGAATCTTTCCCGTGTTCAGAAACACAGACTGAGGATACCTTACACCGATAAACAGGTGTCAGTGGTTAGAGTGCTGATATAAAACTACATGTCAAGTGCTATTTTAAGCAAATGTTAGATGGAGAGATTGCTTCTGAGTTGTGTTGCTTCTGCCGTCCTTCAGGCAACTGGGCTGCACTTCAAGCTCTGAATTTACTGTGCATGGACTTGTTTCTTCTTCCTGCTCTCAGTGCCTCTTAAGCCTAGTGATGTAGTCCTAAACAGATTTTGAAATACAGTTCTGTCTTGTGTAGTTAAGGCTTAGAATATATTATTAAAACATACGGGTTAATTGAACTCTAGATTTAAAACATTATTTCAGGAAAATTCAGTGCTTACACTGGTAGAAGTTCAGCTCAGAAACTTTTCTTGCCCCCCACAGAGGTTACGGCTCATTTGTATTTCAGCAGCCTTAGTTCTGACACCTTTCAGTGCCCTCCACACACAGCTGCTCCGAGTCTTTAGAACATCCTCTGCAATTTATCCCAGTGGTGAATCATGTGCCATTGTTTACTGTAAATATTCTATGATTTAAGAGATCAAATAGTAAGGGAAGCAAGTGCAGACTTTTAGTGGCACATTCCTGGGGATTCCTGCATCCACCTTGCATTGCACCTGGGCAGCCGGCATTTTGTGTTCAGAGCTCCCACTGGGGTGAGGGATTTCAGCCCTGGTGTAGCATGTATGGCACTGTGTGCACCCCCAGAGCTTTGCTTTCAGATGAGTGTTGCTTGAAGCCATCCAGGGCCAAAATCTGCAAAGGGGTGTCTACATCTGTGCTTGGAATGATGAGTTCGATTAATCCCATAGTCCTGCTCGGATGGAGTGGGACCGTGACACTGCCCTGTTGTTCTGATCTGCAGACACTCGGTTCGTGTGGTATTCACAGATTGCAAGGCTGTACCGTGATGTCCCTCTAAGCACCTTGTACAGGAGTGTGTGCGGGTGCGTGTGAGCTGTGCACAGCTTCTGACAATGGGAAAACTGTCGTGACCTGTGTGGCCAGACAGTTACAGTGCGGTAAATTATACCCAGAGCTTCTGTTTTCATGGACAGCCTAGGCCTGCCACTGAAAAAAATGGTTTAAATATTTCGTTGTTTTTGTTAGTTATGCGGAAGTTCGAGCTGAAAGAAGGCGAGATCTTGGCCTTGAAGAGTCATCAATTGAATTGGCATCCTCTTCTGTAAAGGTACCGTGTCTCTTCACAGCTGAATGAATAGGCTTTTAAACCACACAGTCATCACTTACCGATCTTAGGAAAATACCTGTTCTTCCTTCTCCTTTTCCTTTATTCCCCTCTCTTTCCAAGCCTTCAGTTCGGTTATGACTTGAGCAGACACTCAGAAGTTTTAATTTACAGAAGTTTTACATGAGCGTAAGCTGTCTCGTCTTGGCACAGGCATAAAACTGCACATTCAGCGGTTGCCTTGCTGCTGCTCAGCTTTTCTGTATCTTTCTGAGACCTTTACACAAATGCTAAGTTAAAGCACCTCAGGTCAGAAGCAGAGAAGTAAAGCCGGAGCTGGAGGATAGACTGCTGGGCTTAGCACCATTAGTGGGGTGCAGGGTGGGACGTACCACCGTGCACCTGTTTGGTTAATGCCAGCTTGTCACCGATACTCAGACAAAGATTGGAAGTGAAAGGGAAACAATGCACTGGTTCTTACTCCAGATTTCAGCTCAGGGCAGGATGGCATCAAGTGTAGGATTGTGACCAGAGCAGTAATTCCCATGGCTTGAATCAGTCTGGCATCCCAACACGCCTGCCCGATTAATGAGGTCATTTCGATTCCTTTTAAGTTCTTCCGCTCAACAGTTTACAAGACCAGTAATCAAAGAAGCTCCAAGTGGATTGTTGTGTAATTATCATTCCATTAGCCTCACTGCTCTTCAGCCATTATTTTATAGAAATCATTTATGGGATGTATAGTGGAAGCTGTCCCAGAGACCTTTTGCACTGCAGCAAGGGCTGCCTTGGAAGCAGCTCCTCTCACCACAGCACACTTCTGTGTCTGTCCCCTTCCCATGTGATAGCTGAGATATTTTTCTGCAGACATGAAGCTGCATCTGCTGGTGCAGGGCAGCAGGAGGAGAGGCAGAGTGATTGCTCCCATTCCTTGCTCTTCTGGAGGGGAGTGGGAGCTGGGAAGCTCCCAGGAAGGCACGGGGAGGGTGACGGCACAGCGACGTGGTCACCCACATCCCGCAGGTGAAAAAGTCGCATTATGGGCCGTTTACCGTAAACCGTCTGCCAAGCGGCACCTGTCGTCGTGGTGCAACACCTCCAGCGCTGCTCATATTCACTGCGTTCGGCTATTTCCCTCTGGGCGGGGAGGGTGAAGGCATCAGGGTGACCATCGAGGGGTGGCCTGACCACCTCCCCGGGGTGAAGGCGTCCAGCCTGTTGTTCGCCCTCTGACGCCTGCGCTTGGCTCCCCGCAGAGCCACGGCAGCTACCTGGAGGTGGGGCGGTGCGGCAGCAGCCAGGAGGCCAGCCGGGAGGGATTGTCGTCGTCCCACAGCTCCCGCCGCTCCTCGCACACCGCGCTCTCCGACTCTGCCTGTAGGTGCCCGGCTCGGCGGCGGGGGGGAACGAGGGGCAGAGCACCTCCGAAATACGGGGGTCGGGCGGGAGGCTTCCAGCAGCAGGCCACCGAGTCAGTGCAGGGGTGCTCAGCGTCAGGACCGGCACGCTGTGGTGCGCCGGCAGTGCCTCGGCCGTGTGCTGTGTCCTCCGTCACATCACCCACGCGAGACCAGGGGTGGGCGGTTTGGGGACCAGCCCCGCAGCGCTCGGGTGGCTGCTCGTCTGCACGGGGAGCTCAGGCTCGGTGGGGGGACAGCCAGGCGCGGGTCTGCCGCCCCCCTCGCCGCCATGTCACAGCAAAGCGTCTCTTTTCCAGCCACCTCGTCCATGCGACACACCGACACCAGCACTCCCACCCGGCCGGCGGTGCCGGAGAAGGCAGCCCTGCGGCTGGCGTTGGCTGGAAGCGCTCAGGTCGGTGCTGCTAAAGAAATGAGCTGGCAGACCTTGGTCTCGCGCTTGGAGGGGTCTGATCCCCACCTCCGAATGCGCGGGGCCAGGTCTGGGATTTCCTGGGGCCAAGCAGAGCTGCTGGAGGCACCACGGCTGCCTCCTGTTTTGGGGTTCATTGCTCCTCCAGGCCGGACTCCTTCTCCCAGCACAAGCCCACTTCTCGTGGGGTTTGTACATGTGAGATGGCTCTTGTCCAAACCCAGATGCCGACACTGAGGGTTTATGATTAGCAGGGGGCATGCAGGAGCTCAAATTCTCCCTTCAGGCTCGCCCTCAGACCTCCATGTGAAGCTTTCAAGCTTCCTGCACTTGTTCATCACCAGAGTTGCGTGGCCAGTATGAGGTGGTGCCACGCCAACTCTGCGCTGGAGGTGCTATGGACCTATAATAAGGCAAAGTTTTCATTTCCAGGCCATAGCAACTCCTCCAGCCGCTGGTGAGCACCTCCCTCAGCATCCCGTGGCTCAGCCGACGGTCCCCTCTCAGCAAGCCGTGATGGTAGGTGCTTTGGTTCTGCCGGACGCGCTGCTGCGGCCAGGCTGCAGGGCAGGCCTGGTGGCTCTGGTGAACCGCTCCTGCCCCCGTGCTGGGTGGGAGGTGAAGGGTTTGTGCTGGGGCTTACCTGGCTGCGGCCATGGTGAGGAGAGTCGGGCCCCCACGTCCCTGTCCCTGCACCCAGCGCAAGCTGGGATGCCAAGGACCCAGCTTAAAGGAAGGCTTAGACTCGTCAAACCACTGGGGGCTGCTGGAGACTCATCTCTGCGTTGTTAGCAGCTGGTGCAGACTGATACACCACCACAGAGTGTTATTACCCTGGTAGAGGAAGGGGATAGCATGGGAGGTCGGAGGTAGGCCAGAAAAAGAAAACAAACAAACAAAAAAACATATGGGAGTCATAAATCATAACTAGTCAGTTATTTCAGTAACCTGCCAGCCTTGTACAAAGGAAGTCATTTTTCTGGAGCCAGCATCATTATGAATGCGTGTAGCAGGACCGGTCCGACTCATGACTCTGTTCCCCACAGCCAGTGTACCACTTCCCGGCCCAGCTGGGGATGATGCATCAGCTGAAAGAGCAGCTGGAGGAGAGGACTCGCATACTGCAAGCGGACATCAAGACGCAGCAAGAGGAGCTCCACGTCATCAAGGAGCAGCTACAGCTGGTGCAGGACTCCAACCTGCAGGTAACCGCTGCTCCCGCTATTCCCAGCCCACAAACCGTTTGCTTTTCCTTGGAGCGTGCAGATCAGTAACAACATTGTCTGTGGCAAAAGCATTTAGAAATGAGCACTGGATGAATTGGTAGTATAGTCTCAGATGTGGGGGTGGCTGGAAGGGTGTCTACGGAGAGGTAACTGGCATCACTGCTTAAGTATTGAATCATTTTTATGATTTAGAAGAACAATCCCAAGGAAGTGGTGGGAAGCTGTTCAGAAGTCCAGTGGTGGCTGGCTAACGCAATTTTCTGTTATCCGTGGTTCACTTTGCCACTGGATTTAGAGATGCGGTGTTGTGTGTGTTGACAGAGAGCCGAGGAGCGGGAGCGCGTCTCTCCCAGCAGTGCATCAGCCCGCTGAGCCTCCTGTGACGCTCCGCGCCGGCACCTGTGCAAGCTGGGGCCAGGCAGTGGCCATGGGCTTTGGGTGCCCTGCGGGAGGCACCCCTCACCCGGCTGCCACAGTGGCAGGAGCCTGTGAAACCCCAATTTTAGTAGCAAAACTGAAGCACCATCTAGTGGCAATTGCCCAATAAGGGCTGTCTCATCGCTCTTCCCTGCGCACAACCGTGACAACTCGTGCGTCTCTTCTTCTTAAAGGTGCTGATGCAGCAGCCGATACCCTTGGTCTTCAACAACGCGCAGCACCAGAGCCCCAGGAGGCCCCCGCCACCGCCCGGGACGCCCCGGCAGCCCAGCGCCAAGAAGCCCCCACAGCCAGGCCTGATGGGGACCAAGCACTACGGGGGCCCCCACCTGCCCTCACCGCGCCAGTTCCTCAGGGCGCCCTGTGGCACGTCCTCCCAGGTGGCTGGCTGCCTTCCTGGTCCCTGCCTGGCGTTTTACACACGTGCCTGCCGGCTCTGAGCGTTACATGGAGGTGCAGGGTGGTGCGGGATGGGAGCAGCCCCCGGGTACCCACCGCTCATCTCTGCCGTGCTTGTTTTACTCCATAGCTGCTATTATGAAGTCTGTGTCGAGACGGTTGCAAATGATGCCATCCAGCTGTAAAAATCAAAGCTCAGTAGCCTAAAAACATCAGAGCCTAGGGAGCACTGGAGCCGTCCCAGTGACTTCAGAGGAACCAAGTGGGCAGTCTGGCCTCTGATTCATGGCCACACAGTGCTCCTTCGCCATCAGAGAGAGTTGTGGCTCCATAATTCAGGGAATTAGGCATAACTGTAAAAGAGTGATTTTTTTTTTCTGGCCGAGAAGTCTTGGAAGGCAGCTTTGAAAAACAGGTTTGGCATCACTAGATCTAAATTCACTGTGTAGATCACAGAATGGCTTGGGTTGGAAGGGAGCTTAAAGACCATGGGCAGGGGCACCTCCCACCAGCCCAGGCTGCCCAGGGCCCCATCCAGCCTGGCCTTGAGCACCTCCAGGGATGGGGCATCCACAGCTTCTCTGGGCAGCCTGTGCCAGAGCCTCACCACCCTCTGAGTGAAGAATTTCTTCCTAATATCTAATCTAAATCTGCTCTCTTTCAGTTTAAATCCGTCACCTCCTGTCCTATTACTACACTCCCTGACAGAGTCCCTGCCGAGCTTTCCTGTAGGCCCCCTTTAGGTACTGGAAGGCCGCTGTAAGGGCTCCCAGAGCCCTCTCTTCCCTAGATGTAGAGAAGAGATCGGGCCACATCTCCTTGGGAAAGAACTGAGGTGCCCAAAAAACACCAATGCTTTTGAGGAAGCAGGAGAAGCGTTCCTTGGGGACTTTGAACTCCCCTCCACTCTAAGCTGGTCTGTTCTCCCTCGAGCCGTGCCCGTCCTTGCCCACCTGCTCTGGTGCAGCAGGAGACCCTCTGCTCCTGCAGCTGGGGATGCCAGCCCCTGCTGTGCTGAGGCGATAAATGCACACAGGGTGTCTGTCCTCACAGACATACTGTTCCTATCACTCTGTTTGGGGAGAACATCCACCATTCATTGTCTTTTTCCTAGCTGCATCCTTGAAGCAGTTGTTTTAGCTGTCTAACAGCTTTAAAAACTTACCTGTGTGTGTCTGTGTCTGCATTTCAGGTACCACAGCAGCAGCAGCACCAAGTGAGAGGAAACCAAGCCCAGCAAACGTGTCTGCCGGGTCAGACAAGCATTTCAGTGCCCCTCTACAACAACCCCATGGTGTTTTCACCAGCGCATCCCATTACGGTGGCTGCACAGATGCCGACCGACGTTAGTGAAAGGCAGCCGCAGTCCGACTACAGCCAGGACAGGAACCTCAGGTGCGAGCTGGGACTGTGCTCCCAGACCTGCGTCTTGCTCGCTCCAAAGCTGCAGGGCCTCTTTTTTCCAGCCAGGATGAGTGCTATGGCAAAAACATTGTTCTTTTATACAAAGCTGGGAACTGCCCCAAACTATACAACTGCCTTTCAGGGCAGTATCTGCAGACATTGTCTACGGGATTCAGCCACTGCAAAATACTGTGTAAAGGAATGAGATAAACCAGGTCACCTGTAGGTCTCACCATCTGTAAAAATGTATTTGGCACATGAAAGATTTGGCAAGTTTCAGCTCACCTCCATGGGTCACAAAGTGATGATAAACATCCTATTTCATTGGCTTTTTTCAGGGAGAATCGATGGTGCTTTGCCTGCTTTCAGGGAGGTCTTAAGGGGCTTGTTTGTAGAGCCTGGCAGTCAGCAGTTTGGACCCATCCCTGCCCTGACTGTCCTCTCTTTTCCTCCACCGCAGAATGCTGCTGGACCAGTCCATCCAAGCCATGACGCCCGCCGCCAACAGCAGCGCTCAGGCAGCACTGAGCAGCACCAGCAGGCAGCAGGGAAAGTGAGTCCTTGCTCGTCCCTCCTCTCATGCAGTGTTGTAGCAGGGCACTTCATGGCTCTGAAAATCACTGTGAAAAACTTGTGTAAGATCACGCAAACACAAATCAGCCCAGTCTTAAAGGAAACAGAAGCTAAGCTGGTTAGGAGAAAAAGTAACGAGAATATTATTATTTCTTAATTGCAAAGAATTGTATGATAACTACAGTCCTTCGAAAAGTATTTTTTAACTGCTTTTGTGAAGCCTAAAGTGGTTGATCACGTCAGAGATGTACAACCTTAAATACCCTGATTGCCTGCAGTTCCAGTCTGGAAAGCTTGGTGGGGAGGGGGACGTTTGTGTCAGGTTTCGCATGGTTTGACAAATCCTGCTGCAGTCTGATTCCTGCGGCAGCTGGGCTGCTCAGGGTGGCGGCTCTGGGGTTGGCTTCTCACGCCGTATTTTCCTCCTCGTGGCAGATACGTGGCAGAGCAGCAGATCTTGCCTCCCCCCGTGCAGATGCAGCCCATCACTGGCAGCACGGTCCGGCCCCCCGCCCCCTCGCCCGTGTTCTCCCCGTCCGTGGTGATCCCCCACGCCAGCTTCGCTTCCCACCAGACTGGCACCCCAGTTCACCTCCACCAGTGGCCACAACAGCAGGTTCAGCAGCACCGTCTCTACCTTCAGGTAAGGGAGCTGGAGCAGGTTCGTGGGTGTGCACAGGGCTGGGTTTGGGGTTTGAGTTTTTTTTAGAAGAAATGGGGCTGTAATCAGACCTGGCCTGTGCAATCGCCTGCCCTCCATCCTCGCTGTATCTTCACGTACCCGTGCTTGGTGTTTCCAGACTGCCTTAGCACCCAGGTTTGAGGCAGTATTTTCCAAAGAACCCAGCTATCTATCGCTTAGTGACCAGAAGAAAGAGCCAGGTCTTCAAATGCAGCGTGTGGTCTGGAGGCGCTCAGGTGGGAATCTTGTTACGGAAGTGAAACATGGTAAGGGATCGGTTCCTTTGAAAACATGCCTCCTGCTGTTATGTCTCAGCATAGCAAGGTGTTTTTTTTTTATCAGCTGCAGTTGCTTCTGTCAATAAATGATGATTGTTTCCCAACACAAATCTCTGGAGAAGGTGATTTTGATTTTTCAGTGCATGTTTTCATCGGTGCATGCCAAGTTAATGACACTGCCAAGGAGAGGGGTTGTTGAAACTAATCATTAATGAGTAATATACTCTCCAAGACTTGCTGGGTTGGCAGAGGTAAGCTATGGTCCTCCTGGCAAAGATGGTAGAAAACAGAGCGAGAGGAAAAGGTACAGCTGGAAGTTGTGCTGCAGGGCTGCATTTAGAGTGAGAAATGAGTCGCTGTTGTCCGCAAACGTGGATACGAGAGGTCCCCACTGTGGTACACGCGCTCACAAACTGCGCTGAGGTCCTGAGGGCTAACGCTGTGGACAGCAGACTGGTGGTGCTGCGGGAGAGAACTAGCTTCAGTGCAACAGAAAAATCAGGCTTTGGTGGCACGGCGGCCGTAAGGGGGTGAACCAGCAAGGCCAGCTCTGTGGGGTGCCAACCAGGGGCTGGTGCAGCGACGAGGTTGCTCAGCAGCCTCATGACCGGTTGCCTGAAGAGCCTTCCCACGGAGGATGGACGTTGCATGTCCTGCAGATTTTATATCACGTCCAAGTAGTTTTTGATGCTCTCCATTCCTGCTGGAGTCTTCTTCCGGGCTGCCCGTAGGGCTGGTAATATGGATGAGTCCTGATGCCCCGCCGTACTCTCCCGGCACCAGCATCCCAAGCCTCCTGTCCCCAGCTCACACCCGTGATGGGTTAGAGATCACCTTCAGGGCGGGGTACTCCTGGGTAGGAGCCTCAGCAGCAAGGGAGGGAGTGTCTGGGCATGGGGCAGGTCTGATCTGTCAGCTTCGTGTCTCCCCGCAGATGCAAGGTCCTGAGTCGGTGCCGGGGGGCCCGAGCCCACGTGTTTTCCAGCCGCCCCACGTCCCGCAACAGAACCCCCTGAGCTACTTCCTGCACCCGCAGCCGCAGAGCCGCCACGCGCAGGGCCAGGCCTGCAACCTGCAGGACCTACCTGAAATGCAGCTGCCCTGACCCCCGGCTCCCAGAGGCAGGGACGACCTTGGCCGCGGCAGCTCAACACCCCGAGCGCAGGCAGAGCGGGGACCGCGCCGTCAGAGCACGGATGGGTGAGGTCGGGCCCCGCGGGGAAGGCTGTGGCCGGGATGGCCCCACCAGGGGCAGATGGCACCGGGGGACACCTCGTGGATGGAGAGTTCCATGGGGCCGAGCCGGGGTCTCCTGGTGGCACGACCACCGCCCAAGAGGGCCCTTGGGCTGTGAGTGGCTGCAAGTCCCAGCCATGCCTGTCCTGGAGGGAGGGCACCATCGAGTGCCAGAAGCAGGCGGATGCTCATGGTGGGGCTCCCGCCCGCTGGAGCTTGGCTCCAAACTCATCAGTGAGAAAGTTGTGCTTCAGTCAGGAGCTGCGGGCAGGCGTCGGGATGCAGCTGCAGGTCACCAAGCCACACGCGCCCGTGCCAGTGCCGGGTACGGCTCCTTTGACCTGGACGGTGACGGGAGGTGCTTGGTCAGGTCACCACGGAGAGCACTCGGCACCACAGAAAAGCTTTGTGCGTCCAGGGCATCGATGCTGAAAGTCACTGTGAATTCGAGCCCAGCGCTCGGAGCGCCCACAGACCGCAGCAGCCCACAGGACGCCGTGGGATTCCCGTGTACATAGCTCATCTTGCTCTAGTAGGTCTGTCACGGATTTTTTTTTTTCCTTTTTTCTATACCTCAACCCCACTGTTTCTGTTCTCCAGGAGATTGGATAATGCTGCTAATTTACATAACACCACTTTTGCCTGAATTTCTTACTGTTGTTATACCAGCTCCCATCACAACTAGTAAGATATTCGTCGTTTTATTTTGGTTAACAAGTGCAGATAAATTTATATAGTTTTTACTCCCTGTAGCCAAATATTTTTCAGGTTACGGACAAAGAATCCTCACTCTTTCTTTTCTGTTGTTGTTTTGTTTTGTTCCAAGTGGAGGCTGTTGTATGTTTCCTTTTGTGAAAACAAACACATGTAGAACACCATGTGACAGCAAACTTTGTGGTTTTGCTAGGTCATATTTAAATTTGACTAACCTGAAACATACACTCACAATGACACAGGCGATGTTACAAGCCTGCAGGGTCAGCAATAAATTGTATTTTTGTAAATTGTCACTTTTTAACTATATGTTTATATTTATGAATTGAAAACCAGTTTATTCCTCAGTGGGTGTATAGTTGTGTCCCTACTGTTTGTGTCTTTCCAAAGGAAAAATGAAAATGTACATTTTTGGGGTGTTAGTAGCTGAGTACTAACTGTGGGCAGTGTTAGAGCCCAAATGCAGACGATGGTTTAGGCCATTACTTTAAGTTTTGCAGGAAAGTGGTTAGTTAGGAACAGGGCCATCCAGCAGAAATGCACCAGCTTGCAGCCAGGGCACTGTCTGGGGACAGGTTAGTTCATAACCGCTGTTGAGTCCAAGCAAAGCTTAGGGATCATTTGTTCTTTTTGTTATTTTTATTTTATTTTCTATTTGTTTGTTGTTTTTCCTGTGCCGGCTGCTTTCCTGGCTCTTTGCAGCACCGCAGCAGCTGCACACCGGTGCTGACTGACCGAGCAGCCTCTGGCACAAGCAGCCCTGTGCTTCAGGAAAAGGGGGAGGAAAGGCAGCGTGCAGACAGGTACAGGTAGCGGTACATCTGCAGCTGGAGCCGTCGGGACAGCTCCATCTGTAGCTTGCACGCAAACAAAAGCCACGGGAGCCCCAGCTTTCGATGGGGCCTTGGCAAGAGCAGGGCAGGGGCTGGCGCGGGGGCATTTGGGCGCACACCCCCGGGGGTGCCGGCGGTGAAGAATTGGGTAGTGAGCGGGCAGAGGGGAGGCACAGCCACAGCCTCCAGCAGCGCTTTGGTGGCGCGGGGCCACGGTGCGGGAGGTGCCCGGCAGTGCCTTGCAAGCACAGGGCTGGGAGCCAGCCCCGGCACCAAACAGCCCCGGCACCCGCGTTTCACAGCCCTACAAATAACAGCGGCCTCTGCAGGGCCGGCACGGAGCCTTGGAGGTCGCAAAGCTTTCTTTTATTGAGCTCTTTATATATATACATATTTTTTTTTTAGGCACTATTACTTTTAGGGTCTCCCTCCATCCCAAGATAGTAGGGTTGTTCATAAGGTTGGGGCAGGAGAGGTTGCTGTATTTTTTGTGAGTTTGGGGTTTTTTTTTTTCCTCCTCTCATTGGTACATAGTGGGGAGGAAAACACATGCACACAGAGGCACACATTTATGCTAAGGATACACTATTGTACACAAGTTATGTCCCAGTGTAGCTGGTGGGAAGAAAAGGCCACACATTTGCCCATCTTGCCCACCAAACCTGCATCGCCCCAGTGCAACACAGCGGCTGGGCTGCGGTGTCCCAGCCGCACGCGTCAGCCCAGCCGTGGCGGGGGTCAGGGAAACGTTCTCAGCGGTGGTGGTGGCTGGGGTCGGGGTTTCGGGGGCAGTTTATTAGCAGAGCTTGCTAGGGAGGAGGTAGCAATTTGCTGGATTTCAGAGCAAGCCCAAGAAGAGAGGTTGGGAAGGATTGTGGGGCGGTGGGCATGCCGGATGGGGCTGTGCCCCTGCCCAGCCCTTCTGATGGCAGCGCTGGGCTGCATGGGACAGGGAGGGCTGCAGGGGTGGCACTGCCACCCCCGCTCACAGCCTCTCACAGCAGGGAGCAGAGAAGGTTTGCAAGGATGTTTACATGTAAAATTGGCCTTGCTAAGAACAAGAGACCTAAAACAGGCACTTTATCATCCCTCTCCCCCCTGCTTTAGTTCCAGCGCCTACCCCAGCCACTAGCACAGCTGCTCGTGGTCCCCGTGCCGGTGCTCGTGGTCCCCGTGCCGCACGGGCAGAGCCGAGTTTGCCAGCCATGCTCCACAGGGTGAAGTCCCACAGCCCCTTCGTGGGGTTGGCTCGGTCCCTGCTCAGCCAGCCTCCGGGCCGGGGCAAGGCTGGCTTCGGGCCACAGGGTTTTTTGCCTTACATTATCACTCACACTCAAAAGATAAATGACTAAATAAATCTCTTTATTCAGGTTGATTTGTATTTGTTTACCTCGTTGTTAGCTAAGAGCTGTGTTCTTGGGACCCATCTGGAATTGACGGTTGCTGGTGGGTTTGGTTCACCCCACCAGCAGGTCACCAGCAGCAAGTAGGAACGTGACCAGTGCCGCCTGTGCCAGGGGTTGGGCTCCAGTGTCAGCGTTGACCTAGTGCTCAGTAATGTCCTGAGGCTTCTAGCACACAAGCACCTATATACTCTCGCTCTCTCTCTCCCTCCATATATAGATATACACATATGTATATTAAAAACACATATGTATGTCTCTATATATAGGCCACACAATTCCAGACCTCTGAAAACACAGGCAGCTTTAATTAATAAAGTCTTGCACTTTTAGCGTATTTGTACATATAAGCTAAAGCCTGGTGGGTATAATCAGGCTGGTTTGACAAACACAGTGAAAAGTTACTGTATATATTGTAACATACTCCATGTAAAAAAAAGAAAGAAAATAAGAAAAATCTTAGAACTGACTATAAATCTTGGTTTATTTTATATGATGTTAAATATAGATACATTTATAAATGTTACTATTCTTAAAAGTATTTTGTAATGGGAAAAAGGAAGTGTCTTATGAAGATGAACAGTAAAGATTTTATTCTTGTCTTGAATATATGTCCCTGCACAGCTACATTGGATGGGAGCCTGTGCATTTTGACAAGCTTTAAACAGACTGTACATAGTATTTTCAGAAAAAAAAAAAAAAGAAAGAAAAAGAAATAAAAGCATACTTGTAAGACCTCTTACACAACCTGCGCTGTTGTTTTTCCCTGGGTGGTGTGGGTCAGTCGGAGGATCAGACCCTGCTCTGTGCTCTCTAGGAGGTGCAAGAGGTGCAAGAGCTGAACAAACAGCATGCATATACATGCGTATAACCAGCTGAAGGGATGGGGCTCAAGACAGAGACTTTCATGACCAGTGCCAGAAGCAATCTGGGCAACGCATGAATTAGAAAGAACAAGGCATCAGAGCCAGTGTGGATATATCTGCGCACTATAAATGTTTTAATGTGGATGCAAAAACGAGTAATGCTGCTCTTCCTGGCCTAACTCATCAGCCGTCTCAGCACTGAAGCAAGCTCAGGTTGTAAGCAAGGCTAAACTAGACCCAGCCTTCAAAACCTGGTTCTCCTCTTTTATTCCCTTTTGGAGGCGCTGGAGTCCTAGTGTGGCCTTTCTATGGCTCAGTCCTTGCTTTGGAAAGGACTGACTTAAAATGGCTTTAACACGACTGATGCTTTTGAACGAGCTTCTGATACAGTCCATCATGAGAAAGAATAGTGCCTCAAACTTAGATTTTTTTTTTTCTTAAGTGAAATATTTTTTATTTAACATCCCATTTGTCTTACAGTACTTCTGCATACAATACAATTGTATAAAAAGCCAACCTGCCAACACAAATGTGTTGCCTTCTTGGTAAAGTGACAAAGCTATAGCAAAAAAGACAAAATAGTCTGTTTCTCTGGCGACAAATTAGAGTACTTCATTTTTAGTCCAGGTAACAACTGCAATCACAATCAAGAACCCTGTGTAGTACAACTGGATGAGAAATCTCTAATAGAATCAACACACAGCTATTTCTTAGTTGCTATATTAGCACACTCTTCTAAAAATTGTATTATTATATAGCCATTAGAATGAGGAACAAGTGGCTTGTATGAAACAGAGTGCTTTTTCTGAATCATACAGCAGTGGCCATATGGCCTCTAAGTCCCAGGAATGCCACTGTTTGTAAATGGTTCTCCCCCACAGTGCAAAGGGCTCGTATTTTTATTACTGTTAGTGGAGCTATTCCTTCACCTTGCGTGTTCAAGCCCTTTGGGGTGACTATGCAGCGACACCGCTGAACTCGGCACACAAAGGGGTCGAGCAGTCAGCTCCTCGTGGTGGTTGGGGCTGCCACCACTCACCTGGAGCGCAAGGAGCAGCGACAGGCTCCTCGAGGAGCACGCGCAGTACTGAAAGACTGAGGAAACACCACAGCTCTGCAGGCCATCCCCATGGGCAGGTGATTACGTTTGACAAAAGGCATTTTATGTGTATATCAACAATAATAATCGCCCAGCCACAAGAAAGGGCTGTGCAGCGTACACCGACAGCCACTGAGAATGTTTCAGGACAAATAACCATGGCATCGCTGCCAAGTCACACAGGTGACATCGCAGCAGGTAGTGCAATTCTAAAACTGTATAGACAGCATCACTAGTGTTAGCAATCTATATCCTAGCTACAAACATCTATTTTGTACTGCATGATGTACACTCATTTATTTCCTATGACAGAAAAATAAAAAAGATAATGAAAACTTGCAGAAAAAAATAACAGACATGAAATGACGCACCTGTACTCATTTAACCACACGGCTTCCCATTGATGAATGAGCTGCTCAAAGTCCAGAAATTTCTAAGAACTTCCAAGTTACAATTTGAATGGAAAGTCCCCCCACTGGGAAGTAGCTGAGTAGTGCTGGGTCAGACACTCTGCAATCACCAGACTCCCTGCTAGTGCTTCTGCTTCATTCCCAGCTACTTGTTGCAGCTGACCTCTTGCAACAGAAGTGTGCTCACCCTCTGAGTCCTAACGCAATACAATGTGAAACTGGGTTCATCTTTGCAACACCAAACATATTTTAAATATATTTTTTTAAAAATATATGCTGGTAATCTCTCTTTATACATAGATATGATAGCTGACAAGGATTACTACATAATTGGTAATGGCTCCATGGTTTCTTGGATTGACACTAATAGAAACTGGTATTTCGAAAAGGTGCTCAGATTTACATAATCAAACCATGCAATAACACAAGGCCATTGTATTTTGCAGGTTCCTTCAGTACAGTCTTTTGTACTTAGACTTCAACCTGCATAGATTTTTTTTTTTTAAACAAACATCTTGGCTCTCCACCAAAAAATGTCACTGAGTTTAAAGAATTTCATGTCTCTGTGCTATGTTGCTTAGCAAACAGTTTATAGCTTTGACTACCTCTTGAAATTAGCAATATCCATCACAGACCTACAAAAGCTTTTTGTATGGGTAGCTGTATCTCTTTTCATGGAGCTACATTAATTTCTGCACAGCTGCGTGCATAAGAATTACTCACTGAGCAAAGCTTATATGAGTACGTCCTGGACTAGAACATCAGTATCGTCTGCTTTGTGTTTCTAAAACAACAACATTAGGAATACAGTGAGCAAATACATTCACAAAGTAACACAGTGTTGCCCTACTTTGCCTCAGAAACATATATATGAATAAATCAGTTTGTATATTTTACGCATAACTATGCAAATCAGAATTACATTGTATGAAGTGTGACTACTTTATGAAGGCTTCTGAAAAAAAGCTTCCTCATTTTTCACAAAGACCATATGTTTTTGGAGTTACTGTTCATTCAGTAAAACTTTACATTAATACCTGAGAGTATGGGGAAGAGGAGAGGAAGTAATTCATACATTCATTGCTCCTGAACAAAACTGTATTCTTTAAAAGCAGCACGGGAACTTTAACACCAATTGCAATGATGGCATTTCAACAAATGCTTGTAACACAAGTCAGAATTTCATGTTATTCCTCATTCATTTTGGTATTGCAAGAAAAACAACCAACAGTGAATGATTCCATCCCTATTCTGCTTCTTTACAAAAAAAGATGCACAGTACAAAAATATTGCTGCCCTGCAGAGAATGTTTGTCATATAAGCTTTAAAAACAGCCACTTCTAACCAGTTTAACTGGTTAGAGATTCCTAGTTTACTTTGTTGTTGTTGTTGCTAAAATACAGGCTCTTCTCTTTCTCTAAACCCATTCTAGCACAAGCTACCTAAAGTTCAAGGTCAACATCCATGAGTATAAACACTGGCAGAGCTTGTCTCCCCAGGATCTTTATTATATCCTTTTTTTATATATTAAAAATTCCAATTCAGATTCCAGAGGATGTGGTTGTTGCCATGAATCCTGGCAGATAGAAAATATTACAGCAGTAATAGTACAGAGAGCTATAAAAGAGAAATAATAATCACTAGGTTGAGGTGCGGACTCAGGGTAGGCAAAGGAGCAACTGCAATCTGTCCGTAGCAGTTCCATAGTCAACATTCAGCCAGCTAGGAAGCAGTTAAGGATGGTCTGGTCCTTGGGCTTTCCAAGCACAAGCAAAACTATACATTTCATCAGCACGCTCCTAACATGTCAACAATGGCTCCTCTTGGAAGATGAGTGACAACCACCATGCGGTCAGACAGATTTAGCCACTGCTTTCCCTTGATTTCAACAATCTGTACCAGCCTTTGCATCTGTGTGCAGCCTGGATGACCAAGCAGCATATAACCTTTTCGCCTGTATTGAAGGAGGATTGCTATAAGAATGGGAAAGAGATCTCAAATACAGGCTGAGCTAGAAAAGCAGGAAATGAGTTTTGAGGGCCACACTACAAAAACTGAGACATGGGCTGGGAGAATGCAGCCTGAAAACTAACGATGAGGGGCTGGAATCTGCAACAGTCCAGGACCATTGGTGACACCAAAGCAGGGGAATGGCAAGCAGGACAACTTTGCTCTCTAACCTCAAGCTCTTGTGCCCACCATAGCTGCCAGTTCAAACCTCTGTTCTTAGTCTTCACCCTGCTTTTGATCCCAATCCACACGGAGATATTGGAAAATAACTAACCTGGAAGTCACCCTCTTCGCTGTTGATAACTCATTCTAAGTAGAAAATGTCTGGAAGTAGTTACATTTATCACAGTAATAGAAATAAACCTGCAGAGCATGCACTGTAACAGCTGTCGTTCAGAAAGGTTTGTCACAGGTCACGTCTAGTATTTCCTAGCAATGTTGCATATTTTAATAACATGGTAAAGACAGTTTATTATTCAGCCCCTGCTTGGACTGAAACTTACGAACAATGCAAGAAAGTGGTTGTGCTTCAAACTATTTTTATTTACATCAAAGCATACCAGTAATCTGATATTTAAAGCTAAATCTTCAAACCGCATTCCCTATGTAAACACCATTCTCAATTTCCATGGTAACAACCTTCATTTGCAAGTGCTTTATGTGGTTAATTCAGAGTCAAAGATAAAGCAAATTACACTCTGGTTCTTGCTTTAAGTTGTAAATTTTTAGCACTCTCTATTTTAGCTTTTATCTCATGAGGTTTCTCAAAAAATCTCACAAAGGCTGGCTCATTTAATAAGGATGCCAGAATCTGTTCAAAGGCAAAAGACCACTCATGGTTCCCTCTCAAACTCTGTGATCTACTGCCTTCAGTCTGCTCAGAACTGCCTTCCTCCTGCCCTTTTTGGGAGCTTTCAGCAGACACCTCTGTAATGGCAACTGGACTTTTGACTGGTGATATGGGACTCTGCAGTCTTCTCCCAACTTCTTCCATTTTCAGCAGGAGGCTGGTAACCACTGCTATAGCTCGGTACAACAGTTCCTCCTCAGGATCCCCATGGAACAGATTGTAAAGGGTTTTTGAGAACTGGATGAACTGAGTCTACACAGACACACAGAAGAGACTATTCAGAGAACAGCAACACAGCTCTCCTGTTTCACTACACATCCTGATCTCAATTCAGTGCTTGCTGCTGCTAGGCACCTGGTACAACAACTGCTCTACCAGCAGTATGGGCACAGACCAGCCCTGATAAAACTAAGTGTCTGGAAGTCCCTCTCTTACAGGTTACAGTAAGCTTACAGTCACAGTAGTTTAGAAAAAACACAGTCTAGTTATTAATGTGAAGGTCTGAAATTTAAGGGATCCTAAGAACCCTTTCGAAAAATACTAACAGAACTTAGAAAGAAATATAGCAATCAAAACCAGTCTTAAGTAATACTCCGACACAGACAGTTTTACCTGATTCATTCTTGGCAAATCCTTAATGTTTTCTTCTTTTTTAAGAAGTTCGTCTTGCCATTGCTTCAGATATGCCTGAATATCAACCTTCCCCTTCCCTATTTGACAAAAGAAAAAAGAAAAAAAGTGAGCAAGCAAGAGCTAAGAGCTTACGTGAGGGATGATGAGCAAAACAACTGCATCCCTCATGTCATTCCTTCTCAATAGAGTGGTGGGGCAAAGAACTAAACAGGATCAAAGTTTACATTACCCCCCTCCTCCACAGGACTACACTTATAAAAGTGGATATAATGTTAGCACTGTGTTAAGATTATGTTAATTAGTACACTTCATCAGCACACACTTTCCCAGCTCTGCTCCCCAAGAAGACACACAGTTGCCAAGTGTCTCCAGGATTTTCTACCTTTTTCTGGGCTGCTCTTCAAAGCATCACTTTCAAGACTATCTCCAGCAGATGAAACTAGAGTTTCAGAGGGAAAAAAAAAGTTATCGTTTTGAGAAAGGAGGACCAATGCTTCACTTCATTTTATTAAAAATTCTTTCCTTAAGGAGTAAGACCCTCCAACGACCCCCATGTTTTCAACACAGATTAGGCCAAGAAGAAACCACATGGCAAGATTTGTGTACTTTCAAAAAAATAGAAAAAAAATAGAAGCCACCACAAGGCTGGAGATCACAAAAACAAACAAACAAACAAACAAACAAACCTACAAGCAGCCTTAACAAGTGGCTAACCTTCACAATGTTTTGTGGTCTGTGTGTTGAACAATGGTGAGAACAGTACCAACATATTACAGATAAGGTACTTTTAGACAGTTTCTAAAACCCAAAAAAGATCTCTCTTCCAAAAAAGTAAATATGCACAGCTTTCCAAATGGAGCATTTTATTAACGCCATAAATTTAAACCCCCCCAATTTGGGGAAAAAAAAAAAATCACCTTAATGGATTTAAAATGGAAGCAAAGCATTTTGAAACCCTTGCTTATGTGCCTCAAAATAATTGAAGACTTGGATATTAAATTTCTTGAGGCAGGAAATATCATCCCTTTTTGCCTTGAATGCAAAACTGCAATGGCCATCATTTTAAAAGGCTGCCTACTATGCTGAAAAATGCTGACCAAATATACTCCTGCACTTCCATGTAAACACTTGTGGCCTTTGAAATCAATTGTCAGACATAAGCAATTCAGGGCAAGGAACATCTCTGTTCTTTATGCAGCTGCAATGAAATGGCCTGTTACTGATGCCTGGATGCACAACCACATGCAGCTGGTTATGGTCATAATTAAGCCATGTGCTGCTATGGAAAAATCTGCTATGAAGAAAGATGGCTATCCACAAATTCTGCACTGCTTTGTATGACAATGTAACCACCCCCAGAAGATCTTCACAGAGGATTCTTGTTAACAGTGACATGATTTGCTGGAACAAGTGAATTCAAAACAGCATTTGGAGGCTTTCAGAAGAAAGCTCCTCATTTTTCACTACACGAAAATTAATAGAATCCATCCAATATTCTGCAGGCAAAGCCACACGCTCTGACACTTACCATTGAGTTGACTGAAGTGGATCAGTTCTTCTTTTGAAAGATCACCACCTTTGGAAGGGCTTAGAGATTCTACTTCAGTAAATGCTGCAGTAAATAAATGAATAAAGTGTTTTGGGCGCTCCCAAGCATTACCATAGCAGGGAGAAAAAGCAAAAGCTTTATACAGACGTATCATCTGTATGAACAAGACAGAAATGGTGTTTGAGTAGATAAGTAGACGAAGTTCTCCCAAAGAATGTATCACTCTGGAAAAAAATACGTCTGTATTACAGCTATGGGACTGTACTGTAGCTAGGGGTAGTGACAACAGGAAGGAAAGTAAAGCTTTTAAAAAAAAGAAAAAAAAGCATGCAAATATGACAAAAGCCAGGAATAGCCCTCCCCACATGCTACCACCTCTCACTCACCTGGAGGGATGTGCAACTTAAAAAGAAGCTTGAGTTTGTCTGTGAAACTTCCATTATACATGGTATCTGTTAGAGGAAAGAGGCAAGCCAGGCTATTCAACTGGACCAAGCTTTAAAATACCCTCTAAACCTAAACAAATACAACCCAAGGATGTTGGAACTGGACACGTGTCCTGTCTTACATGGAGTATGACTAGAGATGAAGCTTAAGGAAGCATCAGCTGCAGCTAAGCCTGGGGTTTGCCTACACTGAGGAAAGAACACTATTTTATGACATTTTTGCACACCATCCCATTCTTAAGTATCTCTGAACATCCAGACAACCACAAAAGCATGCTCATTTAACAGATCGTAACACACCTGTAAAGAGCTAAAACTGCAGGTAAAGAAGAAAGTACAGAGCACAGAATAATGTCTGTGACTTACTAAAATAAAACCACAGCATCAATGTCTTCTCAGCGTTTGCCCTTCAAATTTTACTTCCTAAACAACAGCACTTTGAAAACAAGATGAAAGGAACAGAGCACTAACTCTAGAAAACTTTCAGTTCCCCAGGGATATAAGGCACTGGTTATCTTGCATGATCTGTGTATGAGAAGGCTTACAGTGTGAGGAAGCATTCATCATCAACCAAACAGGTTGGGCAATGAAGTCATGCTATTTCCTAATTTTCTGAGATTTTAATGGTAAAGCTATATTTAAATTTCATCTCAAATAGGAGATTATTCTCCAGGGGATTAACATTTCAAAGTTACTAATTTGTAAAGCTTTGTGTTAGGTATTTCACGGTGAAGTACAGACAAGAAAATGAGAGCACAGTTCTGCAATTTAAAGCCTTTTTCATTCACCTAAAGAATGTAGCTCCCACTCTCAAGCTTCTAAGTATACTTTGAGCATTTCACTTGCCATTTAATCAGTCTTTGCATTTAATGCCACATGATAAAGGCAAGACAATTTGACCCTAACTTAAGAGGCTAGTCTCCTTAGGCTCCTCATCTAGTGTTTGGAAGGTGATAACAGGACAATTTCCAAGATGGAGTTCCCTTGTGAATGCGTTACATGTGTGTTGTTCTCCTACCAAGAACACAGGCAAATTGTTTGAAGTTTATAAGGCCATCGGAGCTCTCATCCATCAGTCTGAATGTCCACAATGCAAGCGAGTCTCTGTTTGCACAGTGTGACCAGGGGCTCAAGAGACGACAGAGAACCCTGAATTGCTGGCAATCAATTCGATACTGCTCAAGATACGGCAGGCTGGCATCATGGTGTCGCAAAACAGGACTGTTTACATTCCAATAACAGGAAAGAAAGTGCTCCTTCTGCAAAGGAAAGGTAAGAATATTGGATTGTGTGAAGCAACAACTGTCTCTCTGGGTGAAAGATGTGGGGAGTTAACTATGTAATTTGCTTTAAAACTGATGTAAAAAAATATGTTGAATCTAGTTTTCACCTCAATTTGTTAAAACCATTTCACACTTATCATACAGTCTACCATTAAGATGGATGTTTGCTAAGTGAGGAAAACGGCACAATACCTTGAATAATTCATAAAGCTCATCAAGATCACTAGGACTGAATTTTACATCCTGGGACACAACACGTAGCTGAAACAAAATTGAGAGAAAATTCATTAATGAATCTTCTCTTTTTGGAATAAGCCCATAAAATGCCTGAGAGACTTAACCTTACACTAAAAAATACATGGCAAAACCTGGATATTTAAACTGTTACCAATTAGGAGTAAGAACAGAATTACTTCGTAAAAGCAATCAGAAGATGATTGCACGAAGATGACTGGAAGAAATAATTTCTCCCTAAAAACTGAACTTAAAGCTAGTCACATCATTTGCACACATTGAGCCTACATTACGAAACCCAAGAGATAAAACTTGAA
>VXAL01010548.1:5210-48698 GCA_013399475.1 Chauna torquata
GCATTTTCCACAGTGTTTACTCGCTAGCTTCTTCCATGCTTGGCAACGGCACGGATAGGAGCTCCTCTGCTGTTGACTGTAGAGGGCCTGTCCTCACCACTCCCTTCATACGCCGCTCCGATCAGCCTCGCTGGTCTAAGGCTGGGTTCACCTTTAAAGACTAGAAAAGGGACAGAGGCACTCGCTGTCCCCCAAGAACTTTCCAAGCTTAGATTAAGACGATCAGAGCAAAACAAAGGGCGGAGAGTAAAACATGATATATGCCCCATGAGTTACTCAACAGACCTAAATTTCAATGAAAAAGGACAGCAAGAATATCACCCAGTAGGTTCTCAGTAATCACAAAAATCTAAGACATTGGTGCCATTCTTGATCTCTCTTGCTTGTTTTATGTGACTGCAGTTTTTGCAGGTTATTGTTTTTAGATTTATATAGCTTAAGTATGATACACTGTGTTAGAAGCACTGTTAAATTTGTGATATATGAAAAGTGCCTGGTGGATGTTCTCTAGACACTTGTGAACTAAATGCCTCCTGCGTGGTTCCCAGCTATTGCGAGCAATTACAGCCAATTACAGAAGCGATTCCTTCATAATTCCCCTTTACTCAGTACTAGTGAGACCACACGGAAGGTGCTGTATCCAGTTCTGAGCTTCCCAGTAAAAAAAACAAAAAAAACAAAAAAAAACCATACAACCATGGACAAGCCAGAGTGAGCCCAGCAAAAGGCCATGACAATGCTTCAGCAATGGGAGTGCCTGCCGTAGGAAGCAAGGCTGAGAGAGCTGGGACTGCTTAGCCCAGAGAAGAGAAGTCTTGGGGGCATCTTTGATGGTGTGTAAATACCTGGCGGGAAGCAGTAATGACAACGGAGCCAGACTTCTCAGCAGTATCCAAAGGACAAGAAAGGAAAAGAGGTAGTGGGCACAAATGGAAATCCAAGAAGAAATGGTTTAACTGTAAGGGTGACTGACCACAGGCTGCCCAGGCAGGTTATGCACTTCTGCCGGTGGAGGTATTCAAAGCCTAGCTGGACGTGGCTCTGGGCCTCCTGCTCTGCCTGACCCGGCTTTGGGCTGGGCGCTGGACTGGACGCCCACAAGTCTCTTCCAACCTCAACTATTCTATAATTCTCAGATAATTTATCTTCCTGTAATATTAAACACAGCAGCTAGAATAAAAAGGCAAAAATATGTCGTCACATACAGGATAACAAGCCTTTTTGCTCCTCAGCAGAATCCTGTTTCAATAACGAAAGCTTCAAGTGTCAGGGTGGGGGTTTTGCATATGCGACATTCCAGGCATTTAGAACACACTCAGTGCACACCTTCGTCATGACTTTCAAGCCAAACCTTTAATACTGCATTAGACTCAAAAGATGGGACACTGCATATTGAGCAAATTTTAAAAGGTACTGAGATGCTTTAAGGTATGGGCAGGCCTCTCAGGAGTGTCCTAGACATCTAGCTTTAATTAAAGGTAAGATGACTATAAAACCATGCCCCAAAATTACTGCTGTACCAACAAAGGTATCCACATGCTTTACAAGGAATTAAAAAAAGGGTTTGTTTGTTTGTTTTTAACTTTTTTTTTTCTTCCTAAAGATCCCAGAAGATATCTGTTACATTAGGTCTAGCAAACAGTAGTAAGATTAAGTTGGGCTGTCTACAGCCCTACAAAAAAATTTCTGGCAAAATCATGAGGATGCATGTAAAGTCACATAAACCAAAATAAACAATGAGTGTTTTTATTTTAAAAAGATAAATAAAATAAAGCAAAGTAACATTTTGTCCTCTTCTTCAAACTGGAATAAAAAGTCTGCATACAGACAGCTCAGAAATTATCATTCCTGACTGTAAACTGGCTTTTGTGATCAACAAAATGCAACTTACTCTCAAAATGGCAGTTTTCCCATTCTGTCCTTTCTTAGTATGTACTACTACAAAAATAAAGATGTCCCTCCTCCCCTCCCCAGTTCACAGAGACAGCTGGAGAAAAGAAAAACATAGGCCACAGGAATGGTGACAAAGCCTCAAGTTCAGAACATACAGATCGCACTGTACAGTCAAAAGGACAGCTGATCCTGGTTACAAGTTAATACAAGATCATTCACAACACACAGTGTCTAGAGATACTTTGCATGCCATATGTTTGCAGCATTTAATATTAAAAAGAAAGCCACAGGAAAAAAAGAAGTCTACAAGCACCTCATTCACAGGGTAGGATTCTACAGAAAGTTTTTACCAAGTTCAAGCTTGGAAAGGTTTACACACTCGCACTGCTTTATACTTCCTGAAAATGTTTACTCAAGCTGCTGTTCTCCATTACTGCTGCGACTCCTGTCGCTCAAAACACTTCAATAACCGACACACAGAAGCGTCAATACAAAGCCAGAAAGAAAACAAGGCAAAGCTTACAGAGAACATTGCTAATTTTGAAATCAGAAGACACCTGTATAAATATATTTTTTAAATTTGTTTAAGAATAACCACCCCAAAACACATAAATTAAACTGAAACAGTCTACACAAAAACAAGGAAGTTCACACGCACTTACATTGCATACTAAAACAGATCAGTTTGTTATCTACAGTGATTTTTCCTAAGACAACGTTCACCAAAAGACAAATATTTAATATTACTCAAAAGCAACAGTCCCTGTTTAAAGCTGTTCTGTAAGACCAACAACTCTGTTAACCAGCCAGTGTTTATAACAAAAACGTGCTTTTTATATCAGACAGTTTGTGCTAACTCTGCAACATTTACAGTTCAGTACACTCTGTACTGCTGGTACTTGCCAGAAATTCAGTACTCCAAAAGCATTTTCTTATTTGTTAACTATTTCTTTCATAATAAAAGAACTAATCATAGTATTTCGAAATTCTCTTCACAAATATTTAACAAGAAATCATTTCGCTCAACAAAAATACAAGGAAGGACTAATGTAAATATAATAATAGCAAAAGAATTTAAACTACGTAAATCATGTAATCTGATGTTCTAGTTCTAATCCATAACAACAAGAAGCCGACCACTGCCACATTGCTTATGAGGCTAAATTCAAGAGAAATCCCAATGTCAATAGTAAAGGCTTCTTGTCTTTTCCCAACTCCAACTGACCATGTAACATCCAAAAGCCCCTTTACATTTTTATTCAGTAGTAGTGCACTTTTTTCTGTTCGATAGTCAATGAATATTAATGATATGTTAAAATACTTTGCAACTTTAAAAAAGAAGGGTAATGGATCCTAGCTTTTTTGTTTGTTTGCTTTATAAGGGACACGAACACAGGCACTCCCTCACATACAAGCACAATATCAGTGTTTGGAGCAGAAAAGCAGGTTTGGCATCATGAAAGAAACAGACATCCACGGTAACTATCTACAAACCTGCAGTGGCTACCTTCTCTCTTCATACCTAAAAAATGTGCCTGAAACATAAGGACTTCCAACATTTGCGTTTAATTTCCAGACATTTCGCAGCCTACGTAAATGACCACCATAAGCCAGCACTGCAGCAGACCAGCAGAACGACACGAAAACTATCGACTCAACGCATCCTGGGTTCATCAGGCTTATTGCACACATGTTGAACAGACACTCTTCACTTGCACACCAAGTCCAAGCTGTGAGTCTCCTATACACTCAAACAACTGAGACACAAATCCATGCCATCACCACACATGGTGTCTCTTCAGGGAAACAGTCACCAGGAACTAATGCCATCCATGCAATATACTCGCCGTAGACAAATGAAAAAGCAAGTTATCACAGCAGTATTTAAGAAGTATAAATACTGGGTAACTGATCACCTATTATCTTATCACTCTGCCAGTTCTGGTACACACAAAAATCAACTCCTTCTGGTGGCAATGAAGCCAGGATCTCTGTTCCACATGCATGCTGAAATACATCACAAGCCCGTAAGCGGGACAGAATGGTTCGAAATGATGGTTCATAGTTTAAACTGATGTAAACCCATGCAAGGTAAGGTCTTCTGGTGCTGCTGAAACAAAACCCCAAATTTCAAAGTGTGGACTACAGGACCTTCAAAGCCAATCGCTTTGATCTACTGAGCTGCTTTTATTTCACTGAATTACTTACTAACACAGATACTACCTCTGAAAAACCGAACATACTTTCAAACAATTTGGTAATACAACTTCTGCTTAAGATGACAGTGCCCTAGCACTTCTTTTGTGTCTCATCCTCGGACACTGTGCAGGGCAGTCAAATTCTTTTTAAAGCTTCCATTAAATAAACCATCATTACATAAACATAGCTACATTTTCACAGTACACACATTTTTGAAAACTCCCTTTATACAATGGCCAGCTGCAACACTGAACAGAAGCTACAATCTAAGTTATGGTAAATGGCATAAAGTTTTGTGAGTCCACAGTTTCTATATGTTTTTACTGGGTTGCAGAACGTATTATTTCTGCCATATGACAGGGATTTACAACTGGAAGTGCTGGACACATTACAATGACAGAATAAGACAATACTAAGTGTTTTGCCACATACTGACAACCGCCATGGCAAACAAAACTTGAATCTTCTGCACTCTATTCTGTTCTAATATATTTATAGAAGCAATCTCAACTCCTTTGATTTTCTTCAAGCTCCATATATTCAATGGCTTTTAAAAGAGTACAGTTCATGGGATTTTTTTTTTTAATTTACAATCTCATCCCAGATGTGGCAGCAAATGCACACAGCAGGCTGTCTTCCTCAAGCATTACTTCGCAGAGGTCTTTGTGTCTTCACCCAACATTTTTATCACATGAGATTTAGCATGAAAACTTAGTTGGGAGTGGTGAGTGCAACAGAAAGGGATACTGGCTATCTGCTCTTTTAAAAACAATTCCACAACAGCTCTCCCTTTCCCAATTTGCCCCAGCTACCAGAACATAGAAAGACAAGTAAAGTGATAAGCAAGCACACCTCAACATTCATTAATCATTTACATTGCCTTCGTGCTTATCATAGCATGTAAAAGCAGCCATGGACAAGGACTCCCTCTTCTTCCTCAGTCCCACATCCCGGATGAACATCCTGGATAGCTTCACAAGTTAAAGTGGTGAAGAAACTTAGATTGGGCTTGGGGTGAGGCAGTAGGGAATTGCTAAATATAAAGACAGGTACCTTGGCCAAGCCTTAGGGTTCCTGGTTACTACCAGCTCAGCAGCTAAAAGTCTCAAAGCCCGAGTAACCACTAGCACCTTCTGGCCTTACAGTGATCAGCTGAAGAGTTTACAAACCACTCTAAAAAACCAGGTGAGAGTTAATATAAAGATACAAGAAATTCAACATTCAGGTAGAACTTAACATGCTGCTTAACAGGCGCTATGCTGATACAGACAAGGTCTTTTGACAAATTGTACAAATAACAAGGATAAACATGTTTAGTATACAGTGATTCATCATTCATTTTAACAGGTTAATTTAAATGGCTACTTGTGATTAAACAGTGACAATTCCACAAAATTCAAGAATTGTGTTGTTGAGTGTAAGATACAAGCTTCGGAAAAGAAAAAACATATCTGCTGACAACAAAACTTCAAGCCAGAAGAGGAATGAAAACCTATAACTTCAACACATACAGACCAGCACTAACTGCAATTAACAGAAGTTTGTTCTAGCATGAAATGAGACAGCACAATAGCAAACAATCTTGTTATATGCCAATAACTTCAAAACAGATTAACAAAGAGGACTACAGCACAGTTACTATTGGTTATCATTTTCAATACATTAAAACCTTTACCTCCCCTGACCAACATTTATAACAAAGAAGAAGCAGCAAGCAAACATAACCACTTTGTGAAAGTGACTATCGAAATTCACAAAATAAAACTTAATTTGAATTAATAGGAAAGACAAAATTGAATGTATACACGTGCCATACAGAAAGTATATAAACGGAAGTGGACTGATAGTATCACATACCAAATACATGATTACTTCAACACAAACACTCCCCTTTTCATTCATAACAAGTTTTGATGCATGACTAGCACTCATATTTGGAAATCAGATGGCTATCAAGCGAACAAAACACTACTGCAGGTATTAACAGCTGTAGGACAGAGGCAGAGATTTTCCAAAGCAGCAGTAAAATTTGTATTTAAGCTACTACTTACATAGCAAAAGTATAAATGTCAATAGCAAATAGAATTGATATGAATGAAAAGTTACTCCATTGTCTGGGAGAACAGCTGAATAGTCACTTATGGCACTGCATTAGGTTATGTATCCATTATTTCTGTTTTAAAATACTGTGGATTGCTATTTCAAAAATTCCGTACTGGAGGCTGAGCTCTGCTTTCCCCTAGGCACATTCCCAAGGGGAGACTCTCAGCCCATTAGTTACATAAACTACTTCTACAGCCTTACCCACCTCAGTAGGTCATCTAAATATACGCACCTAGATTTAAAAACCGCAGTGCAATCGAAGCACTTTTTCTAGAACAGAAGAGCTGACAATTTATAGGCTATTCAGTTTTGCATGCTTTTATCAAGCTAGTTAGTTGAAAGAAAATGCACACATAATTACTTAATCCCATTAAAACAAAGACAAATGACAGTACAAAACTCCACAGCTCAGCAGTTTGAGCAGCGAAAGATTCTAAACTAACATAATAATGAATCATGCAGCCTTATCAGTGTGCAGCTCCTTCCACATTCCTCTGTTATTCCAGCTAAATCAGCATCATGTTTCTTGTATATACCACTCAGCTATACGAAATCTTTCATAATGAATAGCTACCATAGATTTTCCAATGTACGAGTAATCTAAAGCCTCTACTTTTTCAGTAGTGATCACATGTCAATTAAACTAAGCAATTAAATTAAGATGAAAATACTAAAAAGTCATTTGCTCTTTCTGATATTTGGGGAGGACAGGGGAGCATAAGCAGGAGGCCTTTTGTTTTCCCCTCGCCTCCTCTCCTTTGCTGATCTGCCGTGGACTCCTACATATTTTGTATTTTGGCCAGTTTTGAGTTCAAAAACTTATTTTTTAACTTCTGTTCAGTGCACTATGTTAACAGATAAAAAGTAAACTGTACTCAGTTACCGAAGAGGGAAAGAAAAAGTAAATGAATGCATTTCCTAGAGGATATACAACACTAGTTTGCTGGTAAGCCTACTATTGAGAATAAATAAATAAAAATGTAAAATACTTGTAAAAACACAGAAAAATGAAAGCTAAATTCACGTCAATTGCCATTTAACTCAAAAATTACTTCCCCAAAGATACTATTTTTTTCTTTTAATTTTTATATATGTAATATATATTGCTTATATATCTATAAATCATTAGGATCTTTTGGCTAGATAATTAATACAAAACAATCTGAGCCTTTAAGTTCTGAAGTTGATAAAACACAGGGTCAGCTATACTAAAAGCCAAGCATCTCCCTGTGGCATAAAGTTTAGTCCCAAAATCTGGGACAGGACATGCAAGTAATCAATAAATACTATGGAAGTGTAACGTTTGCTCGCCAGTTATACACATTTTGAGAAACTTTTAGGACAAGACCAGGCAGGAACTCCAAAAACGGAGGAGTTAGGAGTTTGAGTACTATAGTGTACTTCTTTTGAAACTAAACAGTCAGTCTCTCAGGCAAAACATTTTTGTTCCCCATTTTCCATGCCTTAACTGCAGTTCCCAGCAAAAGTAATAAAAAATTATGCTTTCTACAGTCTGGTTTAGTTTCAGCAGGGGCAGGAATGGAGGTGCACTGCTCAGTCTTTCCAAACTGACTGAGAACTCAGCAATAACTCCACAGACATCTGGGACCGTGGGCATCTGTCTAGAAGTTAGACATTTAACTGCTCACTTCTCCCAGGAAGCGCGTCTCTCCAGAGCGCACTCTGGAACGTATTGCTGCCTCTTACTCTCAGCATTACCTCATCTGTTTATTAGCTCCTGAACAAGTTGTTTCCCGAAGAACGGGAAAGAAAACAGATGACTGGAAACTCCTCCATTTGGACTGTGAACTCTTCTGGGTATAAACTGTAGCTCTAAGTCTGGGCACAGTCCAAGACGAGATGGATCAGAGGACTTCGAGCTGGAAGCACCGACCAACAAGCAGACGAGGAACAAGGATGTTGACTATACTTCAGCAAGGTACCACTTTATATTTTTAGTGTGTCCTATTAAATAATCCAGCATTTCAGCTACCCAAATCCTTTTTTTACATTGCTGAATCACTTAAAATCACCCTTCCAACATATGGTTTCTGTATATGCAACATAATACTTCAATACTGCAGTCTACATAAAGAAATACAGTTCCCCACACAAAGCTATGGTGACATTCAATACAATACACAGCACAAAGTTCAAGTGGCAAAAAAATTCAGGGATCACTAAGAAAAGCAACTTATTGGAAGTCTCCACAGCTCTCCAGTTTGTTTCAACAGTACTGCTAGTTCTTCATTGGTATTACGCAAAATTAAGCATCCTGGAAAGCTACGAAGCATCTTCAGGAGAATTAATCTAATGCCGCTTCTCTTTTAGGCACCTGAAGCATATATATTTGAGATGAGCACTATCGTAATTCTTTTTTTTTTTTTTTAAATTGACTAGCAATGATTGAGAGATTATGTTAGACTAGACCACAGCAATCAAGATATAAGTACAGAAACCTGACAATGATCCTCCATGGTTGTCAGAGACTTGAGCAACAAAGCTAGATTAAGATCCTTTCTGTCTAATGAAGAACTCTTACTATGTGGATATTTCATATTCTTCAAAATAATCATCTGAAGATAATAATCTAATAATATACTCAAATACTGACGTGTTTGAATTGGCCTGTTAGGCTTAAAATTGAACTACACTTCCGTTTCCCTGAAGGCGGAACCGCAGCAGTCTCCAATTCTTTATTTGTTCTGAAGTGATTTTTTAGTATGAAAAGGAGATGAAATGTCCATATTAGCAGTTAAAAAGTCGCAGCATATATAGTCTTTTCACCAATTACTGAAACAAACAAGGAAACAAGGGAAACCTTTATTTTACAGGTGTTGAATTACTTGCATCTATTTCTTTTGTGTCAAGGAAAAAATCTTGTTTTTATAATTGCTCTCGTTCTGTTACAGCAACGAACATCTTACTTTGCTTTTTAAAGAAAATCAGAGTTGGACTACCAACCCTACTGCTAAGGAGAGCAACAGAATCCTTAACTTATTTTTACGGAGCCATTAGCTCTCTCTATGCAAAATATAATGCTAGCAAAAAATCATGCTCAGCACTGAGTCATGAAAATGTGGTCTTTCAATAAGCCAACTGCACTTTGCAAAAAGTCAAAGTAAACATATAAAACTTTTGTCAGAGACATATTCCTCTTGATTCCCAGGCACATTTGGGAATACCACTGGAAAAAACAGGATTTTCAGTTAAGCTTTTCATTATTCTACCCCAACCCAACACAGCCCAACGTTGTATCCACTGCTCAACCAAACAGAACTTCAATCAAATACAAAAGCTGTACTTGCTTTATAATCACACCGTTGATTACCACAATATTATCAAAAAATAGCATCATTTTTGTATGGGAGAGAAAAAAAGACGGGGAAAAAAAATACACGCTTCTCCCTCATTTGCCTTACGGAACAGATTCCAGTGAATCTTGTTGACATATGTTATAAAATATTGCATGGACTAAATTTTATTGAATTTAGAAGAGTCCAAGAGATTCAACTTGCATTCCACAATTGACTAACCGACTCCCAGAACCATAAACACGTAAGACTATAAGCTTTCCTGTTCCCCCTGTAGTCACAATAATAATCTTCATACTTCCCATTTCTTTAGAAAGCATTATGGAATATATATGAATTGCTTTAAGAATTTCAAGTGGAAAAAAAACAAAAACAATGGATAACGATACTAGGATTTGAAGTTTCCCTTGGCTGTAAAAAGTATATTACTTAGGTTTCAGAAAAGCCAGAGCAACTAGAATGTCATCGAACAATTATTAAAAAAATGTTTGGGGGAAAAAGACATTTATTTCCCCATAAATGAATAAAAAAATGAACATTTCTGTACAGTTACATTGCTGTTGCATAATTTTCTGTGTGTCAGTAATACATGTAAATGACAAAAACGTTACTTCGGTAATCACCCATCTGCAATCCACTGCTTGTCACAAAATTTTATCTGACAAACAGATTTTTTTTTTTTTTTTTGCCAAAACATGGTAGTTAAGTCAGATGCATTCCAGTCCACCACACAATCATTAAGACATCAACAGAAGATTTCTTATTAAAAAAAAAAAAAAAATTATCCTCTTTACCTGAGGTAAAAAGAAGGAGATGAGGAAATGAGAGAGAAGTGAAAATTCACCCAGATGGAAAGGTCTATTATATTTCGATTTTACCATTTTGCTATCTACACTGGCAAGCCAAACCCGGCCACCGAGCACACTACTTAGCCTCCCCACAACAGTGTAATGCATTTCCTAAGGAAGCGACTGGTCAAGAAACACCACCCTTAGCGGCTGCACTGATATCTCTCCAGTGCAACCTCAAATTCTCTCCAACTTGAAATTAAGCTCCCTGACACCGGCTGAGGAAGTTAAGACCTGTGAACAACAACTCCCCCTCCTCAAGAGAAGAGGATCCTGTTACCCAGTGCACAGAATTGCCGTCCTCTTGAGTGTCAGCTCCATGTTGCAGCCAAGGACTGCCACAAATGCCCCAAAACCTGGCAATGGCAGGAAAATAATTAGGTGAGACTTGCCCAGACGACTCCATCAGGCAGACACCAGCTCATTCTGCATGCCAGACAGAAAAACCCCAAAGTTGTTGCCAGCCTGCCCTGGGAAATTTCTCCATAAAAATCGCTTAATGTTGATCCATTTCAATGTCCAATGACAGATCTCCTACAATGTAACATATGATGAAAGAGGGGGGGGAAATGCCTCTCTAGCTCTTCAAAGAGCCACCTGAAGCATCAACTTTTATTAGGTCATTCTTGTTTGTTTGTTTGTTTAAAAACAGCGGACGAGCGAGTACATTGAGGGCTATACTATTCTCACCTTTACAAGGAAGGCAGGTACTTGGGATGCTCTCTGTACTCTACATAGAGTCAGGGTTCACAGAATCCAAGGCCAGAAAGGCCTGTCACAACTCCCCAACCTTGTCACAGAGCACATATTCAAGAGATCCAAAGAAATGTGTTGACCAGTCTCAAACTTCTAAAACATACAATTTGCCTACCACATTCACTGGCAGGATCTTCTAAAGTGTTGCTATTCTGACATGAGACCAGCACAGACACTGTCTTCAGTTTCTAGAAGGGCTCTGGCCAAATGCAGACACATTCTCAAATTTCTTTTCCACGTGTAAACGTGCACACACAACTATCAGTCACCCTTCAGCCCTATCTCAGCTCCCTCAGATTCACACGGCAACAGATCTTTTCAGATTGCACCACACAAATTTCCACGTGTGACTGCAGCTACCGGGATTGCATGCAATAACCTAGTTGCATTTTTACTAATCCCTGGTCCCAAACAGAAAAGCATCTAAGTCAACCCAAAACACCTTTTTATTTCGCTAGGAGATTACATCAGCCTTTTTCCACAAAAGCATTACCCCAATATTCCTGTCAGGGCAATTACCAACAACAACTTTTAACTTCTTCCCAGTGCTCTACTTTTGAGAAGTATTTTCAACTGTATAAATGCGTAACTTAATTATCTCTGGAAATAAAAATGCAGCGTGGTCAAATTAAGGTATAATCATGGCCATGTAACCACGTTACTCCGCAACATTACAGGCTATTCTGTTTTATTGTCACGGCAATTTTTGCTCTTTTTGTAGAATTTATGGAAAATTTGCCTGTTCAAACCCTCCGTCTTACTTAGTAAAACTCCTCAAAAACTGCATTTTGGGATCACTAAACCTGCTTCTACTCCATCAACTATGGACTTTAATTCCATAAAGAAAAACCCTTACAGTATCATCACCTGTTTGTCTTTATGCAACAATAATCTCTCTCCATCCAGTCAGTTCTTTCCCCGTATCTTTTGACTCCACCAACCAATTGCAACCCAACTTGACAAAGGAATAGCACTCAAGGTAAAAACAAGTTGCTGTAAGTTGCGTTAAAGTGGTTACGGGACACTGCACGAGTTAAGAGGAAAAACCACAGCAAGAGCTCATACCCTATAGAAGTGAACTGAAGCCTTTCCAACTGCCCCAGAAGCACAGAAAACTTTGATCGGAGCTTCTACTGCAAGGATGCCACAGTGAGCCTACTCAGCACATGGCATAACCTCCAGGTTAGGCGTTCTAGTGAGTACAGTACCATTCGTTTTCTGGTTTGTCCCTGTTACCTCCAAGCCCAGCCACATTAGAGGCAGTGGATGTGATTTTGGGGACCTTCTGTCTCTGCATGCTTCTACCTTCAGACTGCCTCTGCTGATTAACTACCGTCTCTACCTAGTGGTGGTCACTAGATGGTAACCGCTTCCCTTACTGAAGGAAAGGCAACAGCATGAACGTTAGTCACACCTTCTGATCAGCCTAAGATGCATGCTGTGGCAACTGGGAAAGCAATCCTCTCCCATTTAGCAGCTGGCTGACGTTGGAGGGATCCAAGAGAAATTTGGTCATCCCACCGACTCTTAACAGAGCTCTTCTCACTTGCTCGGAACTGTTACACACACACGCACCAGCATCGCTGTGCAAGGATCAGTGATGAGCTACATCTGTCTTTTCACTGCCCAGTGACTCCGTCCCAAACATCCTGCCATAACTCAAGGGTGGGAACTGTAGATTTAACAGCCCCAATCACTACTTTACTACTTCATTGTTTCCTCCCCCACCCCGCCCATTTCTAATATTCAAATGCACAAGTTCTAAAACAGACCTTCCACTGAACTCTCCTCACTGTGGAAGTGAAATTTATTCTTTAAAATATATAGCTTCCATTAATTTGCCACAGTTGGAAGAGACATTGCTGACCTGTAGCACCAGGAAGTCCTCCTGAGGTCCTGCTTCAAACTACCAGACCTGACACCTCCTGCTCCTCATTCCAAGACCAAGCTTATCAGTGTGCACCCCTTTATACAGGAATTCTGTACTTAAATTTCTCCAGAAATGCAAGGTGCTAACTTTGCCTGGTTATTTGTTACAAATTTCTACATTAAATTGGTGGCTAGACAGTAACACTTCCATTTGACCCCTTTGTCCCACTGGCTATTCCAAAAAAAAGCTTCCCTAGACTTTGTGAAAATCCAGGAAAAGACTGGCATATGCCACACAAAGAGAAAACAGAGGTAAGGACTGTAAACATCTTTTTGCAAGAATGGCTGTTACCAGACTACAGTTTTTTCATTCAGTGATAAACACTTCAGACAGTGGCGATAGACCACTACAGGGAACGTCAGAGTTCCAAATCACAGTAGAAGTAGCACTGCTCTAAAACAAGTCAAAATTGTGGGTTGTGAAAGACAGGCAGAAGCAAACTAAGCTAGATGAGGGCTGTGATGCTCCAAACCGTGTCACGAGCTGCAACAGAAACTGAACCAGTGACTTGTCTCTCACCAGTCAGTATGTGAACTACGGGAGTACAAAGACAAAGTGCATTTGTATGACAAAAGGGAACACACAGTAAATTTTCTGACAGTGGACAAACTGAGATCAGGTATTTTCATTACGAGTTATCCTTGCAATGCTTAGTTAAAAGTGGGGGGGGGGGGGAAGACTCATGGTTTAGATCAACAGGAATGTAAGAATTGTATATTGTATACTACTTCAAATTATTTAAATGTTAAGTACTGAAAATCAATTTAACATTGTTTCACTGGAAGTTCAAGTTCTAATTGCCATTGTAGGAATGACTGCAACATGCAGGTTTTTTGCTCATTTTTAAACAGGAAGCTAATACTTCACTAACAGTAAAACTCTACCCATTTCTCTTCCTACTGAAACCCACAACTCACAGGCGAGGAACAACGCTAAGAACTCAACTTCATTCTTAAGCTACTGTATATACTACAACTCAACTGTTTTGCACTTGCTCCTTGCCCTAATTCTGTGCAAGAATATTTTTTTGTGTATTTATGGCATGCTGTTTTGGAAATGATGTATTATAACCATACCATACCCTGTAGTTTCAAATAAGCCTCAGGAAACAGACTTCACGTTCAAAAACCTTCATTCTCATTGTATCACACTGCTTCTCAAGTTTCATGGCTGATCATTGATACACTGAACTGCACATCAAGTCTTACTTTAAAATTGCTATATGTACATGTTTAGGTATCCAACGTACTTTTTAATACAGATTACCATTAAATCCATGGATAAGTAAGTGCAGGTGTATAAATAAGTCCACCTAAAATGAAACAAGTCTCACCAGTTCAAGAATAAGAATTTTTTTATCAAGATTTATAACCTTTAATAGGAGTGGTAAAACAAAGCAAGTAACCTTTATGTAATGGAAAACATACCTCCCTAAAGAGAAAGTACGGGTTAACTTCAGAAAAGTCATGTTTCTATGTTTTCTATTTGCAATGCAGTGGCATGTATTTATCACTAGAAGTTCATTAATAATTCCATATATTGCATTACCATAATGCAATTGTATGAATATGTTTCTATATTTTTTATTTTTAAAAAGGTAGGACTTCATCTATTTTTAAAGGATGAAATTTTCCAGTAAAGTTTACCCTGTGTTCCTAGAATTACTCAGTACATGAAAATACAAACATCAGTAATGAGCTCTATTAATGCAGATTTCACTTCAAGCTAACTTAGATTTACTTCACACAGTTAAGTGAGTTCACCGGAAAAAAAAAAAAGATTCCCTGAAGCAAAAAACATCAACTACTGTGGATGATATTGCCCAACACATTGCTGAAAAATAAATTCTTCTGATTGGATTTTTCCATTTTCCCCCTCAAGCAGCACTTTTAAAAATACAATCTTTTAATGATTGTTTAATTTTCATATAACTAGAATATAAATCCTTTACATACTGCTTTGCTGCAGCATAATGTCTCATTTTTCATGGAAAAAAACTAATTACGTGGTTCACTGAGTTGCCTGTGGTAACGCATCAATTTTATTTACATTCAAAAGTTGGACTTCAGTTTGGTCTCAACACTCTTGTTCATTCCAAGCACATTTTATACAACAGTTCTCTCCAGTTCCTTAGTAATACCTCACTCTAGGTTTTATTTGAAAGGGGATCTGAGCTATTATGATCTGGCTTTAGATTTCCAACACTTTCTGTGCACTACCAAATTTGTAGCACCAATTCTATCCTGCCCTTAGAAGTACACTATTTCCTGTAAAGTCTAGACTTAGTGAAATAGTTCTGCAACAGAATCATCGAACGACCACTACAGAATGCTGCTAGTACTGTTCCACCATAAATGCTAACTCTTTTTTCCACAAGAAAAAAGTTATTGGTCACACAATAATTAAAGATTAGTTCCTCAAAATTACAACTATTTCAATCGAACTAAGATTGTATTTTGAAAGCAGGAAGACTAAGGAAAGAAAAAAAAGTATGGTATTCAGTAGAGAATTTATTGGTTTTTACCTTCTATCATCAGTATCCTTCCTTTAAACTATTTTCAGAAATACTGTTGCAATTAACAGTAAAACCTCCCAATTCCCAAATATGAAAAGACTTTAAAAGTTAATTCTTGGGACAGAAGAAAAATAGAAAGCTTCAGGCTACCTTACATTTGGCCCATCTTCCATTTGGCCCTTAGATGAATTTCATTTTTCACATTACATTTCAGATTTAGGTGTTGCAGACTATATAAAGGGAGAAATGTAGCACGTTAAAGTGGTACACTGTTGACTAGAATCGATAATGAATTCATGACTGCCATATGCACTCATCAGATACTACTCTAAACACTGAGATTCACTGTTAACGTTGACAGAAAAACCACTGAAGAAAAGAACTAAAGAAAAAAAGGCGCGGTCTGATGTCTAGATAGAAAAGTCAGATCTGATTCCTTCACACAACTCATATGCTGGTTATCTATAATCATAAACCAATTTTAAAGCAGAAAGGGGGAAGAAGTTGGGGTGGAAAGAATTTTTATTTAAAAAATAAAACAGAATAAAATGAAGACATTTTGCTCAGACACAATAAGGCTCTTGTCAACTTCTTGCGTATAAAAGGAGTTGGCACTTTCCCATGAAGCAATTCCTTAATCCCAAATGATGGCATAATAACCTCATTTCAAATGCCTCCTTAAAAGAAAAAGTTATTTTGTCTAAGCTAAACTTCAACTAGCAATCATCAGACACCAATTAACAGTGTTAAATATAAGGGTCACAGCACAATTCTGCAAGCTGAGAAAGTACAAACTCACTTCTAAATCCTATCTTCTTCTCTGATTTTTAAAAAGTTTAACTTTATTTTCATGTCTTTGGAAATAATCTATGCTAGGCAATTAAGAAAATGCAAATGCCTTATCATATTGAAAGTAATCAACCCAGAAACAGACTTTTCAGTAACTTAATATTCCAATAAAGTCTTCTGTCATATGAACCCACTTGTTAATTCCACTCTCGACTCAAGAGCTGGCAATTATCCATGTTCAGATTTAACTTCAAAATTATTAATAAGTGGTACTCAACTGCTTGATACACATAGCTGCTTTTCAACTTGAAAGCCTTCAAAAATACTTCCATGCCAGATTCCTTTTATTCCTTGTTGGTAAACTGCTTTTCCATGTATTAGCTGTTCTCATTCCAAATAATACTATGCATGACAACAGTTAAGAGTTTTATGTATTACAGCAATTTGTTTGTGTACTCCAGAATACATGTGCCATGCCTGTACGTTCTTCAGCTAAGCTCAACAAAGCAGGTAACAAGGAGATAACCTCTCGTTAACTTCAGAAAAGTATCAAAGCTAGCCATTAAGCCATTTCAGCAGCCAACACTCCCTCCCTTCCCACTTACAGTTATTTATAAGCTTACAACACAGTGGAAGATGTAGGAGCACTTTCATTAAAAGCAATACTAATTTGTATACCCATTTCACAGGAAGTGGTGCTTATTCTTGGTTTTATGTATTACTCCGCATGTTCAGACAGACAGGAACATCTTATTCAATAATTAACATTTAGCACTACGCAGCAGCTACAAACACATTTCATGTCTCCCTGAAGAGTATTCCCAATTCCCCACAGCTAGAGTAAATCACAGTACCTTGAAAGAGCCCTAAGTATACTATTTTAGATTGAGACAAAGTAAAGGAGACTTTTCACTGCTTCTATATCGTTTTTTACATTAGCAGAAACAAAAAGGTTTACAAAATTCAAGTTTTCCTTTTTTTTTTTTTAAATCCCTACTAAATAATGAAAGACATCATCTACTCAAATCCTCTAAATTAGGTAAGTTCTTAACCTGTACATGTTCACTGATAAAATAAACTTCAAAATCTGGAAGTTAATAAGCAAGCACCAAGAATCCTACCTAGCTGTAATAAGAATACCTAAATTGAGCTCTGACAAGTTATTCCTCTCAGGAAACGTGCTTGGAAACACACAGATTAGTATTTATCCATTGACAGTTTGAAAGCAGAGAAACAATAGCAGAAATTAAGTCTGGACCACAACTGTATGGTCTAACACGGATGCCTTACAAAAAGTCCTTCCTACAGCTAACATTTTTTCTCTCAACATTTATCAGCACAAGGTATTACAACTGTGTCAGCCCAGTACGGCAAGAATTTGTGAACAGGAAAAAGCTGAAGCTCCATGTTTTTCCTGCCACAGATCAGATTTTGACTCCATTTTCAAACTTACCAAGCTGTGAATATCCTAAAAAATATTATTTCCTGAAAGATATACTTAATTAACACAAAATAATCTTCTTCATAAGAGTTTCCATCAAAATCCTGACATGTATCTAACATATTACAAAGGTTATTGGTATCTTCTGGGGGGCAATACCTCTGGCAATTAGTGCATCAAATGCAAAATACCAGACAGTACATAAAAACAGATTGACTCAAAAGAATTCAACCCACAGAAAAATAGTAACGTGTTACATACACCACCTTCCCTTCAAAAACCCTTCCAGTTGCAACAAAAAGGTATGGAAAGGACCATCAGTCTGACCTGTGTGAGGGGAAGATGTCTAAGTTTTAAATGAGAGCAAGTGAAGAGTTGACTGCAACTTTGCCAACACTTCAAAGATGACTAGTGTCCCAAGAGCAGCAACATGCTAGAATTGTATTTATTTTCTCTCAACAGGCTTTGTACTGTTGAGCTTCTATTTGGAAACTGCATGAAGAAGCAGCTGACACAATACAAGGTTTTCACTTCTGTGCCACGCAGGCCAACAAGACCAGCTGAGGGGCACAGGGTGTGTGGGGTTTCTCACTGGTGCCCTGGGTTCCTCATATTGGCTTGTCCTTCCTGTTGGCTTCACAGAGGAGCATGTAATGGCAACCCCAAATACCTACCAGAATCAAACAGCGATTTTAGGTAAACGAGCTATTAATTTGGAAGCTCTTTAAATGAAACTGCATCCTATCAAATGCCTAGAATCTTATGTATTCGCTTTCATGATGCTGTCTAACATTTTGACAGACTTCCAGAGTCCATCCCCAGGGTCATGTTCACAGTCACCAAAACTATATTCTCAGTAGTGATGCACATCTTAATCTCTGCATTATTTCTGATAATTCAAGCATTCTGTGCCACAGATGCAACAGACAAAGCTGAATATATCCATAAACTCAATATGCAGATTACAAATTTATTGACTAAACTGTCAGGCAAAAAGGATGTTTAAAACGTCAAACATAAGTACTCTTAGCAAAAAGAAAGAAAACAACTAACAATGAAACAATTGCCACCTGCTTACAATCTAAGTGGAAAGCACAGGGTACAAGGCAAAAAAAAAGGAAAAAAAACAAGAGTCAAGTATAAATTCTCTGCAGTGCTCCAGATGGCATTTGGTCACCAAATGCAAATGAGAGCACTGCAACTTGCAAATCTACAACTTTGCTGTCAAAAAACCTGCCAACAGTAAGATACTACCTCATCTCCATTTTATTTCTTCTGTAGAATTTACAAAAATATATATTTTTATGGGAAAACGTACAGCAGCTGTAACATTTGTCAAACCTCTTCAGGCAGTAATATCATTAAACAACATTTGTCCTTGGGAAAGCAACACTTTCACAAATTAGAACATTTCCAACTTTTTCAAAGTTGTAAAATCACTCAATTTTTTCCTCAACTCAGAGACTCCATACCAATTATCTTCTTTCACTTGGGACAGAATAAAGATCTTTCATTTTCTTTCTTCAAATTTAAAATCCAATCAAAATAAACAAAACACAGAACACAACAGCTGAGGCTGGCAGGAAAAAGAAGTGTAGGAGTACGTGCAAGGCACACCCATGAAAGCTATCTAATTCACAGCTGTCTAGCTAATCTAGCTGCTTAACTAATCCATAGCTGCTCTACAAATAATTGTTTTTACTTAATCTTCCATGACAGTATTTAATTATCTACAGTTTTGGAAAGCTGCTGCATAAACAATTGTTCATAGTAGCTCCTGTTTATAACTTCTAAAGTTGTCTTCCCTATGACTATTTGAAATTCTTCTTGCTTTACTAAAGACACACTGCTGTTTCCAAAATTATCTGCCTTAAAAGCTATACAGATAAGACAATCCACGTGGTTCAGATGCAAAACGAAAATGTGTTTCTGAAAGAAAAATCTTGGTCTAGACTTCTCACGTGTTTAACCTAAGTACTGAATGTGATATAATAATATTTAAGTGTGTGACTGCCTTATTCAGCTAAATCAATAATTCTAATTTAGACTTGAATGAATAATAGAATTAAAGTTGCCACTATATTTTTATTACCCCAATGAAAACTTCACTTTTAAAACACAAGTCCTAGGCACAAAAAGAGAAATCCAGAACTGTGAGCAACTTCTTACTCAGTAAGAATTCATGATCTTATTAACAGCCGTTATATCCTAGAGTTCATACACAGTAAAGGCAGGATTTGTAAAGCTAAAAGTGTTTCACATACAGCATATTCTTCCACTTGGATTTAGTTTCAGATCTGTGGGACTTGTGCTCCTAGATGTATGAGTATGATCACAATAGCAAAGCCCTGGTCACTGAACAAGTTACTGACCACAGCAACAATCCAACCCGCCTGAATGAGATCTTAAACTACTACAGTTTATTTTATGACTAGGCTATACTAAAAAACACATGCTATCATGGCTCAGCTGACAGGCTAGCAAGTTAGTATGCTTCAGTAACTTACTTCTTTTCCATTTGCATGCCCATATGCAGAAGTCCTTTATATTTTCAAGAGCTGAGGAAACTAAACTATATTTTCAAACTGAGGAAACCAATTTTAACTTTCAAATATTCCAGTACTGTGGTCTGCTTATACAATCAAAGACAAAATAACCTTGTGTCTTATGCCTCGCTGCTGCAGGAAACATTAAGCAATGTTCTTTGTCATATTTCAAGGAATCAAATAAATGCCTCATTCTGGCAGAATTTGATGTTCAGTATTTTCTCAATACGGACGTTTGAACAGTAGAAAAACTACTGAAGCAAAACAGCCCTATCAGCAGTAAAATTTTAATTTTTTTTTTATACAATTTACATCACTTTGAACTATTAGCTGATAAGTCAGTACAAGAGTTTCAATATGCTTTTAATCAATAAAAAGTAAAATGATTATATGATTTACACACATTATAAAGTATTCCAAAGCCTGCAGTGGAAGGTAGCAGAGAAGGAAATTACTTCCCAGGTTCTTGTAGGGTCCTGACACTTTGCAGGAGCATTTTTCCTCTTTCAGTTATAATGTAGTTCATTCCCCTAAATGAATTACACTTAGTCCTCCTTTCTCTGTCTCCAAACGCAACTTCACATCTCTTCACATCCCTCTACACATTCTCTCTTTCAGATATTACTTCACTTTCATTTGAAAGAACATTGCAAATAAAGATCACTCAATGTCAGTGCTATTGTGCACGGGCAGACATACCTTTTCAGTACAGCTGGCTGCAGTGTTTGTGAAATACACCAAGCTCAGACTATTTTTCATCTCTGTGGTACTGCTGCTGTTGACGCTTACAAGACAGTGCTCTTGCAGCCAATTTTTGGATTTCATCCCACTTAAAAGATATTGTACTGAAGGATCCAGCCTGGATGCTTCATAAAATTTTGGACCAGGCAAAAATGTGTCAAAGAGATGCTATTCGCTATTTGCTATACTCTGTCCCACACTATGCTCAAGCAGGTTCAGCTATTCATACGTTTTAAATGCTTCATGATACTGCTATCACTGGATGAAGCATCATATTGCTGTAACCAAAATGTTAGATATAAACAAGCTGATCAATTTGCAACAGAAATAGAAGCTACAACCTCCAACTCCCCTTTAATAAAAAAACACTTCAGTCCCATATACTGTATTTGAAATATTAAATAAACTATATTTCACAAAGAGAAAAACATATATTATTAAAGCTTTGCTGGGTGTATAGAAATATTACCCATGCCTTCATTCAAAACAGTTGCCTCATAAAAAATTCACACCAGTGGAATGGCTTAGTGTAGCACTTCGGAGACATCTCTTTAATTATACATGCTTACATAGCTACCTGCATGAAACACGCCTAAAGATACATGGAAAGTGTTTCATATCTGATTTCACAGGCTATATTACCAAACAAACAATCCAGTATTCAGGAAAATATCAAGTCTGTAACTGTCTGAGTATAGGTGGTTAGAACAGGATTAAGGAGTAAGAAAATGAACGTACTATCAACCAGAACCAAAACAGTGTGAGGCAGAGGTGGGCAGATAACACACAACTAAAGCACACTTGACAAATAAGATATGGTATATATTTGAACTGGCATACAAATTTTATCACCAAGCAGCCAGAAGGTACTACAGGCTATGAGGATGAAAGTTTATTGCAAAACCCAAGGAACTGATCCTTGACCTTATTATTTTATTATTATTCCAGGATTGGTAAACTTTCATTGTTATCATCTCAGATAAGCATAAAGGAAAGTATTTATGGAGTCTAGTAAAATACCTTTTAAAAGCTACGACTTTTCATGCAAACTAGGCCTACTCACAGCAACAACACATGACCGCAAAGATATAAACGGATAGATGGATTACGAATGTAGTGGACAGAGTCAAAACCAAAAAAGGGTTACATCAGGGGAAGTTAGCTTTGTCCAATTATTTTAAGGCTACACATTCTAGACACAATGAGGACAATCAAGCATAAAACTTATAGTCACATAAACTTATCTTTGTCACCTTTGTCCTATCTTCCTCTTCCTTTTGTTTATTACACTCACTTGTTGCAACTTGCCTCCATTTATGCTCAAATCTTGTAGCATGACCAACATTGCAAGTTCTGACCTTGCAGAACCCCACTGATTTACCTGTGATGCCATGGAATTTACCTGACTCTGTAGGATAGGTGTTTTACTCTGTCAGCAATTACCTCATGCTGGATTTTTGTTGTTGTTATTCTTTGAACTAGAATTTACTCTAATTTTACAGCATATTTGAGATTTCACAAGAATTTGTGTAATGACATTGGGTATTGTTCTGCCAAGTTCAAGTTCTGTTTTGCACTTTATCTGCGGATTACTTGCACTGGAAAAGTCGAACTTGGAAGTTTTTTTTTCCTTTGGGTCTCAATACACAAATTGTGGCAAAATCATATACATTAGCAAGTTAAAGCCTTTATCAAGAATTCGTTTTTCCACTGCAAAAAAATACAAATAAATCAAGAAACAAAGAAAGAGAACAACTTACTGTGCAGTTCACGATGTATCACATCTACTAGGTTTGGTTCATCTCCCCACCAGAATATCCATAGTTCCTTACAATCCGGTTTGACGTCCCGGCGCCACACACAAAGCAAATTGGCCTGCAAGCAGCGGATGAAGCTGAGCAGAATTGGATCATCCTGTGCTGGGGCTGAAATGATAGGGCCACAGTCCCCATGACCTTCAAAATTGTACCTACGCCATTTGATGCCTGTGAGTTCAGCCTAAGGAAAGGAGAGAAAAAAAAGCCATTAAATCATTTCAAAATTTAGTTATAATTTTGGTTTGTTTTATTTTTGTTGTTAATTCTTTTAACTTAGCTCTAAGCAGCCGAAGTTAAAAACTCCTCCTATTTCTGTATTTTCCTCTTTCTCCTCCAAGGAAAAAGCAAAACAATTTTAGAAACAGTACTGAATAGAAACCTGGCTTATGCCTACATTTAGGTTTTCTCCACAACCAGACTTACTTCCAGTGTTTCTAACCTGATTGTCATCTTACTGTAATCCAACAGGTTAGAAAACAAAAACAAAACAAACAAAAACATTATATATAAGGAATAAGGCCTATTCCCTTCATACAGGTTAGTGGTTAAGTGACTTCAGTGTCAGCCCAAAAGTTGGAAACCTGCGAAAGTCACAAACAGCAAGTGCTACAGGACAAAACAAAACTACTGACTTAGAGAAAGTGGTGAAGAAACTAGTTCCATACTGCGATGTTGTAAGTTTACCACGCATGCTTTTGATTTTTTTATTTTGCTTACATGAACAAAAGTGGAATAAGGATAGTTGCCATTTATTGTCTCTCAATCTGACAAAGTGTGTTAACTATCGAGGAAGAATAAAAGGAACAGGAAAATGGCTACCTAGACTTCTGGGGAAGAAGCTCCTCTACAGAGGGTGAAAATCTGAAAGAATGTAGGTGTTCTACTGCACAGCAAAGCAAATAAACAATTGCCAGAAAGGAAGTAGCCAAAGTACTCAAACCATGAAAGAACTGGCAGCTAGAACCAGGTTAGGAGAGCAACAGTTCTCTTTTTTTTTTTTTCACCCTTTTCATTTTTAATAGCAGAGACTCATAGCTGTCAAATTCTGTATTAGCACTTTTCTGACACTGCCAGATTGCTACCTTTTCATCCGTTTCTCTTACCCTGCCCATCACGCTCTTACTTTCTCCTCCCCAGCCTGCTGGCCTGGTTCCCCCTCCTGCTTTCCCTCCACTCCCAGGCTGGCCCCAGGACCGCTGCTACTTCCTCCTTTCTCTCTGCCCTCCGCTGCCCCCGGGAGCCTGCCCAGGACTCGCGTGGGAATACTCACGCGACTTTCAATCTACTAGCATGTGTACCATCACCAAAGAAAAAAGCGGTACATATATTCTCTGTGTTCAGAGCGGGCTTGTATTCTACTTTCTAACCCATGTTACCACATTCTCCCTGCTGTTATTACCTTTACTGCTTCACCGAAGGTATTCACACCCTTCACTTTACTGCTCAGAAATAGCCAGCATACTCAGCTCACAAGTGGTCCTACAGGAAAAGCCAGCTGGACTACAGCTGCAAGCTGCAAAGACTCAGATACAGCATCTACCCCTTTGACAAGAAAAGTCACTGCCAGGCAGAAGAGGAAAGACACAGCGGTGGAAACACTAGCTGCAGGAATGGGGTGTCCCCCCCAGCAAGTAATAAATTAAGCTACATCTAAACAGTAAACATTCCTTTCCTTTCTCTGGACAATACATATGGAAAATATGAACAAGAAAGTGGGCCAAATTTTACTCCTAAAGAAAACAAAAGACTAAAGACTTGCAAGTCACGTATTCCTCCTTTCATTCTCTGCACAAGGATGTTTAACCTACTGGCCCACACTGCTCCTCCAAAACCCATGCTGAACATCACATACAGAAAGATCTCCGTTTTCAAGTCCATGAACTAACTTTGTTATCCACCTTTAGGAGTCTCCTTTGCTGTGATAACTGGACATAGGCTGTGACTTGTTAACGAGCTAGCTGGTTAACTGCTGAGGAGCTAAAGGTGACATCCATCATACCAACAACGTAGGCAAAAAGTACTTAAGTTTCTTTGATCTTACAGATACATCCTCTAAGACAGTTTCACATCATTCTGTGTATCGCCTGGCACAGCAGGGTTCTCACCTGAAGTTCCTCTGACTAAGCCTCAAGGACTATTTCCCCAAACAGTGAATCTCCCAGATGCGGTTCACCGTCACCTACTTAACTTTGTGCTGAAGGGCTCTCACAAGGCACAGAGGAGCACGGCAGCTGGCCTTCACTGGGAAGGGGACAATGTGACAGAACACTGAACTACAGTGAAATTGTTTGTATTTTTTGCACGTCCCTAAGCCACCGGTCATCTTCGTTTCCACGCTGCAGAAGCACCGCTACCACCCTGCACCACAGCAGCAGGACACCAGCTGGTGGGAAACTGTGGAAGGCACTGGGGCTCCATGCTGGAGCCTCTCCACAGCCAGCACTACCGCACCGGCTGCGGGCAGAAACACTGCCCCTCTTCAGAGAGTTGGGGAACTGTGGAAAAGCAAGTCACAAGAGATGCACAGTGTACAGGCCGTGTTCCTGGCACAAAACAGGGCACAGGAGAGGAGGAAGACGAGGCAAACGGGAAGGACAAAACCTATTTTTTCCACAGTAGGCTGCTGTGTAGTGCTGGAACACCTCATACACTACTTAATACTCTACGAGAAAGTACTTACACATGCTTCTCCGAAACAGCTGCATCTGTTCTACACGGTCTCTACCTACAGCTTAGAGAAGCAACACGCAGAGTTCCTAGAACAGCGTAGTGGCTATCCCCCCAGATCACAAAACCTCAAAGATTACTGCCAGCACAGGCAACCTAGGAAAAAAATTACGTTAAATGGCTATATGTCGTAATCCACTAGGAACATACGGAAGGTCACAAAGAACATGAAATAGGAGGATGACCAAAAAAAGGTTACTCAACAGCACCACACACTTGATCACCACAGCAACAACCAGAGATCTTCTTGAAACAGCAGACAAGGTCTTATGCAGCCTTCTGGTAGCCCAAACCTGTAACACTCCATCCGTATCACAGATGAAATACGGTCAAGAAAAGCACACAGAAGCCATCAGAGCTGCACCTAATTTAATTCTACACTAACACGTTTCTGAAGCATCTAATTCCACAAACTGTGAGGTATGACTAACTACTAGAGCTAACCAGGACCACTAGTGAGCACCCACATAAAAAATGACACCCAAGAAAAGGAAGGTGAGTACCAGGGGTTTTGAAGCTAGCGGCATAAGATAATATCTCAGACATACCATTTCCTGGTCAGAGCAGCAGAGATGCTGTTCAGTGCATTTATCTGGATGTCTGTTTCTGTTTAAATTTTTAAGAGGTAAGCATCGACACTAATCCCTCAGAGCTTCCAGATCTTGCCCTTGTGTTAACTAAAGCTGAATTCAAGAGAAGATCTGAATCCAGAAGAGAAGATTGCACCAAGCACACATATATACCCTGTGACTCTACAGTTTTCTGTTAAATATTAACACACTATAGGAAAATACCTGCACCCATTTTGAGTTTTTTTATTTTTTAATATTCATTTGTTTAAACAAACAAACATACATACATACATCACTAGTTCTAGAAGCCCTCAATCTGTAGCTGGGTTTTACAACCACGACAGCCAGTCTCCTGTGGTTCTGGTGACCGAATTAAAGAACTGAAAGGTGGCTGCATGTACACATACCTCAGTGGTCAACACAGGCTGCTGCCAAAACAGCAGCCTCTTCCTTATCGCCAACCCCACACTGCCTTCTCCCAGCCTCACACCAGATCTAGTGATCACACAGTCACTGGGTGAACGGAATCAGTTCACCAGTTGAAAGATGGAAACCAAGAAGAAAAGTGCTCACAGCACACAGCAGGCTCAGCACACAGAGCTTGCCCTGCAGCCAGCCAGGCAGTAGTGCAGACAGGACGGAGGGAAATGCACCGCTGAGGGCAGCAGTGCTGGGGGGGTCTCACCTCCCAGCAACAGCCCCGGTCGGATAACACACATTAAACTGCATGCAGAGACTGCTGTTCACATGCACCTTAAACCAGCGCAAGCACTGGTGCCAAAAGCAGTCCTGGCCTGGCCTGCCGTTCCCGCCTCAGGCACCAGCTCCCGACTTCACCACCACTCCTGCTCTGCGGTGGTGCTGCGTTGACACGCACCCGTGCTGAGGAGAATCGACTAAAAGTCGGAAGGATTTATTAAACATTGTTTTCCTTCTACTCAGATCTGTCCCCAAACCTGATTCACCACATGGCCACCGAAACACTTGTGCCAGTAAGACAGAGGACAGCAAAGCAGGTCAGGGAGGGCAGAGCTGCTTCTTTGAGCACGACCGCTGGTTTTAAGACAGCCTGACGTAGTCACTGACATTGGCTATCTTGATTTTTATCTGAGCATAAAACTGCGAACATGCTGCTTTTTGCTCACAACTGGTTAGAAATGAATGCAGAATAAGGCAAAAGTCCTGCCAGGTGATGCAATCTATTGTGTTTCTTGCATCTTTTCCCACTTGCACAGTTAGGGCTTATTGCAGTTGCTACAATGTTCCTAACACTAAAAATCATGACAAAGAAGGAACTTACCAATACTTACGATTAACTAATATTTGTTAGTAAATCATGCATTATGCAAGAGACTTTTTGCTTTGGTTTATAAAGGAACATATGTTTTGGAGGGCTGTGTTGTGAAGGGTTCAACTTTGCAGATAAAAAAATTAATTCAGTTAACTGCAGTTGGACACAGAATGAAATGTCTGTAAGAGGTCTGCTCTGCATGCACTGGGCCAAGCCACTACGGAAACAAAGAAGTCAGACCTCTATGTCTAACAATAATATCCAAAATCTTTACTAACATTTAACTTTCGACAAAATTCCCAAGACACAAGAAGACTTGTTTCCGACATAACCAAAAGCAGCTATCGAGGTAGAAGAGTGCCGCCGTTCAAGCCCAAAACTCCATGTGGGCACCCGAACACACCCAAAGCATACCCAAGAAACAGGCAGTAACGAAAACACAGCTCTGCCAACGCTTTCATTCAGAAAGATGGCCAGGGAAAGAATGCCACATACAGTCCTCTGAAAAGGAGCAAGAACACCGGTTTCCTTCCTCCTAGGTGACTGCCTTAACCACTGCGCTCTGCAGAGTGAAACAGTTTCAAAAAGAAAAAAAAAAAAATTAGCACTTTCTCCTACAGCCATTAGTCTGCTGCCCTAAGCGCAGACACCTTTGCACTCATCTGCAACAGCTGAGGGCTGTAGCCACTTTGACTCCAGGACAGCACTCAGGGCTGTAAATTCCCAGAAGAGATAAAACCTAAGCTCTGATTCCGCCCCCCCCAAGGCTTAAAGCAGAATAATTGACAGGCAGGAAGGGTCTTCTGCTCATCTCATAGCACTCCATTCAGATTGGCAGAGTTGAGGCTGCTAAAAGTCACAATTCCCCAGTAACACTGCACGACATGATTCTGGCACACTACCAGCAACCCTGAAGATTTAATTAGTGCTGTGTAGCCACTGTGACTATTTTCCTCTTCTGCAGTCCTTGCAGATGGAACACAAACAAAACCGATCTTCCACCTCTTTTTTTTTTTTTTCTCATCTCCATCAAATGCATTTTTGGACTACATATATTGTATGGGAAATCCACAGACCAATTCTAAATTAACTTCTCAGAAGACTTGAGAAAGTCCACCCATTTTATTATACGAAGCTCCCTTGGGGAGATTATACCAGGATGCAGCAAAAAACAGGAAAAGGCAAAGTTTGAGAAATGCTTGCATCTGGGCATGCTAAGTGTAAAGCAGAGTTCTTTCTGTATTACTGCACTTTTCTACATTAAAGTGATGGCTAAAGTCATATAACCACATGCCACTTTTCCTGCTTTGTATAGTACGGAAGGGTGGGAAAAGCTAAGGCAGATTCAGGCCTCGGAGTGTGGAAGATCAGTACTCCAGGACCTCCGAAACAGGAAGGATATATAGAAAAGGAGACAGAGATCTACAGAAAAGGCTTGGAGGGTCTTACAAGCAGAAGACCTAATATCACCCAGACCCTCAGCTGCAGCCCTGACTTTCTCCAAGACTTTCAACATGACATTGTTCAGGTCATTTCGTCTTTCTCAGCTCTCCAATCCGGAGGAGAAAAAAAAAAACAACTTCCCAATTACCTGCCCAAAAGGTGCAATTCAGACAAATTCAGGTCTGCATAGTGTTTCAAACAAGTTTCTCTAATTCTCTCAAGAAAAGAAGCAAGTAACGTTAAAAAAAAACCACATCACCGTCATTTAAGTCAGGTACTTCTACAAACAAGTTTCAGTTAACTGGAGGGAGTATAACTAAATCTTCTGTAAATAAATGCTGCCACATTTTCTTTAAAGATGGTGCTCTATACGTAGGTAAATTATCTCACAAAGTAGGTATAAAAATAGGTATTCACAAAGTAGGTATAAAAATATTCACACCTGTTTGGCACAGCTCACACAGTAACAAACAACGAAAACTGCATGAAAGTCAGCGGGCTTCAGCGGGGCAATCTGGGCGCACGCAGGAAACGGAACGGGGGTGTGCAGCGCAGGAAGATGAGGAATACTGCAGAGCAGCCTCCTCCACTCGCAGTCCGTCTAGAATAGAAGTGATGCAACAGTCCGGTGGAAAACACGCTGAGTAACTGCATGAATACAGGCTACATCGTATGCCCTTCTAACCAAGGCGAAGATGCTAAGTTGGTCAGGGTACCTTAAAGCCCTGTTATTTACTAGCCTCTCAAGTTAGGTGCAATCTAACCAATTCCTCTAGGCTCGATTTTTGTTAGCAAGTACAGTTTCCCATGTAGAAGCTAAGTGTCTTTAGTCTACAATTTATGCTTCAAATTGGAACATAAAAAAAAATGTAAGTGCCATATATGTATTTGCCAATTTTATTAGTGTCTCATCTTAGAGAGCTTCATTCAAGTAAGTAGCTATTCTGAAGCCACTAGAGACTCATGCTAAGGACTACTCACATGAGTAAAAATCTGCACAAGAAAGCCCTTAGTTCATAGTCCAAGAATTTAAACTGTAGTTAAAGGTGCCATGGGAATTACACCACCATTTTAATTAAATGCTGTAAGATCTTGCAGACAGATTCAAGATTAGCACCATCTGTTTTGGTTACAGTGTTTCACTTCAGTACATCATCCTCATACAGCAACTCAATGTCGTTTCACACTCTACTCCAGCCATTCAAATACCAGGTAAAATTTATGTCACCCCGACACACCTCACTATGAAGGAAGGACAAAAGGATGGAGACAGAGGAACTGAAAAACACTGCAACAGCGCGTGCTTACAGTGGGGCAAACAGCACACGCTGACAACAACTCTTGTCCCCCACTCCCACCAAAATAAAATATTTAGTAGCATCTGCCTAAGTCCCTGTCAAGTGAATAGAAAGAACAAAGGCAAGAAAAATAATGTATACACACACACCCCAAGGAACAGAGGAGACTGCTTAACTAAAAAAAGACACTTCTTTGGGTAGTACAACTTGCTACAGGAAGATGGAAGCAGCAGCAAGCAGCTGTATGCAGACACTCTCTGCTGCCTTTTTTACTCCTGGGTCTATAACTTTTGGTTTAGAAAAAAATTAATAATAATAAAACAATCATCCTCAGTCCTGTGCAGTCTCCTGAAATCAGATCATTTACTCAACTGCATATTAACATTCCCCTCTTTACCCTATCCCTTTGAAAAAAGGGGAATGGTTTGTACTCCCTTCCCTCGGGGCTCATCCCTTCTGCCCCTTCAAAAGGGAGGAACCATATGGCAGCGAAGAGAGGCCTCATCCTGCGCCGAGCGAGCTGCGTCTCCAGTTCAAATCGACCTCTCTGCCAGGCAAAGACACTGGCAGACAAGCCTTAAAACAACTGCATAAACAAAGTTCTGCACCAAACTTTTTCATACTTTGAATTCAAGAATGAAAAAACACCAACAAATTTTAAAAAATAACCTAATACTGAAACAGCCTTCACATGGCTAACAGAAAAATCATGTTATGCTTATGCTTCAAAGAGCTGAACAATCAGCTGAGTTGAGTGTCATTCTCAACATGCACCTGATCAGCAGCAGAACAACACATTTGACTTTATTCCCTTCCTTCTCCAAGCACACAGTCAAGTGGCTGGAAAAAGGACAAAGGACAGCCACCGACAGTCTTTTAAAAAAGCAGGATCAACAAGTTAACCCTTTTTTGCTCATTTGCTCTTAAAAACCAGCAAGCATCTGAGTACACCACCGCATGCAGCATCAGTGTGCCTGAAACCGCTTTCTGCTGGACCAGCCTCTTCACTCCAAACATGCTGCCCTCCTCCTTCGCGCCCCTTGGAGCAGATTATCTACGCTGCTACTTCAGAGCTGTTTGTGACAAGCAACAGCATCAGGGTATTCGTGTGTCATCTTTTATCTTTGCCAAGTCTCAGTGAAGGATTTAGCTGTAACCAAAACCCTATTATTAGAAATATTCCTGGAGTTCTGTACCTGAGAACATTTGAGATGTTACACCATGGTACTGAAGACCAGAAAACTGAGACATTTTAAAACAGAGTCTACACAAAGCATTATTAAGAGCCACAAACTAACAGTGTGAGCTGTTATGCCTAAAAGGTAAGCAGTAGTGACAGAAACAAGATTTTTTCCCTCTCATAGATGTCAGCACAACCCCAATGCAGCTAGGAATTTTAATAAATTGTTTCAAAAAACAAAAGTCAGTCTAGTCTCAACAGGAATTTGAGGTGGCTTCTAAGTACCATCTTTCCCAGTGGAAAATATAAAAGGACTCCAGCATTAATGCTCGTTTCAGCAGTTCTGGCAGACGCAGAAGCTGCCAACAAAAGTTTTGAGTGGCAAGCATAAAAGAAAGAGTAATCTGATACTGTCATGGTTTTGGCTGGGACAGAGTTAATTTTCTTCGTAGAGGCTCACACAATGCTGTGTTTTGGATTTTTGATGAAAATAGTGGTGATGTTTTTGGTTGTTGCAGAGCAGTATTTACATAGAGCCAAGGACTTTTTTGCTTCTTGTGCTGCCCTGTCAGCGAGGAGGCTGGGGGTGCACAAGGAGCTGGGAGGAGATATAGCCAGGGCAGGTGACCCAGACTGACCAAAGAGACATTCCACACCATATGACGTCATGCTCAGCCATAAAAGCTGGGGTAAAGAAGGAGGAAGGGGGGGACGTTGGGAGTGACGGCGTTTGTCTTCCCAAGAAACCATGACGCGTGATGAGCCCTGCTTCCTGGCAGTGGCTGAACACCTGCCTGCCCGTGGGAAGTAGCGAAAGAATTCCTTGTTTTGCTTTGCTTGCGCGCGCTGCTTTTGCTTTACCCAGTAAACTGTCTTTATCTCAACCCATGAGTTCTCACACTTTTACCTTTCTGATTCTCTCCCCATCCCACCTGGGGAGGGTGAGCGAGCGGCTGTGTGGCACTTAGCTGCCTACCAGGGCTAAACCACAACAGATACAAAGGCCCAAATTGCTGATATATATCCCAAGTGTCACAGAATTTCAGGGTTAAATAGTAAAATAAAAGTCTAAAATAAAACACAGCAGAAAAAAAGAATGAGCACACAATGACACACAGAAAGAACAGCACCTTCCTAGAGTCCAATACCTCAGACAGCTATAACCCAGAATTTCTTAAAATTTGCACTGGAGAAAATCTGTGGAAATGGAAGCCTTTTTATTAATAAAGTATATGATGATTTCTAATAAACATTTGAGAAGATTTATTCAAGAAGCCAAATAACCACAGGCCAAGAGGTAAAAGCACTGTTGCAGGTAAATAGCCACTTGAAAGGTAAGAAAGAACATGAAAAAATTGTCCATTTTTACAGCAGAAAACACCTGGAATCAATGCATAAAAAAGTGTTTTTCAAAATTTTCCACAGATGACACAGTGAATGGGGGAAGGGGGAAACCCATAAAATGACAAAATCTGCTTACAAAATTAAGTTATTTGAGCAGGAAGGATAAGAGGTCACTGTGAAGAACTTGAGAAGGATCTCACACAACGGACGAAATCACATTATCATGTTAATTCAGCATAGATAAGTGTGGCATAAATTGGGTGCGGCAGGGCACACAAACAAACAAGAAAAAAGAACAAAATAAGGAATTTTTGGAAGACCACCTTCAGGCTACGTCAACATCTTTCTTCTGCAGCAAATGGCTTTGCTTAATAAATCTCCAGTCCCTTAACTGATTCAGCAAACCTCAGTACGTGGTTCCAAACTGGTGCCTGGCTTGCCAGCTCTCTTCCACTGCAAAGACTGTAACGAAGTTCACCAGACATGTAAGAGGGTAACGTGATAAGCGTGGCTGGCAGCCAAAGGGCTGAGATTTAGCCACTACTTTAGAAGATGCTTTCAAGTCAAAAATATTCAAGATACAAAAAGATAAGGAGACTGAAATACGATAGCAACATCATCTCAGGTAAGCATGTGACTGAATCTCACATAGGCATATGCTTGCATGCACTCCTACTTACTGGTCTGTGTGCATGAAATAGGAAGGTGTCGTGCTAGCCACCACCCAGTAGGAGAAAGAGAATGAAAAGCCAATTTCAACAGCAAAACAGGCACTGAATAGGTAGGAAACCAGGTTTCATTGGATGCTACCAGGCAAGATCCATTGGCATACACAGAGAACATACCTACCCCATAAACCAAAAACAGACAAAAGCATTCAAAAACAAGACGACTTGGTAGGTTTTGATTTTGTTTTGGGTGGTTTTACATGGAAGAGGGGAAGAAGTGGAACAAAGTTTACCCATGTCAAAACTGAGCAGGGAGAATACACAAACGTACATTAATGTACACTGCATACTGTCTAGAAACAAAATGTCTTCTCCAAGGCAAGAGACAGAAGGAATTGAATACTTTATTTACATTTTAACAAACCTTCGGTTTAGGTATTTACTAACCTGTAATCCAGTTCCTATGACAGCTTGTAAAATTCTCCTTTTGTGGTTCAGGTACTTAAACAAGATTTGTGGTAACTTCTCCCTATTACTATGCTCTCCGTACTTCTGCAGGTCAGGTTATGGCCACAATTTTACTGAGCAGGCTAAAAGATACCACAGGGTTCCATAACACCCCAGCCAGTTTCTTCACAAAAGGAAATCAATTGTATTAACTTCTGAATAGAAGGCTGAGAACAGATAAAAAAATGAAAACTACCACTGCACTCTTCAACCACTTCAGATAGCACACAAAAGAAAGCAAACAAACGTGCAACTTGCTACCCAAATAATCCTTTCCCTCACTTTAAGAGGGAGTGAACGATTAGGTTTGCAAGTTCCCTTCAAAAAGACTTTATTGAACTAAGTAACTGTCCATCTTCCAAATTTTAAAATAAATAAATAAATCCTCTCTCACAGAAAAGAAGTCATCCAAAAGAAGTTGAAAAAAAAGACAAAAGACATGTCAATAGCAACAAGACAGCCAAATTAAAAGCAAATCTGCAAGTAAATAAAGCAGTCTTCTCCTTCTTCCCCAACTTCAATTTTTTATTTTTAACCGAAGGAAGGAAATATCAAACATCAGAGTCATACAATGGACTATCAGATGTTTCCCAAACCAAGTAATCTGACATATGGGCAGTAAAGAAAAAAAAGAGGAAATAACAGCCCAAGTAGAGTAAACTCTGGCCTACTGAGTTAAAGAATGCTGCTCCTTTTCTTCCCTTATACAAAAAAAAAAATTGTATCTAAGAGCTCAGAACTAGAACATTTCTGTACACCGCATCTAAGCGCAGCGGCTTCGTGAATATCGGCAGCAGTTCACATGGTCGTTTTTATGCACGTGTCCATCACTGGCCTGCCAAGCACACCGCACGGCCTGCCCAAATGGGCCCTGGCGCGGATTCCTAGCTGCAGACTAGGGACACGGTAACTGCGCAGATACACAATCGGACAGCCTTGGTTCTTCAGCATCAGCATTGCCTCGAACAGTGACATCAAACAAAGCTCGAACTGTTAGGCAGCCTGCCAAAAGCCCTTAGCCCTTAGAAAAAAACCCACACCTCTCAAAACTTCTTTCACATGAATCTTCCTTAATATAGAAAGAAGTAAATAAATCCACTACATGACTGGTCATGTAGATTCATTTTGCCACCTTTCTTACTGTCACTCCTGCAAATATAGGAATCCAGCACCTTCTACCAGCAGGAAAATCTGGAAATTCAGAAAACTCAACTTAAAATTTTATTAAAATACACACACAAAATTAAATAATCAGAAAAAACAGGCTAAAAATGAAATCAGCAAATTCAGAATAAAGGAATTTAAACAATTAACTTACTATGTCAGCAAATTATTTTTTATACAAAACTGTTTGGCATGGTTACTACAAGATGTTCCTGGAACAGATTTTATAACTTGCCCAAAATCAACTACAAATTCAGTAACACTATGGACTATCTATGACTATGAACTGAGACTTTTAAAAACCCGACACTAAGAGACTGCAGATATACCAGACTAGATCTGAAAGCTTCCTGGTAAACTAGAGACTCCAATGAGAAAAAAAAATCATGGTTTTATACTGTCACAAACCAATACATTTTGAAATTTATGTCTCATATCTGTTAACTATGAATGCACCATTACCGAAAAACGGAAGGTTGCCAACACCTGGATCAGTAGTACAGAAGAGTTTTCCTCTAAGTTTTCGTTTCAGTCCTCTGTTCTGACAAAATATTACCTTTTATGTGCAAATATGGAGCTGTAAGAACAACAGGCAACAACAACACATTGACTGCAGGGTAACTCTTAAAACTGAAAGATGAATTAAATAAAGTTTTACTGAACAAGCTTTAAATTTCCTTCTCTAATATATTCACTGCAGTTACACAGCCACTTGGATCTTCAATCTATGCTGCTGCCAAAACTTGCCCAGGGGAGAAAGGAACAAGGGGTACAGTGCTAGGTAGGGAGTGAGAAGAGGGAACGGAGTTTTTCACTACATTAGTTCCCTGATCCGGGCTTAAATGTGAGCTTATGAATCCTTTCATGGTCACTAAGGCATGGAAAAGAATGACAGGGGAGGTAGAAAAATGAAAGGGGCAGGGGGGAAGCACACCTTTTCCCCTTGTAATTAATACTAGTTTCTTTTCATAGAAAGCTAAGAATGGTACGTTATCTCACAACAGTGGCTGATAAAAGAAAGAAGTGCCTAGAGGTGATACAGAAATAAAAGTGTGCCATATCTTATATTAAAAATTAATTTTAGAGGACTGGCCATTTTTCTCCTTTTCCATAAGATTAAATACATTCCTTAGTATGGAGACAAGGCCTTTGCTATGTTTGACCTCATCTGTGTTAGTCACATAAATGTAAATATTGCCTAGAGGCACATTATACAACAGCAACACACTATAAAGTTTCCTGTTTCAAAGAAACAAAGGAGAGAATGCCACTAAAAGCTCAAGTCGCGTTTCCACATGCACTACTGCAATTCTACTCAGGAAAGTGAATTAAGCCACAAATAAGTCAGTGAGAAATAACACTGTTTAACAGACTGAGGTAGGAAGCAAGAGTCAGGATTTTTGATCAATTTTGATAAATCCTGGAACAAGGCACGGAAAAGAGCGCTTAAACATCTTAGTTTTGTGACACACGAAAATACCAGCATCATCTTAGGTAACATGCAAAGAAACCTCCTGATCCAAAAAGTTTAAGTTACTGCAAGGCAAAGTGGTTTATGTTCAGCTGTCACTATCATTCTAGAGCACAGCAATCATACTAATGCAAGATTGCGTAACTGGCCGAAGCCACAGCAGGAAACGATGCAAGCTGTCATTCTCAGTATCACAGGCCTGTTATCCCTGTGGTAGATACTTCACAACTGTGTGCAGAGGTAATCTAATCTAACACAATGTTTTCGCAGTGTTTTGAGGTCTGGTAGAGGGATACACTTTTATTACCTGGTTTCTCTGAAACTGCCAGTTGATGTCAGGAAACTCTGGGAAAGAGGAGCTACTCTTACAGCTTAAAATGAAAGCAGTATGAAAGCTTGGTCTGAGGAAGAAGGATGCCCCCCACGTAAATTCACGCTCTCTATAAACAAATCAAGAAGGACTGGGCTGTGGGAAACCAGTTGTGCACTTTTAAAACTGGCAGGATAATACTAAAATGAGCATGCTTCTAATCAGTGCAATATTTTTTCATATTATTTGTGTTACCATGGCACCAACAAGTCCCAAATCCCACCATGCCAGACTCCGCAGGAAAAAAACAAAAGCGCACAACTCACACAGAGAACACAATAGTGAAGGAATACAGAGACCTGAAAGTGTATAAAGCTGAACCGCTGAGCCCTCAGGACAACAGCCTGAAGAGACCAACCACCTGTTCAGTGTTACCAGGTTGCCTGCAGGCATCTGCAGGACAGCAAGGAAGTTAAGTCTGCAGACATCAACTGGTAACTTTCCTCAAATACTAGAGTATTAGAGCTAGAAAAAACAGACAAAACAATCAAAAGATACTAGTTTATATTTGATGGCGCTGGCATCTATGGGAGTTAGAATTCAGTCAGTACAAAACGAAAAATAAAAGGCAGAGAAGGAATAGGGCTGAAGCCTTTGGAAGTGAAGTCGCAGTAACTTGGAGATGCAACAGCAAGGGAAGACAACGAAAAAAAGCAGAGGTGCAAAATGGTCCCAATCGCACGATGAGACAGAAAATTGTAGCAGCATTCCTGATAAGAGCAGGGATGTTTTAGGCAAACTGACAAAAAGGATGCTGCCATAACTAAGGAGGTAAAGTGAAGATGGGGGAGGGATTCCCTGCAGTGATCAAGGAACAGCGGAGACAAAAGGTTGAGAATTCTCATCTAGTAAACAGAAAGCTTTATCAAACAAACAAATGTTCAACTTATTACAACATACACCATTCCAGTAACATTGATACTTCCAGGCATTTAAAGAATCACACACCTATACACACACTCCCTTTACCAAGGAATAACGTTTTTGAATACTTAGAGATACAAAAAAAACATTCATAAAAATTCTTTTTTCATCTAGTGACCAAAACCAATCAAGTTAACACATTCAGCAGATATATCTCACAAAAGTTTTTTCCTTGAAGTTTAAAGATTTCAGTTTCTATAGATTTCTTCAAGATAATTGAACTGTGAAGAAGGAAAATAACAGAATAAAGGTCTACATATAGGATTAAAGAGTTCCTTCTTTAATCTCTTTCACACGAGGAAGTGCTCTCAGAAGCAGAAGGGAAAAAAAGTAAAGATCAAAATGTTTTTGAGAACTGGGTTTTTGATGTCAATGCTGCACCAATTATGTAGAAAAATCCAGAAATATGTCTTTTCAGCTAGTATTACAGCAAGTGAAAATTATGATTCTTAAGAAGAAATCCTGGATAAGCAGATTTTTTTTAACCACATCAGCCACATCACTCAAATTTGAGTGTTTTCTTAATTTTGTTAACATTCATAGTGGCCCTCCCAAAGGACTCAAGTTGTCACCAAAAAGCAGAACAGTTGGACAAGGTTTCGCAGCCCCAATATACGTGTACATTCAGAAGCTAATCAGAATTTCAAGAAAACCTCACTCAGATATTTCCTACTGGCTACCTTGGGATTCTTTGGCACACTTCGTTCTGGATCTGCAAATGTAACTCCTCTGCACCTGATTTTCCTTGTGCAGGGTTCAGAAAAGGTCAGTTACCTAACACAGCCTCATTAACTCCATTCCCAAAGGTGGGCAAGCTCAATGTACCACCACTCCGAAACGCTGCTCTGTCCCAATCTCTTTGGAAATCTGTATCTATTTTCTTTAAACTCACACCATTATGTCCTGTCAGAGAGTATCGAGAAGCTTAAAAGCCTACCACTGGAGATACTTAGATACTTAAAAGCTGAAATAATCTTGAGTCAGGAGGAAAACAGCAAGGTTTCTAATGTAGCTGTTCTACTTCTATGTTGTTACCCAATAAAATTCAGGATAAAAGGTAACTAAAGAATCAAATACTGTTGGAAAACTTGAGAAGCTAATTCCTTTTCGTGTGTGTGTGAGTGAATTTACACCTACATAAAATCTGAAACAGGTAAGAGATCTACCATGCAGTGAAGTAACATCCTACATGCCAAAATAACAGCCTACTGCTTGGAGCACTGCATTTATGATAACCAAGCAAGCAAGAACTACTACTGGTTAATTTACTACTACCTATGGATTTGGTTGGGCAATCAACCATTTACTGTGAAGTCTTTTACTGACAGTTACGCAACACCAAAGAGAACCTCTACAGCAATCTCTGCAGTCCTAATCTTCACTTTCTGATGCCATAAAAAAACTTTTAAAAAATATTTCAAATGCCATCTCAGATTCACTTGACTCCTTTCAGTTTCACTATGAAAATGGCAACAAAACCCACTGATCGAAGTCAACTTCTCTTACTGTTAGTGAACTGAAAGAAGAACCACCACAGTGACCCTTACAGTTTGTAAATTCGATCTGGAATATCAACTGGAGCAAAGACAAAATTCCTGCAACCAGACCTTTCTTGCAGCAGGTTTCTGTAAGAATGCGCTTAAACAAGTGCTCGTGACCTCTCTGACAGCAGATTCTATGAAGCATTACACAAATGTGTATCACTTTCCATGCATACAATCATGTCTTTTCCAGGCTGAAGACTCCTACAGCATCTAATCTTTCATCACACAAAAGCTACTCCAAATTTTAAGTCATTCCTGACACCTTTTGCTGTATGCTTTTGCTAGTTGCAGCATTGAAGTGTTATGCAACCTCACCCCGATTTTCAGAGACTGACTTGCACCTTTAGATCCACCACAGCAGCTAAGCCAGACAGGTGAGGAAACATCTTCACACTTCATGCAAGCCTTCGCCTTCATATGATTAACCCTTACTCACAGGAAAAATCAAATTAGTTTTAGTAAGACTACTTTTATGATTCAGGATTATTCAGGCCCAGCTGGTGAACCGTCTTCCTATGAAGTTTTAATATAAAGCGTATTACCTCAGAACATTTTCTCTCTAAATAGTTAATAGCCAACTGTCAATTGGTATTTAACTAAACTCACCCTTAACAATTTCTTATTAAATAATGTTTTGACAGACAGTCTTTTTTAGAAGCAGCAGCAGACTTTTTGACTACCGCAGAAACAGAGTTAGGATAAATATAATTTCTTCTATTGCTGTGCTAGAAACATAGCAATTTCAGTGTATTTTTAACGAGCACGCCTATCAATCTGCCACGTATCACAGTATAAACAAGTTGTTACCCAAGGTGTGTTCTGATGACAAGTGTGCAAAGTGACCCTTATATCATCTTACTAAACAATGCTTTACATTTACAACAAAAGCCTAGATTTCTTTGCGTAGGTTGTTCTGCCTGACGGAACATACACTAACCCATTTTCCAGAACGGCACTGTATTACTGCATCAACACCGAACAATGCACAATACCGACAACGGCGCTTCATGTCCCTGCGTCCTTAGAGACATTTCACAAAATACGGCTATGCAAGCCTGAGACCCTTTCAGCATCTGGATGTTTGACTGCTCATTTTATAACCTTAACTTAAGACTATGCTTTCCTCTCACATGAAATATTTTAAGCTAAAAACCTCTACACATTCTGGACATCACTGATAAGAACAGAATCAGTTACTAGAAAGCTTTAGAAAACATTTTTTGTAATTACATAAAATACTTTCAGAAAATATTTCCCCTAAAAAGATTCAAATAAAAAGTGGTGTCTATCATCTCTGTAAAGACTGCCTACAGTTGACAGACAAACAAGCTAGAAATCGTGAACTGTTAAACCAACCCAAGTCCACTACAGCAAGCAACCACAGACTCGCAACAGAGCTTTGGCTCCTCTTTGGCTGGGGTGGGGAAGATAGCGTTCCTCCTCAAACAAACGTTTGTGGGAAGAAATGTTGCTTAAACATGAACAAGCAGAATTACTATTTCTGAAATGTAATTCTCCAGGCAAGAACATTACTTTTTGATTCCAGCCCAAAACAGAGCTGGAGATAAAAAATGAACTCTGGTAGTCAGCGTCTAATAGCAGAATCAATTTAAAACAGCTCTGTAATTCACCTTACTCCTAAGGACTGAGTGACTTCCCATCAACAGCTGATTAGCTTGGGCATGTTTTTCTTCTGTTGCACTGAAGAAGTACATGATTAGAAAAAGTTTCTCTAATTAGTAATCCAGACTACTGTAGCTTTAACACTTCATAAATTTTTAAATGAATATGACAATTGGAGGTTAAAAGGTCAGCGCTGTTAGCCACATATTTCCAGACAGTGTTTCCTTTCTCAGTATCCCTCACTGATACATAAATCCTAACAAACGCTAATGGAATTGAAAATAAATCACACTAATAGTTACTGTGTTTGTATACATGTGTATATATATTAAAAGAATACTATTTAATTGGATTTTTTTTTGCAAGTAGAGCCAGAGCACAATAAAATCATTACAGTTTGATGCACAGCACCGCATCACAGGTACGGATAGCTCCCACAAAATTACATGGGAGATTAAAGGGGAGCACATTAAACTCACTGTTATTATTATTAAGCCCGCTCACAAAAGAATTCTGCTGAATTTATTTTGATGATATTACACACCCATTCAAAAATTTAACATTTCCCTAGCAGGGTGAAAAACAAAGCAGACAGACCAAACCACAATAACTATGAAATAGCTTCACATTATAATTTATGCTAATTGCACACCAACAATTACTTTTACCAATGACAGATTTGCAGTTTGCAACTACATGAAGTTAGGCTCCTCAGAAACATGCTAATCAGTTTTCTGTGAATACATGGGGACTTCACAACTCTTTATGTAAGAGATAAACCGCTGACTACCTCACTGTTACAATCAGATACGATCGGCTCCCTCATGCTTATTGTTTTTTCCTTCACGCATAACAGCGGTGTATTCAAAATCACTTTAACAATTCCTGCATTCCCACACATACAGCACTGCTAATATATAGTTATGTCTCAGAAAACTCTATCAAGCAGAAGCATATGTACACACCTAAGTAATGTAAAAGTTCATTAAAGAGCCGAAATAACAACTGCGTTTATTCTCGCGGAAGAATCCCTGGGCCAGTTCCCCAGCAGCGTAAGTGATGACAGCTCTTGTCCCAGATTCTCAATAGGTATGAGCAAAATAGAAAACAAGCATGCAGACATAAGCAAGCAAGCAGAGCAAAACAAAAAAAAAAAAAGATCAAAAATAATGAACATACAGCAACAAAAGGCAAAAAAAGGTTAAACAAAAAGAATGATCATTCACATTTTGAATTCATTTTCTTTTTTTCCTTAATTCTTATAAAGAGAGCTAACAACAGTCCCTTCCGTTCTGTTGGGGAAAAAAACAAAACAAAGAACAACGTATGCACCCACCTCCAATTCTTGCAGAGCACTGGGGAAGGGGGATGTTACCCACCATAAAGCTTTCGTATGTGCTATACCCAAACTTGCATGACAAGTTTGGTGGCAGCTGTACCACACCACACACCGGAGGAGTCCCTCCTTCTCCCAGCCCCTCAGCCCGGTAGCACGAGAAGGCTCTTGATGACCTAAAATCCTCTCACTCAGCTGTTGTCCAGCCAGAAGGGACAAGGTTCCTGCAGGTGGCAGGTAAAATAAAGCACGGTAATAAACCGATTTCCAAGTGACCTTGCCCTTACACGGAAACTGTTTTCTTGTTTTAAATTTAGATTACAAAAGCTGTAGCTGGCCAAAACTGATAGCATAATTTCTGCAACACTAAACCAAACAACCCAAGTACAAAGTCGCCAAGTATCAGTAAGATGAGAAGATTGTAGTCTGCTGATTAGTTTAATAGCGTAGATAATTTTTTTCTTCTCTGGAGAGAAGAGGCTGAAAAAGTTTTGTTTTGTTTTTTTTAAAGCTCATCCCCACGCATGATCCACGCAAGGAGACGACGCCGTAACAGCAGCCGACATGCAGCCCGCCAGACAGTCACGCTACACTACTGTCTGCTGCTGATGAAATGGTGTTTGTCGTTGAGAAAGGAGAGAACCCCCCCCAGTTTGGGAAGCACAAAGCACGCAGGGCACAGAGCGCCAAGGGAGGCGGGGAGAAGCGGCTGTTTACCGGAGAAGATGGTCGCACACGCCGGGGACACGCCGGCGGCCGGGCGAGGGGCGCGCACTCGCAGCGAAGCACGCCAAAGAGCAAAACAAACGCGGGGCGCCGAGCCGGGGGAGGGGCTAGCGGAAGAGCAGCCCCACGGGCCCGGGCTATAAAGCCCCTGGCAGCGGTACCCAAGCGGCAAACTCGCTGCGCGGCGAGCGCCCGGTCAAGCCGCCGTTCCCCACCCCGGGCACTCACCAGCGAGAAGAGGTTCGAGTGACAGTCCTCCAGGCTGGCCCCGTTCGCCACCCAGTTGGCCGCTGCAGTCATGATCCTCGGCGAGCCCGGCCGCCAGAGCGGGGCATGTCTGAAGAGCCGGGCCCAGCGGGGGGGCAGAAGTCCCGGGCGCTCCGCGCCTTCGCTGCCCGGGCCGGCAGC
>VXAL01010548.1:53859-107975 GCA_013399475.1 Chauna torquata
CTGACATAAAGAAATTAATGGCATTTAATTTTAACATAAAAATAAAAGTTAAAAAATATATATTAAATCCATACTAAATAGTCCTTTGGGATATTTTTTAAACGTTCATAATCTATAGATTGCCTGTTAAGTAACTTTTTAATTTCCTTAAGATATATGACTGGCTACTTTAGTAAGTTTATTTATTCCTCATATCAATAAAGATAAAAAATTACCTCAGTTTTACAAGAAGATACTGTGTTTCTGTAGGGATGGGTACTTCTACCTACGAGAAAAATAAATACATCAGTAACAGATTTGTTTGTAGAGAAGTAGTTCATGAGGTCCATAGTTTAAGTCCTGCTAGTGATTAGACTGTGGTCTTTGAATTAGTCATCCTTGTTCACCACCATGATCAATAAACATTGCAAGCTAAATCCAGGCAGTGAGTTTACGATCAGCCTTAACCATACAAATAGCTTATAGAAACTACGTACATTTTAAATCAAAACGAGTAACAGATTATTTTATCGTGTACAAAAGCAAGTCAACCACATTCCACACGACTCCAAACCTATCCAACTGAGACCGTCTGAGGCTTTTCCAGTGTTGCTGTTCTCTCGTATCTAAGTGTTGTCCTTTGACAAACCACAGCAGCAGGGATCATCTGCTGGGACCTCATGGAGTTTCTGTTCCTTTTCCTTTGCCTGGATAAAGAAAAGACCAAATGTAGGCTACTGCCAGACGTGATGCCAGACCCCACAGTTGTTATTCTGCAGGAATATTGCAAATACCTTCACAAATAATAGCTTCACCTGACTAAATCTGTTGATGTCACTGGGACTTCTTACGTGAACAAACTTCTCACATGGCACAACAGTTTCAGGGTCAGGCTTTTGTGGGGGTTCAGAAAAGTATGCACATGTTAGAGGTCAATGTTTCAACATATCTCTGAGACTTACACACCTGGAAATTCCCTGAAAAGTACTTTATTTGCTCATATGAACACAGTAACAGTACCTATTAAGGAGTAGTTTGAGAAAAGATTAATGACCTGGAAAGCCAATTTTGGGAAGTTTTTCACACCTACGAGATAATGTTGAAAGAAATCTTCAAACTGTTTTAGAGGACTCAGATTAACTGAAGGTTGTATCATTCACAAAGTGAAAAGAGAAAAAAAGTTCAGGTTAATAGGAGAGTCATAATGACAAGAATGAGACATTACACTTACTCCAGTGAAGCAGAAGGAAATCTGTCCACAGAGTTGAAAGAAAGTGCTCATGTATTTTTATCAAAACACAGAGGAATTGTCTTAGTAGCTCCTTGTTTTCTGAATTGTAAAAGAAAGAAGAGAGGCAGGAAAGGAAGCAGGGGCAGGCCAGAGGAGCCTAGATAAAGTCTTTTACTGTCTAGAAAGAGAAAAGGTCATCTCTCACTGTTATGGATGAAGTAGCAGGAGGAGCGCAGTAAGAGCGGTGACCAGTGGTATGAGCAGAGGAATGAATGGTGAAGGAAAGGAAGGCGCCAGAGGTGCCTGACTACTTATAAAGAGCATTGCTAATGGAAAGGTGCCTTTACCAGCGACAGAAGTGAGGGAGTCAGGAACAAAGGATGGCTAAATTTGGTCATGTGAAGTTTAAATTGTCAGCAAACCATTCAAGAAAAGACATGGAAGCTCTTTAAAACTTGGCTTTGGATGGCAGAATGAAACCAGCTCAGGACCAGAGAAGTACGTTGATTTTTTTCCCATGTCACAATGACATTTAGATGACGTTTCAGGTATAACTGGAAGGGATGAATAAAACCATAGCCAAATGCAAACCGTTACTGTCAAGAAAATGTAATGCTAAAAATAAAAGTTGTTGAAAATAGTAATAAATAAGATTAATAATTAAAACTTTAGACAGTCCCATAAATGATGCCCCATTTGAGAGTCAAAATGCTACTGATGTGGTGGCAAGTTTCCACTTTTTTTAAAAAAAAAAAAAAACAAAACAAGAAAAAGCATGATAATATGCCACAGAGGCCTTTGAGAACTTAACATGTTAGTGGTAGAAGTCTCCACATAGGGTGATCTGGCCAGAGAGATCTTACAAAGGCAACTACCAAAGGAAGACAAAGCAGCGTGTTTATTTTTAGTTGGAGGTAAAGAACAGTTTTGTGCATCAGCATGCCCTGCTGGTTTCTGTTAGACATGACTGTAAATTCTCATTTAAATATTCTGTAGGACTGAAGCAAATGAGCTATTTGGAAAAACAGAAGGAAGAAAATGACAACTGAAACTATTCCGGAATAAAAGGGGAGCATGATTTCGGCAGAGCAAAATGGCAAATATTTTTTAATTGTAAATTACTTCTGAACTCAAAAGAGGAAAGAATTGTGATGTCTGCTAGATACCTTGCATTATGAATAAACATACCTGAGTTTCTAAAGGATTTAATAATCTAACATGAAGCTTCTACTAGCCCTCTAGGCAGAGAGTGGGCCTGTTGGGTCATGGTTTCATACCATCAAAGAGATAGATTTCATCTCTCAGATGTTGTTGTGCTCGCTTGGTAAGAATTCAGCTTATTAAAAGGTGTGAAATAAGATACAGGATAAAAATACTACAAGAGAAAAAATTCAAAAGATTTAAGGCTAAAAGGCAAAGTAAATATGGAAATAACATTTGGTGAACACATTCTGAGAACAAAACTCCAAGTTTATTCATTGGAATAGGTTGCAGGGTAACTCTGGATGGGTGATGTAGCTTGATGAGCTACGACCTTGGAAGCAGCCAGTCAGGCAACACCCCGTGCTACACATGTGGAATGTGCAGCTTTTGGCATGGGAGCTCAGATATTAAAATTGGCCCCATAAATCTGAGTACACTTTTCAGTGTTTAAGAATTTTATTTTATCTGGATTAAAGTCCTCTTCCCTTTTGGCATTAGAAGGTGTTTATGGCTGTTAAAACAAGAATTGCAAAATATTGCCCTGAAATATACATGGACTTATCCTGCCAAGCTTACAAGGTTTACTCTGCAGTTTAGAATTAAAAAAGAAAGAAAGAAAGAAAGAAAGAAAGAAAGAAAGAAAGAAAGAAAGAAAGAAAGAAAGAAAGAAAGAAAGAAAGAAAGAAAGAAAGAAAGAAAGAAAGAAAGAAAGAAAGAAAGAAAGAAAAAGAAGAAAAGAAAAAAAAATCTGCCAGAGGCAGTATGGCCTTTCTAGACAAAGGGCAGGAAAAATAGAAGCAAAAGGCAATTTTATTAATTCTAAAAATCATTTTGCTTTACTGTGGCAGGAAAAGATAAAGTAAAGGCTTTGTTGTAAGCCCTAAGAAATCTTTGCTCTTTCTTTAAGTCATGTTTAAGTTCTGTTACAATAAAGAAGAATGAAAAATATGGCATATGGTCTGTGATCGCCGACCACATTAGAGCCTGAACCAGTGCAGCTCTAGTGGGTTTCTGCTGTCCATTTGTCTTCAGTTATCTTCTAACTCATCTCCCTTAAAACATGCATTCTTTCTTTTCTAGAAATACCGTTTCTCTTGTTGCAAATCACGTAATTGTGAATAAAAGCTCTGTGAGAGCTGACTTTAACACATCCTTGTAATTGTGTGGCTATTTTGATTGATTGTACTCTGGTGAAAACAATTTCACACAGAGTTGAAAGAAAGAAAAACAGGATTCTTCAAAAGACAGGAAAACAGAGTATCCACTCAATCAGAGCACTGCCTGATGCGTTTCTATATGGATATATGGAAACAGTTGCCACTACCTGAAAATGTATGATAAACTGGTTCCAGACAACAGCTCTAGAACTTCAGGCCTTTAGCAACCAATGTGCAGATTCTTTGTAAGGAAGGGATAATTTCTAATGTCTCATTGTACGTATGCCCATCACTCATACTCAAGTCATTACAGGCACCATTAAATTTGAATTGCAATTTTTCCCCACCTCTTTCCTCTATATTTTTTTTTTCTTATCATTAAAATTATATTTTATTGTAGCACTCCAGCTTTTTGTACTTCTAGATTTCTCAGGCTAAAAAGTTATGTTGCAAACCACTCTGAGAACAAAACATTAAACAAGTTTCGGATCTGAAAAGCGGCGTGCAGTTGTTCTGCTGTATCCTGAGCAAAACTGAGGTGAACGGAAACCAGGCTGAAGTAGATGCCATTGTCACGGACTTTGCCATTTAAAGAGAGATTAAGGTTCAGACTCATACCCCTGAACCTGTGCTCATCTAAAAACTAAAAAAGCTAGTCAGTCACAGGTGTGTTGACAAAAATGCAAAGGTTATGTCCATGCATTTCACTCTCAGCAGGCACATGCATTCCAGTATTTGTATTAGTTTCTGTATTATTCACCATTTATGCCTGTTCTCCCTTCTATCCTTCCTTCCCCCCTACCCCTCTCCAATACAGGGAGTGTGAACAACTAGGCAGGACCCACTGGAGGCCCATCGGTAATAATGAGATCAAATGAGAAATGTTCTAGTCTACATTCTGTTACTGCTCTCTTACCTCATTAAGTCCCTTTTGTTCCAGAACCTGAGTATCAGGACTTCCTTTTGGCCTCAAAGCTGTCAAGTTCACTTACAGCTCAGTTGTAAGAAATGTAAATCAGAGCAAACAGTAAATAGTAGCTAAATTCTGTCTTTACAGTGTATATAAACTATTTTTATAGAAAACAAAACATAGGGAAGGTGATGCTTGCTCTGTGAAAGATCCAACTATAAAAATAATTTACTGGATATATTTGATGTTCATTTTCTTCAGTTGTAAGCATTCAGTGATCCATCAACTGCAGATAAATGTTGTGCTGAAAGCTTTTGCTGAAATTATGAGAATGAATAAAAGAATTAGAGGCATAGGAGTTCCACAGATGCCCTGTTTTGGCATCCCTGTTTCCAAGTCCTATTAAATGAAACAATTCATTTCTTTGTGATTTTTAACGTTTCATGAGCCCTAACCTTAAAAAAGAATTACAGAGGAAATCCTATTTTATTACCGCTCCTACCACCAACAACTTAAAAGATTAGTCTTAGAAGAAATTGTTCTCATAGGTAATAAAATATTTCAACTGCTTTTGATTTAATTACTCCGGAAACTAGCCATGGCTTGAAATGTTTGTTTAACGGGAACCTATCTTTTAGACTGCTAGGCAAGCTTAGAGATATCTGTTCATCCTTTTGTTTTCTGCAGGCCAGTGAATACTGCTTTCTTTGATTTTTTTCTGACAGAAGCCACTCATCTCAGGAAGAAACCGAAATGGTTGTCTTTGCTTGACATGTGATGAAATGAATTTTACAGCAATAGATGTTGTTTTTCCGTGCCTCTTGGCCTCACTTTAGACATACAACAAAACTAATGTCCACATATCAGCTCAGTTGATAAGTCATGCTGAAAATCCTTTGAGATTTTATGCAGAAGAGCATAGAGTGAATGGATTTGCAAAGCCAGCTGGAAAGAGCAACAACAACCTGGTTACTACAGCAGCATGCATTCCAGTCCAAAACAGGTATTGTCCCTGCCTTCTTGTGCTTTACCTTCCACTGCTCGCTTGGACTGAGAGTAGTAGTTCATATTAAAAACTGTATTTTCTGTAGATGATTTTGTTCTCATCTAATCTGGGATGACCTTCGGCTTCCTGGCACATGGACACAACTTGGGCAAAGATCAACTCTGCTGATTTAAACAAACCCTGCCACTCATATTAGGAAACAAATACTGTTTGTACTCGCTGAGTATTTCACATTTATTTGGACTTTTTGGATACAGCCTTATTCTGAGACTACTTTTTTCTTTAGTTAGAAGTGTAGCTAGTGTTGCTAACAGAGACTTTTTAAAACGACTGACAAAGCTGTAAGTCGCGGCACACAGCGGTGTCTAAATTTTGTTCTAGAACTCCAAGCTAATACAGTATTTGACAAAACTCCTTGGGTGTTCCAAATTCATACTTGGAAGAAATATTTTTGGGTAAAATCTAAACTAAAATCACAGCTGTTTATCTTGAGGAAAATGAGAAACTTAATAATGCTACTGAATCTCTATTTTATCTTTTCATGTTAGCCCAGGGTGATGGACTGTACACATGCATGTAAGTCATTATTTTGTTGCTGTTTAGCATTGTAGATACAGTAACTCTTTACTAATATCCGACAGGATGCAGACCCCTGAGTTTCGGGCTGAGCACGTTCCCAGTCTTATGATCGCTCCTCAGACTATTAAGAACATGGGAGACAGCAGAATTGAAGAAAGGAATTGGGAGCATGAGAGCTGGATAGCATTTATAGCATTATCCTCAATTCCCTTCATGGTTTTAGGGAAGTCAGTTGGCTTCTGGATGTCTCTGTAATATAAGCAAAATATTTTAGGTAATACTTGCATATTTTAAACGAAGAATTACATTAGTGCTGTAAAAACTTATTCCAGAACACTATTTTCGAAGTAATGATACCATTTATTTGCCAAAATCCAATTTGTATCTTAGGAGCCAGGAGCCCACTTCCATCAGTTTTCAGAGGCTGAGTCCACAGTGTCACGCTTGCTTCTGCCACAGGTAATACCTGAGGTCAAATGCTCTAATTACGCATGCTGCCTGTATGCTGGTGTGTACTTTGGCTCCAGCCTGGGGTCAGCCAGCTATCTTCCCGTCAGGGACATTCTGGCACAGGGTGGGAATCAATACACAAACTCTGCCTCTCAGGCAACAAGGGCACAAGTCCCTGAAGATGCTGGCCTGTGAGTGCTCAAGCATGCATTCATGAGGTATCAAAGTCAATAGAATTCCTTTAAGTTCAGTCTTCAAACATAATATGAGCTGTGGCACTTTAGCCTGTACACAAACTTTACATCTGAACAGCTGGAAAATCACTTTGGCATTCGTGTAAATAAACTGCAGAAAAACTGGGAGATGCATCCCTAATGGTTCTGATGTTCAACCTTACTTAATGAGAACCCACTTTGAATAAAGTACTTGTAACATCACTACAGAGTTCTAACGTTTTAAACAAGGCATGACAGCCCAAGTCAGACATACTGTACGTATCAAACCCAGTATTTGGTCAACATTCTTTCAGATCAAGTTTTTTAAGTAGCGGTCAGTTAGTCGGGCTGTGCAGAAACAAGTCCCGAACTGTGCTATCAGAACAGTTTCTTTCTCTTATAATTATTTCTACCTGATGTCTGCCAAATTCTTCCCAATGGACATATGGTCTCAGCAGGTAGGAACAGGCTGGAAGTGCTTTTCTTGCACTGACGTCAGTGGGGGAAGTATGACTGAATTCAGCTCCCACGAAAATTAAATATTACCTGGCTAGTGCCTCTTTTTCAAGAGAACAGTAGCTTGCCCTACTTCTCTGTACAGCTTTTTTTGAGAAATCTTGATACTTTTTCTTCCAAATGGGAAGTGTCTTTACAGTTAATTAGAAGATAATACCTGTCAGCTTCTGCTAATTATTTGTATTTTTGCTTAATGCTTATAAATCTACTTGTTCAGGTATTATTACAAGCTAATATTTGTCTTGCAAGATGCATTAGTCATTACAATTAGCAAGTAGAAATAGATTAGTCATGCGCAAACAATCTTATAAATGAAGTATTTATGCCCCCTTTGGGGATGGAAAGGAAGGTAATTTGAGCCCTTTATGATTATCAAGGGAAACCTGTGTTGTCTCCTCTATTCACATCATTGTTTCAGGATTTCTTCTGGGGCAAACTAACTGGATGTGGGCTTCCTTTAAAGTCCAGTAGCACCACTAGAAGCTGTGTAATTGATTTAATGAAAACCTTTTCCTAAGACTGCTAGTCTGCATTGCTCAATCAAAAGTCAATTTTTTCTTTCAAAAATCTTTTCAGTTAATGTGTCTGCTTTTCCTGTGGCTGGAAGAAGCCTTCTTTTCACTTGTATGAAATTAGCAGTGAGCAAGAACATTTATCCAGACTTCGGGCTTCTATTACCCCTCACTGAGAAAGGGAGACTGAAGATTACAGAACTGGCATGAAGTGATTCAGACTGGGATGTCACTGAAAGCTGTGTGAACGTGTGACCAGTGGCTTGCAGCTGATCATGCAGCTCCCTGCAAGACTGCTCTCAAAGCAAGTGCAAGCTATGGTCAAGAGTTTCCAGAAGTACGTTCCAAGATAAAGGCTGTGCAATGAACTGATCAAAAATGTTAGTCCCCAAGTTTACCTATAGGTAGCATGAAAGGAATGGATCTGTAGAAGCCTATTGCTTTATATTCCATTTTCCACTGGCTTTTCTTTTCTGTCACCTCTTCCTGTTCCTTTCCAGTTTGATCAGCCACTCAAAAAGCTCTCTTGTCTGTGTGTGTGCAACATCTCCTAAAAAGTCATTTTAAAAACAGACTAAGTCAATACTTGAGATGATTTACAAATTAAAAACCTGTCTTTTCACTTAAGTAAATTAAACAACTGCATTAACCTAATATTTTCTTCACTGCTTACGTCACTCTGCTGCATGGAGCACAGGTAAGCGCGCTGCTACTGGCAGTGTAACATGTCACTCCATTCCACCTGTGGGTTTTTTTGCTCTTTGCTGTCCTTCATTTACTCTAGTCTTTGCAATGAAAAAAAAAACAAACAACTCAAGGCTCCTCCTCAAGAAAACATTTTCTCCAAGTAAAGAAGCTGTCAAGCTTCCTGAAAAGGTATTGGGAGCAGGGAAAAAAGGAATACTTGTTTCTGTGTTTAGTAAGATTACAGAAATAGGTCACATAGTGTTTCTGAAAGAAATGGATCACGAGAATACAGCCCCCCACAACTCATCCTGGTCTCCCTCTCACCACCCCCATACACAGCGCTTGAAGCATTCCAATATCCTTGCCAAATTCCCTCACAAATACTTTAATTCTTTACGTGCATGTCTCATTCCATCTGTTCCACATGCTCTTTATGCCATTTACATTCATTGGCAGAGTCTGTGAGATGACACTACACATTATAAATTTGCTGTGTTTTAAAGTGGCTTAGGTATACCGAAAGGGAAATGCAGAGCAGCTCAAGGTCTGCGGTTTTCTCCTAGAGACCTGGGTTAATTCAACTACAGGGCAAACTGAGCGTGAGTGTCACCAGCAGGATTTCAGATCAGTAAGGCTGCGGCTATGAAACGTGCTACATTGTGCCTTCAGGTTCAGGAGGAAAAAAAAAAGGCTATCCTCTGCAGGATTTATGAAGTGACTGCATATTTAAGAGATCCTGTGCCCAAAGAAACAACAAAGAAAGGCAAGCGTGATGTATAAGACGAATAAAGGAAAGTAGCGCTCAATGGGAAAGGTGGTGCTTAGGCATGTGCATTGGTATCTCTTGTGAAGGAAATGCTAACGGTCTGATCCTTCACCACAGGAGCACACCACAAAAATGGCCCACAAATTCTGAGTGTTCAGTCTTTGCCTTTGGGAAATATGCTGTTGGCTTCGGGGTTTTGCAGTATGGTCACTCCAGACCACAGCGAGCTCTAAGTCTGTCCCTGAATGCGTAGAGAGGCCATTGCAATTGTCTGTTGGACACAGATTTAAAAGTGGTTTCCAGGATAAGAATAGGAAAAAAAAATCTTCAGGTTTCAACACAGGGACATTTGTACAACCAAAACACAGATCAGCTGTGTGTTTGGCTGCGTGCCCTGAGCTCCTTGACCAAGTTGTATGAAAACCTCAAGCCATACAATTTCACTGATGTTCTAAGTCCTAGACACCAAACCTTTTCTTTCACCTCCATAAGAGCAGCTCAGATAAAAGAAATCCACACTTAAAGGACACATATGAGTCCAATCGAGATTCAACTAAAAAGCACCACAAAACCTGAAGCTCAGGCATGGCCTGCCTCATGGAAGACAGCTGCACGACACCCGTTGTACCCCTGCAAGCCAGAACACTGGTGCGGCCTGTTGCACAGAGTGAGGTATCCTGGCTGCCACAGTAGCAAGTCAGGGTGCTAGAAACCAATGTTAGAGGTATCCATTTCTCAGACCATTGTGCAATCCAATTACTTCATTACTATTATTAAGATGTTGTTAAAATACACATCGTATTTCATCCGAGGTCAGTCCACAGTTCTTAAGTTCCCTCTTCCCAAAGTGAGACACAACAGCTTGCTTACCTGGCAAGACAGATTTCTCAACCTTCACCTCCCCATTTTTTCACATTCCTTTCCTCATCTAATTTTTCCTGTTTAGCTTGTGTGCTCTACGAAACACCTCGTTATCTTTTACCCCATCTCTCTCTTTCTTCCCTGTCTGTTGTTACTACATTGGCTTTAATGTCTTCCCGCTCCCATTTGTTGCCAAGCTATAGTTTTCAACCTCTGTGAAAACGTTTGATTCATACAGTTCATTGTTTCTCCTGCAAAGGAATTATCATCTAAAATAACCTGCATATGCTTGAGTAAAAGCAGTAAAGGAAAGACTGCCATTCCGTGCTTGCTCTCACAGTTTGAAGCCTTGTAGGCTATTGCATAGCAAATGAGAAATCAGAAAGATGAACTACTGCCATTGTCTTTAATAGGAAAGGATCTTAAGATAGTCTTTTCTGGATGGCATTGGATTTTGGATGCAGATTTTTTCATGCTGAGGAAGAATGAGGGCTAGATTCTCTGTTATCCAAACACTCTGTCCCGCACATGTGCCAAGTTAACGTAGAAGAGTACGTCTTTGATTCAGCACCACTTCACGCCTTTCTGTTAAAAAACAGAGAAGAATCATGAGCTTGAGGTGCTGGCATACTATTTAGTTGGTTTGGTCTAAACCTGAGAGCTCTCAAAGGAGTTAATCTGACAGGAAAAGAATTGAGGGCTAGATTTACAATGAAGTTAGGCTGATGCATGATCCCGTCTGAAAGAAGGCTCTCTCCTTTCAAAAGATGTCCACAAGCATGTGCTCAGGACATACATTCATGAAGAAAGTTTGGTTCCTCAGCAAGGCAGTCACAGAAGACAACTTGCTACTGAGAGGACTCCTAGCCCAGCCAGTGGGAAACACTGAAGAGAGCCATGGGTATGAAGTCTCTCCCTTCAACAAGGTTGTATACCCCTTGGTCCTCAGATACAACATGATGACCTTCGCGGCCACCTTTGCTTAACTCTGACAGAACTAGATCCCCAGCCAAGAACATTTGTCTCAAATTTAGGAACCTAAGGTCTTCCTTCTAGAAAATATTTTCTTAAGATGCTGGGGTAATGTCCCCTTTTAATCCAGTAACAAGGAAGTGGGAGACATCTGCCTAGGGAGGTTCAAACCCACGTCTCCCATGAAAATGACCTAACTGCTAAATTACAGGGTGTTCTAGGTGAAGTGTTCTCCACCCATCCTTTGATGATAGTCCAGTGTGTAGCAGAGTGAAAGATACATTGGGCAAAGAGAAGGAGAATTATTAAAGCCTAATAATTAAGGTACCGACTTATTTTGCCTTGTTTTACCATTTATGCTTTACCTAATAACATCATGGTAGGCCCTTTGGAAAAGAATGCGCTTTGATCCACAGAACCACTAATCAATCCTTCAGTGAATTTGCTCATCTCATGAATTTCACTCACCTACAAGATAATTTCCCTCCTAACTTTGTCATTTCATCATTTAGATTTTCTTCTCTTTTTAGGTGCCTATTGCCTTTGCTAATTACCACATTATCTTTACATTTGAATATTTCATCCTTTGCATGTGCTGCTTGCATAATAGCAGACAAAAAGAAATCATATCCTAAGTTCATTTAGTGTACCCTTGGAAGGAAGAAAACCAGGAGGATGGGATACAATAAATGATCAGACTTAGTAAACCCATCCAGGTAAGTCAGTCCTACTAGCTCCACTTCATCAAACTTAAGCTGTTCTACATTACAAGTGATTCATTCATTTTACATTTTGCCTTCTTTTCAGGCAGATTTGAAATTTCACTTCTTCACATCATAAAATATTACAGAGCCACGTTATACACTGTATGTATCATTTATGGTTTCTTATATTATTTTGTGACCATACATTTGGGAGTCAGAACCATGTGAGAATGAAAACTATGAGAAATATTTCCTATTCTCTGGTTAAGTTGCCAAGCATCTATACTTAGAAACAGAAAGATAAGCGAGGAAAGTTCCTAACACAAATGTGTGTGCAAATCACAGTCAATACAGAACACACTGCCATGTAACAAAGACAGCACTGTGCACTGTCTTTATTGTAAATGTGACCATATGGAAACAAAGTGCATGCTTTTGCTCAAGCGTCCAAAGCTTTTTAATGGAGAAAGAAAATCTTCCTTTAAAAAGTTGTACTCTCAAAATAATTCTAGTGAAAAAGTAAGTATGGAATAAAATCACTATCCAAACAGCTTATAGGTTCATTAGTATTTTTGTTTTACAAGTGAAATGCTATAAGCAAAGACATTGGAAACAACAGGCGCTGGTGTCTTCATCAGTTTAGGGCAGAGTTCAGTGTCTCCTGTGGTTTAGGTACAAAAAAGTCTCCTAAATATGGGGGGAAACTGGTCACGTGCAGAGCACGTAGAGGAAGGAGAAAAAAGAGTACTCACTTAACACATGAGAAGCTACAGCATGAGGAAAGCCCGGTATGTATTCACATCAAGCACCAGCCATACAGTGAATTGAATAAAACAATTCTGAGTCGTAATCCCAGTGAGACTTGGGCCAAAAGGGTAAAAGGAAGGGAATGGGAGGGTGGCTGCACATTTCAGTTGTGATTCAGGAAGTCCTGGAATCCTTCCTGACCCTCTAGGTCGGAATTTCTGACTCGACACCCTGCTTTGACTCAGAATAGGAAACTGTATCCTAACTGCATGTTTCTTTTTATAGAGTAAACTTTATTGCCAACTTCCTTTGGAGCACAAGATTATTCCTCACAGTCTTCAAGCAACACGCCAATCACAGGACACAAGTGCAAGAAAACATGATCTCTGTTCCCCAAACATAACACAGGCTTTATCCAAAATGAAAACAATAGAACCTAAGCTTGTCTTTATTACCCATCTTGGTAAATACAGTATGCACTGATGGTTTTAAAAAGCAGCTGGCTAATCTTTCTCCTCCTCCTTCTCCCCCTTTAAACTTGGCCAACAAGAAAGGACAGTGATATGGTTCAAGAAATGCTTGCCAGGATTAGAGGCTAAATTGGAGATTTCTTGTGTTATGCAGTAACAGACTGGGGATGGGAAAGCGTGCCTTGTAGAGACACTGATCACAAGGACTTCCACTAAATTCATTGTAGAGTAGACAGGCTGTCCTGGCGTATCAGACAAGACAACTCAAAGCTGGTTTGGGGCACTGGAACTGATAACTTTGCAGGCAGCAGAATACACCTTCTGCAATGTGTTCTAGCTTTTGTGTTGAAAAGGGAGAGGTTTAAAATAATTGTTTCCCCTTTCGTATTATTTTATCTTTGAAAAGGGTAATTTGAATCTTTCAGCTTTTCCATTGAATCGAAAAGACCAATAACACATTAAAAAAACAAACCACACATAAATCATGTAAGCAAAGCAATACCTCTCAAAACATTTTCAAAGGTTGAGCCAGCACCTCCTCTTTGAAAAAAATGTACTTCACATATTTAAACAAACTTGATCATTTAATCCTATTGTATCTCACATAAAATTTTTTTGAGTGAATGAGTAATGCCAGAACAAGTGATGTTAATTAATTGTTCAGTTTCTTTCTTACTGATGCTTCTCTTTAAGTCTATGAAGGGGGCAAAGTTAGCAGGCAGGTTCCAGCTCTTGGCATTCAATTTGGGTTTGAATGAAACAGAAGTATTAAGTGACTTGCCCAGGGTTATGAAAAAATTTATAGAGAAACAACCAAACAGAAACTGTAGAACCAAGCCAAGCACTTAAACTGAAAGGCCTTTTGCCCTATCCAAGCAATTAAAAAATAACATCTCTTTAAGGATCAAAATTCCAGACAAAGGTGTACTTGACAGTGCATTTTAAATTGTCTGTTCTGTAAAGGAAGTTAATTTTAGGTAGTAAGCCAGTAACTTAAGTAGTAAGCCAGTAAGATGTAAAGAAAGACTTCCTATTCTTCCTATACAACAAAAATTCTGTGGGTCTATGTTATAATGTCTGCCTCCCAGAAAGATTTTTATTCTCCTTAGTCCCATCCAGCATTATTACTGTGGGAAATTGTCTGTCTTTGTTACAATTAGGTAAAAGAATCTTCTACTGCATCAGTAAAACACAGGTAAAATGTATAAGTTTTGATTTTTTTTCTTCATACTTTATCATCAATAAATAAACTGCTATATCTACCAATTGGACGTGCAAAGACTGTGAGCTCATGTGTGTGGTCTCACTGAAATCAAAGGAGACTAAAGTGCATAGGACTGACAGTGGGGTGAGCTCATGTTGCTGGAAATATGCAACCAACGGCACTCAGCAAGCATCTGTAGCACTACTTCGCTACATGCATTTAGCCCTTTCTTCACTTTGTAATGCATGAAGAGTCCAAGTGTTGCGGATTTGTTTCATCAGGTCCCCTGAACTGACTTTTGTCCTTGCAACAGGAGAAATAACATTTCAAAATTACTAACGTACCATTTCAAAAAAAGACTAATTTGTCCAAGCCCCACTGACTTTCAGGAGGACTGCTAGGTGCCCAGGTTCCATCATTCCAACAAAAATTATTTTTCAAAATTTCACCCAGTATCTTTAATTATTTGTCACATCTGGCATGGAAATCTGAACTAATGCCTTGTCTTCTGCCCCCCCACCCCATCTTTTCTCAAATATAGTGTTTTAGGGAGGAGGACAGAGATTTAAAAATGGGTGAATAAATATTTCTGCTGGAAATTACTACCAAAATACATTTTCACTGGTGCCTGTGATTTTTAATTTGCCTTTCACACTACCTTAGGCATGGACACACATACATACATGAATGTATTTGTATGAGTCTTTATAGACAAAAAAAAAAAAAAAAAACCACAACAACAACAACAGAAAATTCAAAATACACCTAGGCATCATTTAGGATTTTATTCCAATTAATATTCACTGCTGCTATTTTGCTGGATTTATTCATTCTAATTAGCTGCGATTTAAAGAGAAAATCCTGCTTGCATTGCCTCGAGGCACATAGAAACAGCAATTGGCATTGGCTTTAACACATTCTTCCTACACAAGGGAAGGAAAAGTTACCTTCCCCTGTACAAATACTGAATAACTATCCACTTCATTCCGGGGGGTCTCCTCCCTCTAGAATTCTTTGCTCGTGATCTTAAGCGTGTGACAGAGAGGACAGGTTGGAGGGACAGTGGCAGCTTCCCCAGCCAACCACCCCAGCACAGCTGCTGATGGAAGGAGACACAGACATCTTTAAGGCAGCACTGTAGGGAAATTAATTCTTCCCGCATGCTGGTAACAGCCCTGCACATAAGCCAGGCTGCAGTGATTTGTCTGTAACAGCAAATTTAAGCTAGTAGGTTTGCAGAGTTATCACCTCTTGTTCAAGTCAGATTAGAGAAGCTAGTCACAGAAATGTGCGAACCCTCGCCAAAACATCAACTTCTCCAACAGGCCACAGGCTGTTCACAATACCGCCAAGAAAATTGCCTGATCATGTAAGAACCATCTTAAAATGGTTGCTAGCAGCCGGACTTCAGTCCTGGTCTAGATTTTGATCCTGGGCATTCAAGGTACATCAGGGGAATATTCTTCCCTCTGGCCTGTCCCGTGTTGTCTCAGCAGAGTCCATGCACGGAGCTCCCATAGACGTCAACGGAAGTTTTATGCATGGAATGAATGCAGAAAGGCAGTTGAAATCTGCTCTGCGGCTAAGGCATCTGCATTGCAGATTGGAGAGGAAAATTTTGTCCTGAGTGCCAAATCTCATCTTTTAAGAGCAAAACTATTTTTGTTTTATACAAGTGCAGAAAATGATCATCTGGGTAATATGGAACCGAGAAGTTTAAAAGTTAAAAAACGCAACCTTCCAGTCTTTTGGCAAAGTATTTTTAAAATACTTCATTTTTAAAAAAATTATTTATGAGAACAGTTTTGTTTCCACGTGCTTGTAAGATTGACAGTAACAACCCAGGGTGTATATATTTATTTGCTTGCTAATTTTCAAAACAATTTTGAGAACTTCAGCTCACATGCAGGGATAACTATTCACTATTGATGTGGTGAAAGACAGCACCATTAAGGAGCAAGTGATAACCACAACAAAGTCAGTGGAGATTTTTGCTCTGATAGCAACATTGGACAGTCATATCAATATAGCAATATTTCATGGCAGTTCAGAGCACGAAGAAAAGAATACCATGTAAAACTTAAATGTTGAAGCCATAGGTAAGAATTTAGATGTGGGTAAGCGCTCATTTAAGTTTGGGGTTCAAGTTCAGGTTTAACACATTTGGTCATGACAATCATGAGTGCCATGGGACATTTCGTTCCGTCTTTATTGCAACCTCCAGTGTTTGAAAAATGAGCAACGGGGAAATAAAAAGCTTCCTTGTTCTTTTATTCATACACAAGACAATAGTTTTTCCTTCTCTCCTCCTCTTTGCCCCTCATTAATGATAAATCCAACATGCAATTTTCTGTCATTTCAAAGCCCAGTTTAAGTGTAGGTTTAACAAACACTTGCAAAGAGTAGGTACGTTTACTGATACACCTGATGATCTGAAAAATAGGTACTTATGCTTACAAAGTAAGTGTAGTGGAAGCTTTGTGCTATATTTCAGCTGGAAATGGGTTTCTTCGGCAGAAATATGTTTTGTAGCAGTGGCTTAGAATGAAGAACGCAGTGATGGAACAGTAAAACAGACGGGTTCAGCAGTGTCAATGACTGCAGGATGCAAAAAAGTGCTTGCTTTGGCGGATAAACTACTTTTTAAAATCAAGTATAGTAAGTCCATTCAAGAAGCTTTAGCCTCAGCTCCCATATCAATCAGTCTTTGAGAATAACGATAAAGGACAGCCTCTTTTTGTGTAAGCGTGACAATGCTTCAAGCAGTCCTGCTACTCCTTTTTCATCAGTTTGAATATAGTGATGCCTTTAACAGATCAGTGATATCATTGATTGCTTCAATAATAAATGATATTATTTAGATATTTGTAAAATCCTGTATGTGAGCAACCATTTGTGAGCACTGCCCCTCTACGTGACCTCAGGAAATCTCAATAGGTTTTCAGACGGGCAGCAGAGTCTGTGAATTGCAACTCATGCTGGGATCTATTCGGCAAAGCAGTGTATCCAGCAAAGAAGCAAACCAGATCACAGACCCAAACAATTTTGTTCAATACAATTTTGTATTAGTGCTCAATGATACTACTTTTCATAATTTGGCTTTCCTTTCTCTGTTGCCATACATGTGCTTTAAGGAGATATTCCTCCCAACAACCCTTTCATTAATCCAGACCTTCTCTGTTGGCTTGATGAAGCAGCTAATGACTTCATCTGAGATTTGATGTAACAGTAAATGAAAATTGGCCCTGACATCAAAAGCATTTTAGGAAAGGGACATGGTCTTAATTATTGCCTGTAAACAATCCATCTGTTCCCCTGAAAAAAGGTTTTTAAAAAGGGTTCAGTGTATAATTTCAGAAGATGGGATCCTGTAATGTTTTCTGTTTGAGATGGCTCTTCATTGTTCTTACTGTGATTGTCCATGTTACATATACCATAAACTGACAATTAATGAGCAAATGAATAAGACCCACCTATCAGCCAGGCACTGGCTGTACTTTTATATCCAGAGAAACAATTACCTCACTATCTGCTTTGGAAAATGAAAACAAGGAATAAACCGAACTCTTAGTGACGTGCTTGTTTTGAACATCGTGTGCGTTTCTTTCCCCCTGTATCAATACGGTTAGATCATGTTCTTTTTTCATCAGGTTACAGTACATTTCACTCTGTCAGCATGATATAATTTGCAACAGAGGTGATATATCTCCCTTGCTGAAATAAAGGATCTTTTCATACTGCTTAACAAAGCTCTGATTCTAATCACATTCATCACTATTTGGTTCTGAAATTTGCTGGAATATTTACATTAAGGACAAAAAAGTGATCTAAACAGACAATCTGAAAGGGGAAAAACAAGCTTTAAAGATTAAGAACCTAGCTATAACCAAACCCCTGAGAAGAGAACCTGGTAGAACTTTAAAAGTTGCCATTAAAACTCTTCGCTTGTTGTAATCTCTCTTTCAAAGATTCAGCAAGGGAAAAAATGTTTGAATAAGACAAATCAAAATTTAATTACCACTAAATTACTTAAGAAATACTTACATAGGATTTTGTATTACCCTTTCATTTCGTCCAGGAATGATGGATGCATTATATGAATTGTTATTCATTAGGGAGGCAATGAACAGGGAGGTGTGGGGGACATTTCTTTCAGCTAATAGCAATTAACATTTTGAATGGGCTCACTGTATATCGTTCTTACATAGCAATACTCACATTTTAGAACCAAGATAATTTTAGGAGTGTTTTCTAGTAAATAACAGCCTAATTTGCAAAAACTGATGCCGCTAATTGATATTTGTACTTTGTATGAAAAGTGACTTGTGAATGAGAATGACCAAATTTATACTCATGTCACCTGCACGCATATTGGTGAATTGATTTATATATATGCAGCATTTTGAATGCTTTGATACCTTTTTTATATAATGGTCCTTAAATTCTTTAAAAGCATCAATTGTCTTATCCTGTAGGGAGTATTGTCCACATTTCACATGCACAGATACTGAGGAGCAGAGCCGTGCAAGGACTCTGCAGCAGTGACAAAGTTGTATTAACTAGTTATCTTCAGCTTGGAGAAGAGATACTGAAGGGAGATGTAAATTCTGAGTATGATGGATGAAGTGGATGAAATATTAATATTTAGTGTTTCTCTCATTACAAGGATCAAGGATTCACAGTGAAGAAATGTGATAAATTAGTTTAAAACCAGAAAAAACAAAGATACACTTTTTTAGACCTTTCATAATCAAAATTGTGGAATTCATTGATGCAGGATGTTGTGGAGGCAACAGAATTTGAAAGGGTTTAAAATATTTCATGGAGGACTGATCCACTGCTTTATTAAACATGATGACGTAGGTGCGTCCCTCATATAAGGATACACCATAAACTACCAACTGCAAGGAGCCAGGAGAATATGCAAGTAAGACTTTATCCTATGCATAGCCTATATGCAGCTCTGGTTTACCCAGCACAACAGTTGCTGTTTTTGTATTATTCAGGTGCCATAAACACACAGAAGTCAGGTGAGCAGCCCTGACATTCTCAAAGTTTTCAAACAGAATTTCTACTTTGACGAGGAGTACAGGGAAAAACATGGATACATTTAACCAAGCCTCTGAGGGAGGTCTTGATTCTGAAACAAGTTCACAGCATGGTTTTGAGTTCTGTGTCCTGGTCCTGGGGCAGGTGCAGCCAAAATACCATAGGAATAAGCAATCTGAAATTACAAGATAATTTAACAACTTAAAAAAAAAAATTAAATACAGTTTCTAGCTCAAAATTCATCTTAAGCCATCTTAAAATTCTTGACCTGCACCTAGTCAGTTTTCTCCTTTTCTCCCTCATCCTGTGTCTATATTCTTTGAGGGGGAATGAAGAAACCGTCATAGAGCTGTCCAGAAACTTAGACGTACTTCTGGTATGTAGAACTCGCACATTTGAATAGAGATACCTAGCAAGTTTTCTCTCCCTACTTTCTGCTCTGGAGAAATTCACTCTTCAGAGAGGAAGGAAGACAACAGGTTCCAGGGAAGAAATGATCCTGTAAACTTTGCATTTTTTATCGAGCCCAGCTGACAGCTATGTCCCATTTCAGAGAAATCCTCCTTCCTGCAGCCCCTTGGAGAACATACGCCACGTCCAGCACTCAGGCAGAAGAAACTCTCTGACTGCATTCCCCGGCTCAGCCTGAACTTTCGACCCCATTGTATACTCTGATTACTGGAACCAGCAGGATTATTTCCACGACCTACTTTCTAGTACATTTTGCTGCTGCAGAGTGGTATGGCCCAAGTGCTACTCAATGCTGCAGTTTTTATGCGGCAGGAACTGTTCAACTGCCACATTAAAACTTGCATGTAATAGAATGGTGCTCCTGAACTCTCTACACACACATGACTATTTCCAACAAAATGGCTTTTAAAAAGCAAGCTTTGTGCTGCTGGAAGGTCCGAAGACATTGCAGTAAACAGTTTTTGCATGGTTCCTCAAATTGATCAACCCTGAAGTCAAAAAAAGGGAGGGACAAAGCCAAAGAGAATTTTCCTCACAGCTTTATTAATTAACCAGCTGTTCCTGAGGGATTAGTATGCGTATGCCCTCCTCCAGAAGCAAACGTATGTTCTGCCTTTGATGTACAGCAAGGTATTGTCTGTATGGCACCCAGCTACAAGGACAATGACTGCCGCCATAGCAAGGCATCTTCTGTCCCACCCTGCTAGGAACTCTGATCCTTCCCATTCTCTACTGATACACCTTTTTACATTTAAGTTGTCCTCAGATTGCCCTGGCCTCAGAAGTTCATCACTTCAGAAACATCAAACACTCTAATAAGCAGTGCCATTCACTGTGGTCCTGCCTTCGGCAATGCATAGATACCAAACTGGTATGTTTGCTCTTTGTAAGACTGAAACTACCCAGTAAGATACACCGTAAGAAAGGTAATATTTTCACCCTTCAGAATTGCTTTATTTCTGCTAGCCTCAACTCTTGAATTCCTTTCATGAACGAGACTAAATAATAGATTGTGTCAAGATTCTCAGTGAAAGATTACAGAAGCCTCTTCTGATTCAGCCAAAGACTATAGACACTTTACCATATAATCCATTGCCACCTGTGCTGCAGGCTAGAAAACAGAGTGCGTGTCTCTGCGCTGCTGTATGAGCACGATACTCTTGAGTTCTGCTAAAACCACTGGAAGTACAGTGGCAGAAATGAAAAGAATATCAGGCACCCACAGTTTTAGAGGGGGCTTGCTTTGATGACATTATGCAATGAGTGGATTCTTCTCAACAAAGCTGTACCCTTATTATATATTTTAATAGGTCTGTCTTTAAGTAAGTCAGGAGCGAGCTGACCCAGCAGAGATAAGCATTGCCATTAGACTGTCAGAGTTAAACTGACATCTTTTCTATTTAAAGTTTCTTTCTGATATCAGTATAGCTGAGGTTTTGCTTGTGATTTGGAGTACAGTTTTAATTGCTGTCTGAGCAGCCACCACCCAGCAGCTTATCTATATTACTGCTGCTTGACAGGACCGTAAAAGGAGAGAGAAACCCAATAGCAGGAGATCCACTGCCTTAATGGCCATTGGCTTCAATAATTAACAAGCAAAGCAAAGAAAAACAAATACTGAGCACCAGGCAAGTGGTGCTGGCCTCAGAAGAATCCCTGGTGCAAGAACATCTTCTCACTGGGTGCACCATCCAGTCACACTGCTTATTTCTCTTTTATGCGATGCCTCTTTCTTCCCCAGAAGAAAGTCCCTGCATCTCCAGCCAGACTTCTGAACCCTTTTGCAGGCCCTCTCACCCCAGCCTGAACATCTGGCCACCCTCCTGCAGATCTTGCTCTTCTCCCTATGCTTTCTTCTGCCAAATTTCCTGCAGCTGACACCACTCTCATACAGTCCCTTCAATTCTGGTCCCTCCACTACCACAACTGCTCTCCATCTCTCTGTCCCCTTGGAACTCAAACAGATGCAATTTGCCCTTCATGTGAGAATAAATCATCTTTGTATCTTTAAAAATGACAAATGTCATGTGGAGACACCTGAAAAAATAATTATATGTACATTTAAAATAATACTATAAATGATTAAAATATTTGCTTTTGTCCATGGGCAGTAACTTTTTGTGCCTTCGTGTTCTAAGTTGAATAATTGCTTGAGGCACTACACAGTTACATAAAAGTTGAAAAAATTGTATGAAATATTCCTTAAGAGAGGCAAAGAAGCAAAGACAAGCTATACAAGAAAGCTCTTTGTAAAATCATCTTGGGGTCATGATAAAACCAGAAACAACTTAGGTATTCTATCAATTGAAATTCACCCCTTAGTTTACCTTGAGCTTCCTATATCACTCAGGGAGAGGGAATTCACACCACAAGGCATAACGAAATCCTAACAAGCTTATTCCAAAGAACAGGTGTGAAAGCTTTAACATAAACTTCCCAGACTGTCCAACTCAGAAAAAGAAATCACTGGTGAATAACCCTGAAGCATATTACTGGTTCAAGCTCAGAGTCTGGAACATTTGCAGAGTGGGCAGACTAAAGCACTTCCAAGTTTGGTTCATCTCCACGGCCGCACTGTTCTGGACCAAGTGAGTTAGGATGCTTTCTGCATACCCCTGCTGTACTCCGCGGCCCTCTGCTAAGAGGAGACGGTAGGATTTTGCAAGAGCACTGGGGTACCCAGGGGGGCTAGATGAGCTGTTTCAGCTAGTTTGCATCCACACCAACTCGAACACAGGGCAGGATGAAGGAACACCCAGAAAATGAAACTAATCTAGACAGTATTAGGCAACACTGTAAACAGTCTAGAGCACTTCCATAAAGCACAAGGAAACACAGCAGTAGGATCTGTTTGTTCTTCAGTGGTAAATATCTCTGGTGTAGAAATCCATAACAAGCACTCCTTAAAGAGCTATAGCCCTGTGTAATCTAGATGGCACCTGGCCAACATCACTTATTCTGTAGGAGGCCTAGTTGGAGACATATTTGGAACCAGTCTTGACTGACTGACTCTCATCCTTCTCCCTCTTGCTATAAAAAGTAAGGATGCATTTGCCTGTGTGTTGTTCTTAAACGAGCTGATTTTGATAATGCTATGGAGGAAAAATAAATGTACACATTATTAGTGATCCATTGAAAATAAGGTAGTGTATCCGGAGTGTCTACATTTCAGGCTTTTCATAACCCAGAGGGAAACACATTTATTGCCATGCAGTAAATGCCAGAATTAGTCCCCAACTTTTGACTTAGGTTGTTCTTCCTCAAAAATGTCAGAGAACAGAATTCACATAGGTATTTTCTGGAAGCACAGCGTGGTCTGAACACAGGACCTGGACCCAAGCCCCAAAGTACAAGAGACAGGGCAGGCTGCCTTAGCATAGAGAAGTGCCTCGTGGAACTCGACAGCACAGGACAGGATGGTGGATTGCCTTTCTTGAAAGTATCACGTTTCCAACCCTGCTTTTAAAGCCCTTCCATCATCAAATTTCCACACATGTAGAACGCTGCTCCTTTATTCGTGAAAGTGATGAAAAGTCATTAAAGTTCTTATAAAGTCATCTTTGTGATTCTTTGTTCTCCAGTACTAACAACGGTAGCATTCTCAGGACTCGGAAACTGGAAACTCTGTCATGAATTAAATGTGTTTAGGCTTAAATGATTTTAAAGCATCCGGTCCCAATAAAACTATTGCAGTATTTCAGTTTTATGGTACATACAATTAACATGCACTCTAAGTTCACTGAACGCTTCAATAAACACATGACTGTTTGCTGGGCTTTCTTCTTCTACCCTAGCAATAGTTTAACTCAGAAGTAGTCATTTCTGCATAAAGGGATACGAAATGTCCAGAGTCTGTGGGGGTGCAGGTGCATGTGAACGTAAGAGAACATTGTAGAAACCACAGTGCAGTGAGATTGGTTTTTTTGTTCAGAAATCTGTCACGGGTCCAAAATGAATGCTCAGATGACAAAACTGCCAAGCAGGAGTGGGTAGAGGAAAAGGGTGAAGAAGGAACTCTGAGCTGCATTACTAAATTCCGGAGTGACATAACAAAGGAGTGTGCGTAAGTCCTTATAGTCTCAGTAAAACAGCCACAAAATATGTCTCCTTGAAACTTACTTTCATTGCTGGGCTGTAAATAAAATTCTTATTCCATGTCTGTCTCTGCAACAGGATTTTCCTTACTGAATGTAAAGGGCTAGGTGTTTTCTTTCTCAGCATTATCTCTGCGTGCTGGAGAGCCATTCCCAGAGCTGGGGAAACCAAGAGAGGGAGATCTGAGACAAGGACGGCTGGGGATAGACAACCACATGCATCTCTCCTTGCACAGAGCACCTATTAGAGGAGAACCTCCTAATAAGCTAACAATCTCAGATGGATTTGCTTTTCTATGTATGTCGCTACTTTTAGGCCTGAAAATATTACTTTATAAGGAGACCGGCCTACAACCACCTGAGCCAAATTCTTGTCCAGGACTCAAACAACATGATCTGAGGAAAAAAATAGATACATAGAGAGAGAGTTTTCCTTTATCTTCTTCCATTCCCCTGGGAACAGGAAAGCCATCCTGAAGTTTTCTTCTCTAAGCTACTGACACCAGGCTTATTCTCCCTTACTTGACCCTACTGACATTGTCATCATTCAAGAAAAGTTAATTTATCCAACCTGAATTTGCTTTCTTTCAGAGACAGCAATTTCAGCAGGCATGACTTAGAACTAGGTCCTCCTGCCAGCACTGCTATTGGCCTGCTGTGACCTTAGGCAAGTTATTTAACCTCTGAATGTCTCAGTTTGCCAATCTGATGAATGGCGATGAAAACTATTTCATGATAATATACTTTCTTTAAAAAGTTATAAAATACTTTGCAATTACTGGATAAAGATTATTTTAGCCATTCAACACAATTCCATCTCTTACCAGACATTCATACCAGCTATCGTCCAAGCCTGGTGCCCAGACACTTTTGAAGTGACAAGTTAATTTTCTCAGCAGAACACCACCTTATGCACGTCTTAGCTTTGTGTCCTCCTTTCCCAGACACACGGCCTTTTCTGAATTTATTTCTTAACTACAGTGAAATACATGCTGCTGGTTGCTGAGCCAGACAGTACTTGTTTCTAGGTCAACCAATTGTGATAGCTTATTTGAAATGGGGATAAAATAAAAGATAGGTTTATTTAATTTTTTAATGTAACAGTGTTCCATTCATTCCTTCTTTCCAATCACTCACCTTCAAGAATCATCTTTGATTCTTCTTGCTCTGGTGTAATGCTCAAATTGCCAACAGCTGATCAAATAGCAGTTTCTAAGCAATGACCCCAAATTCTTGGAGAGCCACAGAAGACATAGAAATGTGACCTGACCTGCTTAACCCTGTCTGACCTTCCTTGCCATGTAGTCTGACCTGACCTCACTCCTTTTATTCCTCCCGAAACACTTTAATAGAATCCACCAGAGGAAAGCAGTGGGGGGAGAAGTAGTCAGCCTGCCTTAATGTCTTACTTCAGAGAAGTGTTTCCTTAGCTAAACATTATAACTCTCAACAGTGATTTCCAAATTGCTGGAACATTACCTCCCACCTCGCCACTGTAATCAGTTCTTTGCTTGGTACATATTCGAGAGTATTCTTGAGCCACCGTGCCTTTGCCAGCAGCAACTTAGAGCAAAGAGAGCACATTCCTGTGTAAGAATTTCTTGATATAGCAGAATACTTCCTTATTCTGTAGATAAGAGTGTTTGGGAATTTTACCTGTCAGTTTGATAGATGCTGCCACTCTGCTTAGATTTGTTGGGAGAGGACTTGGAGGTTTCAGTTTGTCCTGCTGCTATATAATCCTTACCATGATATAATAAATAATCATAAACAGTTGCAAGAGCAAACTGCCCCTTGTAAGAAAGAGCCAGGATTAACAATAACCACACTACTGGATTTTAGCCAGTGACTCCTCATCACTTATTCCCCTCCCTGTTTCAAAAGCACAGAGATACTTCTGTATTTCCAGGAGACCTGTATTTGCAGGCAAGCCTGAAAACAGATGTCTCCCTTCCTTTTAAATTTTTGCTTTTCTCTCCACTTACATAATGCTAATTAATTTGGGCTGAAGATAGCTGAAATCTCTCCTATTCCGTGCTTCCACAGCATACATTCCAGACTTGCTGCTCTCATAAGCAGTCTGAACAGCATTACTCCGCACCTTCCTGCCAAATGCAGTGTGCCATTTGAACTAAACCCCATGTCTCCCCTTGTCCCCACGACATGAAATATCACTGCTTTTGAATGGATGTAGTGTATGATAATCATTTGCACTAAGAGGTGCAGGTTGGTTTCCAGAATATACATTCAAAAGCATCTCCCAATTACTATAAAGAAAGTCTTCTGTCTTCCCAAGGAGAACAATCTTAAAAACAAGGCACATGCAGAAGAGAAATAAAACCACTGAAATTGAAGGCACCTATGCCAAGGAGATCCTATGTATGGAAGCTCAGTTGCATGATGAGGTTCTGCTGGAGGGTGGAGAAGAACCCAAGGGAATATTGAAGATTGCATCTAAAAAAAAAGGGTTATCTCATGTCACTATGTTGATCTGGAAATCAAGATGATTCTGTAATTTTGGCATCACATGATGTGTGGGAAGAGTTGGCAACATGAAGCTCTAGCACTCTCCAAGCTCAGCTGGCATCAGGAAGACCATGCCTGACTGGCAAAATGTACACTAGAAAAACCAAGTGCACCCCGACCACAGACTCCATCACGCCCAGAAGAACAAAGCTGGACTGAAAGAATCTAGCACCCAAAGCTACAGTTGGCACTGTGAAAAGCCGTGCTAATTTTTATCTGTCCTAAAGGGAGGTTTGGAATACAATATAGCTGTCCCAGCAGTCTTAGAAATGGACTATTTTTTTTAAAAGAATATGAGAAAGCAGATTTAGCTAACCAAAAGAGTCCTCTTGTAGTGTGATGAGTTCCAGCTCCCAAGACCTTCAATGAATTTGTTTCAATAGTTCCATAATGAAAAAGGAAAAAGTCATGGTGTAGGGCTGGATACCTCATTTTGGAATTCCTGACACCCACAGCATCATGTTTGCCTTGCAACATTTCTAACCTCAAGGTAGTCTACATATCCCCATATTACCAAGAGGCTGGACATCTGTTTGACAACTGAACTTCTACTCTGTGCTTCCTCTTCTTTTTTCTGCCTGTCTGCTTGTTTCATATTATAAATCCTTCAAGATAGACTGTTTTTGTTGTTTAGAAAGCACATGGCAGAGAAATAATAACGCCACCACTGCTAATAATGCCACCATTGCCACATCACCATGACTTCTTTAGCTTTTCACCACTAGAAAAAAACAGTTCAAAGTGTGTATTTTAAGTATTTTATATATTTGAACAGAAGAATTGATTCAAGAGCTTCACCCTAGCTTTCTCTTGTGCACTTCATGCAAAGAGCCCGTTGTGGTGAAGGACAGAATCTTGCTCAATACCTGAACTGGAAACCAGAATCTGAAAGGGGGGCTGTAACAAGTCCAAAGCGATATGTGCTGACATAACTTCAGGGAAGCCTGCACAGTAAACCCTTCCTTGGTGCTTGCCAAAAGCCAGTATCATCCATTCCTCACGTTACTATAGGAGCCCACAAAGTAATTAGTCTTAATATTACTTATTTTTATTGAAAACTATCCTGAATCAGCCATCAGGTAATGAAAAAGTTTCTGAATTTTCTTCATAATGCTCATTTTTTCTTTGCCTCTGTTGAGATATCCTTTAATAAGCCTGAGAATGTACAAGTACGATTGAATATTGGCACAGGAAGAGGACTTACGCAACGAATTACCTCCAGCAAAGGCCTGAGTCTTCTGCTTTTAGCATGCCTCTGCCAATCCAGTGTGCAAGACAAGCAGACTCAGAGATGAGCACACAGGTATGCTACTGTGTTAGCAAAGATCCCTTGTTGGATTGGATGAGAGAATGGAGAAGTTTTATTATTTTTGATGGTTAAAGAAAATTACCTGGTAAACAATACACATCTTACCACCAGCGCAGAAGGAAGACATTAACCATGTAGAGAAAGCGCAGGGAAGAACCTGTAGAAAAGTGGCGGAAAAGTATAGGCAGCAATAAACGTAGATAGTGTTTTCCAGAGTTTGATAGAGATTTCTTCATGTGGTGTTGTTTGGTCACTCTTTTCACGCCCAGATTTTCCCAGTGTTTACACCTCAGGCTCATTTCATACTTGTTCTGCCTTCCTTTCCTGCTTATTGCCTTTTCTTACCTCTGATCCACTTCCAGAGTCTCCTATCCAAAAAAAATTGTGAACAAGCATGATTTTTGCTGTCCTTACCTTCCTTGTTAATTTTTTTTTTAACTTTTTGACTTCTTATCAACTGTAGGTTCCTTTGGAAAGAGACTATCTACTATTTTAATTTCACTCAGTGGGCCCAGCTTTGGACTGCTCAGTGCCTCTTCATTATAACAAATATGTTTGATTAATTAAATACTTTGTCAGCACTTCAAATGTTAACAACACAGGAAAATCCTGTTTGAAATTTCAGGAAAAGAACTTGGCCATCCTTGACTATAGATCTGCTTAGTTTGATTGCTCTTAGTTCTACTTCCCTACTTTTATACTTTGTCTTCTAAATACCATTTTCTGAAAACAAAAACTACAGCAGGTATTTCCTGAAGATATTTGCTTTCTCTGCTTCAGTGCTTTCCTTGACAATTTATTATCTTCTCTGCAAAAAACTTTTTCTTTTTTATTCTTGGTTTCCAAAAAATATTTAAAAAATCTTTCCTCCATTTCTTTTTATTGTGTCAAAAGCCAGCCTAAATTCCTATGTCCTGGCTTTCTGGGATGGGATTCATTTGTCCTAACCCAGGCATTTAAGTCAGGATGATACAAGGAAGACATCTAAGTTAGATCAGGTGACTCTCCCTCTGAAATTGCCCTCCAGCATTCTCAGACTGCAGGCAGAGCCCATGGTTATTGCTCAGGATGGATGCCAAAACCCTGAGTTACCCAAGCAATCTCCTCCTCAGCAGCCCAAGAACAAGACAGTGCCTGATGCCAATGAAGAGCAGACAGCAAGGACAAGGACTCTTTCCCTTTTCTAATGCTCACGACGCAGATTCAAGCTCAGAGCTGAAGAAAGTCCCTTGCAGGATCTGTAACATGGCAGCCCCTCTTCTGGACAGGCTCCTCCAGCCATTGCATCTTAGAATCATAGAATCACAGCATGGCTTGAGTTGGAAGGGACCTTAAAGATCACCTAGTTCCAGCCCCCCGCCATGGGCAGGGATGCCACCCACCAGATCAGGTTGCCCAGGGCCCCAGCCAACCTGGCCTTGAGCACCTCCAGGGACAGGGCAGCCACAACTTCCCTGGGCAGCCTGTGCCAGTGCCTCACCGCCCTCTGAGTAAAGAACTTCCTCCTAACACCCGATCTAAACCTACCGTCTTCTAGTTTTTTAATGCTTCTTTTTAATGAAGCAGAGATGACTTTCATTTCATAGCAATGCTCAGGAGCTCTGACAGGTAGCACTTACATTTCATACAGTAGCCAGCCCCTGCTCCACCTCTGTGCAGAAATAATTCAAGATTTATTTGTCTAGAAAGGGCCAGCCTGTTTGTGCACCTAGTCATTACGACACACACCTGGAAGAAGGAGTTCTGGGCTCTGATCCCTGCTTCCAGAACTGTTCTCCAAGTTCACATCAGTCAGTTAGTGAATAGTTTATAAAACCTCTTATCATATCTAGCCCTAAGGAACAAATTCACACAGCCTCTGTTTTACCGAAGTCCCTGTACTTACTGATCCTTAGGCTATCTTCAGACAGTCATTCACTCATAGCCTCCATGGACCTTTCGCATCTCCTCACAAGTGCTTGTCTCTTTATACTAAATAGACATGGGAGCTGAGACAAAAATTATACTGTCTGAATCATTAAATGGTTTGGCCTTGATACCCTGGAGACAGCTTCCCTCCACAGGAGCAGTATCCAAGGCTGGTAGAAGGAGCACAATTACACTTTCTGAATAACCCACTCAGTTTGGAGAAAATCCTTCCTTGTTTCAGACCATGTTCTCTGCCCAAAAGAACAGGCATTCCCTCTCCATCAATGCTAGTGTTTCATCCATTGTCTCCACTTGCACGTACACACGTAAGCCTAACAGTACAAACTCAGAGAGCACTTCACCACTGCAGTACAGTCCTTTCTGGAGCGGAAACTGGTAGTTCTACAAAGTTGCAGTACAGTGTTAAAAGGTGACAAAACTGTTGAGGCTAGTGAGAGCTGGGCACTCCATGGACCTGAAGCTGCAGAGGGAATCTAGGCAGGCAAAACACAAGAACTTGGTGTGGGCTGCAATCTGGTCGGCTAACGAAGTTTCTGTCTCTTGCAGAAAGTGCTCATATGCAATGGGAGGTCAGAGCTACAGTCTTAAGTCTCCTCAGAAAAAAAATGGCACTTTCAGCACAAGACTCCCTAACCCACCAGCAAGAAGTACTGCCTATCTGGTCCCATTACGCATTTGCTAATGCTCTTGCTTTGCTGCTCTTACTCCCACGCTATAAAAGCACACACAACTGGCACCAGCTGAGTTTAGATCTGCCCTTCGCAGGCTCCTGTGGTGTTTCCAGCACGGAGGCAAAGATATAAAGAGCGCTGCTGTAAAATGGAGGGTCAGTCTGTCAGGTGGAATACATTGTGCCAATTCCACCCTGTACAGATCAGATGTGTAATTAGAGAAAAGGGCTTGAGGCAGTGCTGGTCACAAAGAATCCAGTGCATAAGGCTTTGTTCAAAGATGAAATTTCCTCCCTACCAAAGCTCATAAATAACTTTTTAAACCTTAGGCAAATAAATTGGCCACTTTTCTTGTCATACAAAACCAGTTTTTCTCAGTGTAAAGCTACAGTGGCTCAGTTCATACAAAAATCTTGGGTTTGTACTGCTCTGATTTGTAGGTTGTCAATGGGGAAAGAGAAGGAGAACACAACTGTTCGTATTGGTGTACTCAGTACGCTTGATCTGTGCCTGCAGTTATTCTGGTACTGTAAGATATTTTTGATCTCTGGGACAGCCCTCTGAACAGACTGATGGGCAGTGCTCCCCTCAGCCCTGTAAAAGGAGGTACCAGAGCTCGTCACTAACAACATGGCAGCTATTTTTAAAAGACGCTGAGGCAGATGTATGTGGTACATCCAGGTATGTGCCCAGCCTTCCAGGAAGCCTGTATCAGAGCTAGGAACCCATCCCGGGTCACACAGCAGTCTTTAGCAGCAGCCAGACCATCTTTCCCCCAGCTTCCCACAAAGCACTTATTGTATACTCAAAAAATAAAAAAATTAAATATTAAAAAGCAAAACATGCCCCAGAGTTTAACAGCTATGAAGGGGAATGTTCAGACACAAAAGGTATATTTTTAATAATTAATTGCTGCTTTATTTAGCACAGAAGCAACTGTCTTAAATCAAAATTAAATCCTTGTAAGTGGGGTTCTTGAAAAAGGCCACTCAAAGAAAGTGGCATATAAACATTGTCACAGGAAGAAGAAAAATAAAGAGTTCTATAAAAGCCTAACCTGAATAGAATTGGAAAAAATGTTTGGTTTGTTGTTGGTTTTTGTTTGTTTGTTTGTTTGTCTGTTTGTTTGTTTTAACCATATAAAAATTTTCTTCTCAGTTCCGTGTATTGGGTGTGACCTTCATGGATTTATGCCACTTGCCGTGCCACCATTTCCACCACCTGGCTGAAATCTCATTCTCTGGGCAGCACTGCAGGAAACAAACAGGTTTGCCTACCCTGGTTAGCTCTCCTGACCACACTGTAACTACCCTGCTCCTCAGCAGCCCTTCCTCTCCCTCTGCTTCTCATGCTGCCACCACCACTGCTGGGTTTTGCTGGTCAGCTACAGAGGAAAAAAAACAAGTTATTTGGGCTGTAAGTAGAGGAGGCAGCAGAACTTGTCAGCATAATGTCTCTCACTGCAGGAAGTTGAAGGGGGGAGAGTGGGGTAGGGTACACAATAAATAGCATAGAAAGAGGAAGAAAACTTATTTTTCTTGATTACTTTCCAATGCACTAATAAAACCTGCTTACTTCATTTACTCCTGAGAGAAGTAACATCTCAGATGTGTTTTGCAATCCAGTTACCATAATGCTGTATTAGTGCGGGGGGGGGGACGACAAAGAAAGTGAAAACGTTAAAAAAAAGACTAACATGGTATCTAGTGCCCTTAACCAGTTCAGAAGCTAACCTCAATGATTACAAAGAAATAAACTGCATTAGCTACAAATTTGTAGCAACAATTTTATTTTTGTAACAGCTTGTAGCACAGCTACAAATTTTCAGTGTCTATTTCTGCCTACCGCACCTCTTTAGAACATTGGCTGGGCATGGAAGCACAACGTTTTTGTTTCAAGAACTGCTGCAAACTTAGAGAGAAGATTTACACACGGTGCTCCCCTATGGAGACACAGTGTTTGTTCACTGCAGTCCGTACTAAACTAAAATATAAAAAGAAGACATTCTCTAAACAGTATATTTTTTGAGCCCCCCAAAAAATTAAAAGGGAAAGACCAAAAATCTAAATATGTACTTTCAGGAGTCAAAGTCACCTATGATAGATTCTCTCATTCATGAGCCTGGAAATTACTGCTGACCTTCAAGCTAAAGAATGTTAAGGCAGGAGTGGAGTCATAAAGTGGGATTTACAGTCCAGAGCAGGAACATCCTTTTCAAACTGCAATTTAATCTCAGCATTCATTGATATAGTTTTATGGTATCTTTGAGTAATTTTATTTGCTTCACCAACCTTCAGAATCTAATTGTGAGGCATGTTTTGTGCTACATTTTCAATTATTTTGTGATCATCAGTATCTCTTTGCTGCACTCTCAAAACCAATTCAGATGTCCACATAGATGATAATAAGGGGGAAAAAGCATTGGAAAAAATCAAGATGCCCCTCTGTACAGGAAAGTTGAAGGCCTGTAACTATGTGGCTGTCTTAATGTAAATAAATAAATAAATAAATTTGGCTGCTCCCTCCATATGCTGTTCTTTCTGAAGAGAAGCTTAGTAGCTGATATAAAAGGCATGCTGCAAATCAAGCCCAAGGTGTGCATGAAGGACGTGGGACTGGAATAACAAGGATATCACAGTCTAAGATTCAGATACAAAAGCAGAAGCTGTATGAGAACCATCATCCAGGATTATGAGGAATGAAGTATGTTTGCAGAACTGCAGGCAGCATTGCAGGCAGAATTCATACTTGAAAGGGGAGAATTCGAGAGCTCCAGACTAACCAGCAGAATGATGTGAGGACTTTAAGCATGCTCCAGCAGTTCTGTTTCACTAGTTAAGAGTAAATACGATAACCGTAATCTTTTCCTTTGACTAGTCACCTCATTTGTGGCTGTTGTAAAAGAAGAGGCATGACTGGTTGCAAAGGGGAGGAGTTTTACATATGAGATAATTCTGCTCATGAGAAATAAATTAGAAACATTTGGAAAATAGGGTGTGTAAGTTATTACTGCCTGAGGGCAGCAGGAAATTATGAGAATAATAGTGTATGCATGTCTTTTGCCATTATTTACCTTGGCATTCAATAAGCCATGTGTAGTTGCCAGAGCAACTTCCACACCACATGGTACAAAAGCTGTATATATATCATTTCTCCCTCACAGAGAGACACCCCCCACACCCCAAAACCTGAAACAGCAGGGCAACTTTAGAGGGAGTCCTGGAAAAAGCCTGCTTCAGGAGGGGTCTTCCTCTTTTTTGGAGTAAATAAATAACTTCAGGGAATCCACCAGGTGGCTGAAAAAATGTTCGCTTCAGACCCTATCCTGAAAACTATGTGGTGCCTTCAGCTGGAGCCTGTGTGGCCATGGTGCCGCAGAAAATCTGCATTATCACTTACTCTGCTAGCAAATGTTTTCCAGCACTACTTGTCACAAGTGAATCCTATAGTGGATATTGAATTCTTGGTAAATCAGATTTCAGTTTGGGCAGTCCCTCATATCCTCTGCTTTCAGACACTGATGATCTAAGCATTGTTAAAGTCCAAAACAGAAGGAACAACAAACAAACAAACTGAAAATCATAAAGAGGGGGAAAAAAACAGAGCAGTCAAGGCTAGGGGCAGAACTGATCTGAGCAGCCCCAGGTTTACACTCTATTTCAGGCACCAAAGGACCTGGCACTTCACGTTGAAGGTCAGCAGATTATTATTAACTTGATAAGGTAACTAAAGGGATGAAGGTAGACTCACGACTTGATTCATTTTTTCATTAACTTTTTTGGAAAAGTTACAGACAAGAAAAAAATCATGATGTAGACATGACACCATTCCCAAACTTGCGAGAGACGCACACAACACCTCAAGTTTTCTTTACGTAGTAACTGGGCACCTTGAGGGTGCACCAGCAAACTGGTTTTGCAGGACAATCCTACTGTGTGGAGGAACTTCAGAAAAAAAAGACAAAACCAGAAGAAGATATTAAAAATGAAGTGGGATGCAAGCAGTAAGGCCAAAAGAGAAGGAAGGAGCCAACAAAATCAGTTGCTAGAAATGTAACAGGGTTTTATAAGTACTAGTTGCATGGTTGGTTTTTTTTTTTGAGGTGGTCTTGGGAAAAGAAAATGCCTTAAGCTGTGAATGGGTTTTATGATTGCGGATTAGATATATAACAATACTTAGTGGGTGTACACTGCTGTGCAAAAGGAGGCTAACAATTGCAACGCCGCAGTCACTCTGGTTGTTTACTCTAACATTTACTGAATTGTGGGTTAACACAAATGGGAAGCATTCAGAGCACATGTGTTTATGAAAGAACAGCACAAGATCAGAGCTCCGTAACCTGAAATGACAATGAGATGAATTATAATCCCCACCACAGTGTGCAGAATATGAAGTGCATGGGAGAAAGGAACACCAGGGCAGTCCAGCAAAGAGTCTGCTATGAGAACAACAGCAATTCCCAAACCTCAGGGCTTCAGCGGCAGCATGGTGCCAACGCTGCTGCAGAGCAAGGGTTGCACTCATGGCCCCCCGGGAAACCTGCATTGGCTTGATAAAACCAGGAAAAAACTGAAACATTACAAATTTATATCCAATGGAGAAAAATCTCTTCCTTTTCTCTTATAAATAATACCACATAGCAAGGTTATCCTCAGAGTCACATCATTTGTTCTAATAAAAACATTCAGATTCTGAGAAGAAAAAGAGACACAATGTTCAGATGAGCAGGAGACCAGTGAAAGAGACAAATTAGTTATTGCCAGAATTTTTCATTAGTTATTCTCATATACAGTAAAGTTCACTTTCCCTACAATCTCTGAAATTTATTCCTCTTTTTGCATTTGACCCTGGGATCTCAAAGTAGTTCAGAAAAATTAGCCAGTGGGAAAGCAGCTGGAGGACAATAATATAAATTAATGACTTGGGTTTGTGTGTGTGTGTGTGTGAAAAACATAGTGAATTTTCTCCCTAGCATTCATCATGTGTGGCGTTTGGTTTTTTTTGTTTTTTTCCTGTTGCCTACAACAAGAGCTGTTGTATGTGGGTAAGTGCTAGTGCTTTGTCCACTCTCAAGATCTTGTAATGAATCTCAGGTTTATAACTTTTTCTTAAAGCCCTAGTTTCTGTGGCCACATGACTATCCAAGAACCTTTGTTTTAGTAGAAGAAAAAGTAAGATTATTAGATTTTTGCAGCTGTGGAGAACAGTGAAAAAAGAAAAGAAAAAAAAACACAGTTTCATCAATCCCATGGATTTTTTTTTNTATTTTAAATGCCCTGGTAGCAGATTTTTGGTTGCTTGAGGTTGTAATATGGATATTAGTTTATGCACGGTCATAATACGGGTATATGTGAATACCTCTACCCAATCTACAACATTTGCCATAATCCAATTTTAAAAGTATCACTGAGGAAACACACATAATATTACATAACTTGGGGGTCCTGATGAAGTGCAATAAAAAAATAAACCAGCATTTCACAAAACAGCCCATATGCCAAAAGCTGCAGGCATAGACCAATGAATGGAGAGATGTGCAATAGCAGGAATTAGTTCTTAGGGAGAGACAAACCCGCAACAAATAATTCTGCACGTTGGGGAGACTTCTGGAGTGGTTCTGTGGCAGCTGCTGCTCATCCAAGAAATTCTGAGCATAGGTGACTTTCACTGACAGTGGAACTGAGCACTGAAAAACCTTCTCCAGTTAGGTTTGTGAGCACTGGGCAGCACAGAGGTGACCTCAAACATTCTGGAAAAGTCTCGCCTTCCTCTTTAGAAGAGGTAGGATCTCTTCCCTGATGATATGTGTGTACCAACAGTTTTCAGATAGGAAGAACAAAAACAAGATACCACAGACATCTTTTTCTTTTGCCCGCAGAAAGGCAGCCTCACTGGCCAGTCTGTTTGCCACAGATAAGCCAATTTGTAGCTTTGTTTCTTCGTTTAGAAAGTGAAGAGAGTACATATTGACTTCACAGGATTCCCAGCACGTTCCTACAGCAGTTCTGAAATCGTCTGAGGATATTATAGTCCCAAGACTGCAGCCCCAGTCTCTTCGCTTCCAGAGTGAACGATTTCCTTGCACCAGTCACCTCCTGTTGAGCTCCTTCCAGAAAAGGCTCCAGAAAGGTGGTGACAGAGGATTTTACTAATAAAATCTCCTGCCTTTTTACATTGGTCGAGCTGATGTTCCCCCAAGCTGCTTCTGTACATTTTCAGTGAAACTGATGTTTCATTTCTCAGTCTGAATGTGTGGTATAAGCAGAGTAGGGGTTGGCTGCCAGGTTTAGCAAACCCAGTTGGAAGATCCCTCTTGTTAATGCGCTTGTTCCATCCATACTTATGGATGCCTTCAGGCACAGGCAGTTTTTGAAGAGGTCATTTCCACAGTGGGTTGAGGGTGGGGGTGGGTGGATGGGAGCTCTGAGAAAAAGCCCAGAGGCATCATGTCTGGCTTCTGTGGTAACGCTCATACATACAACGTACCTGCTTGTATTCTCCTGCTTGTATTTCTGCACTGATACAGATAAATAAAGAATCTTGTCAGAAAAGCAGAAAAATTGAAAACTTTCATTTGAATTTACAGTCTAACAACAGGCTTGTTAAACTGAGGCAGCTTTGAAGTAAAGTCAAGCTGACAACCTCTCTTGAAGGAGGTGAGTAGCAGGAATCTGATGTTCAGCTGTCTCTTCCCAAGCTGGAGGAACACCAGGTGGCTCCTGTGCTCTCTGAGGCAGAAACTGCCCTCCTTGCACTGTGCAAAATCAGTGAAAATGCTGCAGGGGACTGGGGCTACCAGCTGAGAAACACTCAGGAATGCTATTTACTGACAGAAAGGGGACATTTTTCTGCCTCTAACCCACAACTAAGGAGGCATGCAGGGCTGCTGGTGGAGCCACACGTGGAGACATGGCAGCGCAAGGGGAGGAAGCACGACATCAACTGTTAAGCTCTTTGTATACAGGATGAATGAGTTTACCTGGCAGCACAGCCCCTGTTAAAAGCAAGGCAGGAAGGAACAGCTAATGGACTTGATGCTCATCTCACATGGCTATTGCACCTTTACAGGGCCAATGCAGAGCTATTCCTGTTTAAACCAAGAGAGATCAAGATCGGTAGCTCTGTGGGGACAGCTGGTGGAGAGCTTTGGCTGCCTGAGGGTAGTGTTCAGCAAAGGAGAGCTGGTCAGCCCTGCACATCTTTTCCTGTTGCACACATAGTAGTATTTTTGAGGAAATTCCTTGAAAATGTCCACGAAGGGAAGGGTCCATTATGTGATGGACTTAGGAACTAAGGCAGAATCCTGATGTTGCCCAGTGGGCTGAACAGAATGTAATGCCAGCAGCTGCAGCCAAACCTGAATCTCTCAGGCATGATGTTTGGGAGTGCATTCTATCACCTGCTTTCTCCTCTCACACCTCCCTGTGCACAGAGAACCTGTCTTTTTCCTCTCCTTACTTTAAAGCAGCATTTAGTGATCACATACGTTACAGACTGGCAGACAGAAGTGAGGAGCAGGCAGGCACTGGCAAGCTTCCCTCAGTCTTCTGGTGTGATTCATGTTCCTGTACTCTGACCTGGATATCCTAGCGTTCATTCCCTTTTCGTAGGAGAAGAAAAGAAGTAAGATAAGGAAGAAAATGTCAAAACTAATTTTACCCAAATTAAATCTAAGGCAAGGCTTCCACTGTACTGTTCTTTCATTTTCCTCCCTAGACCCATGTCATCCTGATTACTGTGATGGGGGAAAGAAGATTATTTTGGATATATGGATATGTAAAAGCCAGACCATGGTGAAGAATTTAAGGCAGAGTAAATGGAACAAATTCCATATAAGGCAGTACAGAATACATCAGACTACAACAACCAAGATGATTGTAACCCAGATATATAAAAACATCACATTTTGGGGAATGGTCTTGCCTTGTACCATTTTTTATTTTCCACAAAGATCCAGCTCTGGAAATCGGGAAATTACATAGCAGTCATCACTGTCAAATAAGAGAGAGTCTCTGAAATGTGTAGAAAGGCCTGGAAAACTGAATCCTTGAAGCCATCTAGTAAGCAAAAGGAAGCCAGGACAATCTCTTTGCTTCTGGGATCTGATTTACGACTTTTGTACAGTTTGAATATTCCATAGTCATATAAAGAAACACAAGTCAGCTGGAGTTCTTCCTCTCCTTTAAAAATTTGAGATATAAATTAGCATGAAGGAGTGAAACTTCAGTGCTCTACGTCTTTCCTGCAACAGTTTTAAGCTAAAATGTTCAGCACTTTCCAGAATTCATTCCTATATACACATAGGGTGCATAAAACTTCTTCCTATTTCTATGCATATTGAGTTCAAGATCTCAGCTGAGCATACAGAAACACCTAAGCTTGGTCAATATTAATGTATTTTGATTACATATAACATAATACTAACAACTACACCAACTAGCATTGGAAATCACATGGCCAAACATCCATGCATTATCAAGCAAAGCACCATAAAAATTAAGATTTATAACATTCTCACAAAAACAAGCCAAGCAACAATAGCATTAGGAGGTAATAATTTAGACTGGTACACCATGAAATTTCATGGAACTAATGGGAACAAAAAGCTTGACTTGAAAACAATGTCAGTGCTGCTTTTCTGTAAGAATTCCTTTGTTTCCTCACCCCGTATGAACTACTACATATGGTAGAACCCCCGTCCTCTAACAGGATTCCTGTCTTCAGCACTGTTTCAGTCCATGAATCCATTGTGTCCCATCTCTCTCCATGTCTCAGGGCTGTACCAGGCCTTAATCTTTTATTCTTGCACCCACATTCTTAGCGGTTCTCTTCTCTCTGACCAAAAATCCAATGTAGGATCCAAGGGATGCATATTAATGATTAGGAAGAAACAAATATAACCTTCCCTCCTCAAGAGAACCAAACAATTATGATTGTGTTCGTCATGAAGAAAGAGGAAATTACAGACAGCCACAGGGCACAGAGTGCTTGAATCACCCCAGCTGTTTTCTAATTCTAAGATGAAAGTTTTAAAATCTTTCCCTTTTTAGAATAGTGGCAAAAATGATGGCATGTAGCCATGGGATGAGAATTGCTGCCCCACCCCACAGATGAAAAGCACGAACATTTACCTCCAGTTTCCTTCTTCATAAGACTAACCCTTTGTGGGGAAGGGAGGGAATTTAAAATTAAAGTTCCCTGAGGTTGTCTCAGGTATCCTTGTCCTTTGAACAGCAGGGAGATCAATCTGCAGTGCAATGCATAGGCATGTAGGATGTACTAATGATTTCCCATACCACACAATTTACTGTTCTCACTTCTTGATAGCAAGTTTTAGCTTTAGTCCTTCTCTGGTAAGTGAATTTTCACAAATCTTCTGTTGACAGTCATCCTCCTGTATGAGGGAAAGAGGGATTGTCTCCACTGCAGGGATTTGGTAGGCAAAGAAGACCAGAACTTGCTGTATCTGCTAATGCAAATGTGAAGCTGGGGGGCAGGTATAGGGCTGCTCACAGTGTTAACTATTCGGATGAACTATATGATGATAAACTGGCATGGGTGTACTTCTTGTTTCTCCTGTTTCTCATCTTTACATTTAATTCTAACATTTAAACTCTAGCCACTTCTGTCATCATCCTGAAAGTAATTTTGTACAATAGGAGCACATTAGTAGATCAAAGCATACACTAAGTGCAGTCCTGGAGTTTAGCTTTGGACTAGATTTAGCACGGTTCCATGCACGGAGTACCCCTGCCATATATTTTGTTCAGGAATATCCACAAGACCAATCATTCTTTTGGATCTTTATATCCCAACTGGGTGTTGTGGTACTCATAAAGCAGAGCTTTTGTGTAGTGCCTCTGAAGGAAACCTGGTTAATACATTCCAAAACCACTCCCATGCATGGCAAGTAGAGGTGATTAGGGGACTCACTTCAAAACTGCACTATTGCTCCAAATCGAAACACTAATTCAGGTAAAGCCTTTTTCAGATGAAAAGTAATCATTGATGCAGGGTCTCTAGCAAGTGGGATTCTGATAAGGGTTCATTATAATACCTACAACCTTTACAACAAATACTAGAAGCTCTGTGTCTTCTAACACGTAGCCATCCTTAATTTACTTAAGTCCCCAGCAAATCTTTCCCCAAACACAGGAAAGCCTCAGATTACATTCAGTGGAAAGATGGATGGCTTACGGTAAGCCTGTGTCTGAACAAATCATATCACTTTCCTGAACACACCACATCCCTTGCCTGAACAACGGGAAGAAACATAATTATTTTGAAAAGTATTCGTTTATGTTCCCATGCTGTGCATATGACATAAGGACTCAGCCTAGGCTGTGGTTGATAAATATCACATTTAGTAATCTATATTACATCGAGTGTGGATGTGACACACTAAGCTGCCACAAAAGCAGCGATTATGCATTATAAGGATAATGAGAGACAGAGGTGGAGGAAAACTGTAGTTCTTCTTCCATAACATTGGTGGGTCAAGAAGCTTTCTCTTCTACGGCATAACTGACCTGATCAGAACTTTCCCTGGGCTTCCAATGCAGCAGTGCCCACCAGAACCCCACCCAAGTCCCTGAATATGGTGAATAACAGCCGTATGGCAATGTGAAGAGCTAACCTATACAGATTTTGAGAATGGTACCAAAGCCCAAACATTTTGTGACCCACTCAGCAGTGATGCTGGGTCCATGAAGAAGCTGGTATAACTTGGACTGAGTCCTCTCCGGCTTTGCTTCTAGAACAACTCGTTTATTGTTTTTTTTGGACAAATGTACACATTCACTTTGCACAAGAAATATTACTGGGGGACCATAAGCTGAAACCCTTCCTTGGCAAAATCTTCTTTTGAGGTTCGTAAAAGGTCATCTACCTGAAAAGAAGATTTAGACCCATTACCTTTTTTTGCCATAAGAACACGAAGAATTCCAACCCAGAGAAAAAAAAAGATTATGATACCTGCCCCTAAGAGCACCGATTACCAGCTAGACAGCATAACCTACATAGCTCAGGCTATCTTAGTGATCCTTCAGGATTTTGTACTGCTTAACATTCTCCCTCTAGCAGCAGCTCTCAAACCACTGAGGGGCAACAGTCTGGTTTAACACTGGCCTTACTTAACTGTCTGTATTTGTCAGACATCCCCCACTCAGGTGAAATGAGATGAGATCCTGGATAAGAGCCATTCAGGACAATTCCTTTCCACTCACCCTTGTTTGCTGCCTCCAGACTTGCCCTCAGCAAAGATCTTTTCTGTATTTCTCCTGTCCAACCAAATCAGACACTGTGAGCTCAGTGCTCTATCATTTTATCCGTCCACATCACAAAGGGAAATGGGGAAGAAGACCTGAAGAGGCAAAAGAATTAAATACATTCTTCCATTGCATAGTTTTAAAAGAAAGGGGAAGAGAGGATGCTTTGCTACTCTGATCATGTAATTTTTTTAATCCCTTCATAAACCTCATCTATTTTTCCACTAATTTAACAGTCTTTTTTTCACCTGTAAGAAACTCCCACCTACTGTAATCTGTTATTTCTCGTGCATCCTGGTATTCTGTACAAAATGCTCCCCAGGTCTGAACTCCATTTCTTCACTTACATTACCCTCTGGCATACAAAAAAAAAAAAACAAAAAGCATCCCTTTTCTTCAGGTCAGATGTTCACTGCTGTACCTTTTTTCCTAAGAAAATCCCAAACATGTTTCTTTCATGTATCTTTCAATTGCTGATTGACAACTAACTACTCCCACTCTTGAATATCAGCCTATTTATTCCTTGCATGTTGTACATCAGGATGAGACCGTAAATTCCTCCAGGCAGGCATCTGCTTAACCTACGTGTTCTAAAAAAATGTAGATTAGGTCATACTGATTTTCCAGTTGAGGGGCAGTCAGGCAGAAAGAAAGAAAGGAGACATAGGATAAGGGAAAAAAGGGAAAACTAAGAACGGAGGATGAAGGGAAGAAAGGATAAATGAAAAGGATTGCTGAAGAGTGGGAACAGAGAGAGAGCTAATATATTTGATGAAAATGCAACATTAGCAAGCACAGTATGAGTTGACAAGTGTGAACAAGCCCACACCAATGTTAAAAAGCACTACATCTGGCAATGTGTCAATGTTTAAGGCAGCACTTTGCTTCTCCTTCCCATGCTGAGTTTCTGCACCCTTGATATTCCCTCAGATCCACTTCTAAGCTGCTTAGGTCTACGGGAATACATTTTAGAGGTGGATTGGACAGGGAACAGTTATAGATCAGTAGTAATTAAAGTTACTATCATTCTCTCCCTCCCCAGGTTACCTCGTTATAAAAGAAAAGATCAGCAAAGCATTTCAAAATGCTGATATACACCCAAACACAGGGAATCATTTAATACAGAAATGTTGGGGTTAACCATATGGCGTTTAACCTACCTATCCCCTTGTGTATACTACTTTTACTCTAGCAAATATATGGCAATGAGATCACTTGTCTTTTGGAATACTGCAGCAGTTGTGGGGCACTAAATTCAGCAGCTGCAGAATCTTAACTAGAGCAGGATACATATGTGAAAGGAATTTTTAAAATTTCCTCTAACAACTTTCTTCGGGGACCCATGTTCGTATTTTCCTTAAGGAAAGCTAGGCTGTCGCCCTACTACTATATGATTAATTCTGTATGTAGATATGTATACAGATTTAATTGTAAGACTTATCAGTACATTTTATCGGTATGCATATACACACGTCATACACACTTGCTATTTTTATGCACGTAAAACCATGAGACTTGCTCCATGTTAACAGTTTTTACCAAGTTTATCCTGTGTTGTTTTCTTCTAGGGTTTAAACGTTCTTCTACATTTTAACCATGCTCAGTCACAATACTTTGTTCATGTTTTACCTATGGGTGCATTGGTGGGTATTCCATCATTCCAGAACAGCAGGTCTCACCCTCATATCCCAGCATGAACTAGACAGCTCTGTATTTAAGGACATGAACTATCAAATCTCTCATGGCCTTTGATTCTGGCAGCATTACGGAAGCAAAGCATGACTCCTCAATAGTTCATTCTGCATGAATTGCATTCAATATTGTACATCGTCAATTTAAAATAATCTAAATCACAGCAATACAAACTTCCTGTTACTTATCACACTTCTGCTCCTGTACAGCACATATGAGCAGATTGTTGTTTATTCTCATATGTTAAAGCATTTGGAAACTATCAGTCATTTGGAGGGGGCAGGCAAGAAAGGAAATTCCCAAGGTTTTGAAAGTAAGGACAAATTCAGTCCCAGATTAACAGGTGCAACGGTTGTTGTTTTTGCCAGATTTATTCTTGTGTGTAGCAGGACAGAGCTGAAAAATCACGGGCCTAATAAAACAGATTAATCATTTAGATAAAAAAGAATTTCTTTATATTCTGCACTCTGTGTCCTGTGCTGCTACAGAACTCTTCAAAATTCTTTTGTTTTGACAATAAAATGGTTCCCATGGCAACACCATCTGATGTCACAGAAACAAGGAGTGTGAGGTCATAAATCCTTCAGAGGAAAAAATAAAATCATAAAGGATGACCAAAACTTTACATATCTGTGATTTGGGGTTAATATTGGCTTCTTCGTTCTGTGAGAATTAGTTTCACTCTCTTTCCCTTTTTTTTTCCTAAAAGGAAAAAAAAAAAAAAAAACAGTGGAAAGATTTGTCCTAGGAATTTCCTGTTGGCTGTTGTCCAGAAAACAGAGAATACCAGCAATAATGTGAACAATGCAAGTTCCTCCTAGGCCTGCTTGAAGAAAGCATCCAAGTCCTCCTATAACTTGGCTGAAATATGACAGAGCTTTGGAGAGGTCACTGTGCTCCATAGCCAGAGGTTTGTGCAGAAACATTTCACTTTCTCTCCCGCTCCTTCCCCCTTCTCTAGGCTCCAAGTTACAGGAATCCAACAGTTCATCTTACTGAAGTAAACATCCGACTACTGCACAGTGAGGAACACTTTAAACAACTTGCTTTGCAAGGAAAATATACAAGCTTGCATCTGCTATATATATGAAGTGCAGTACGCAGCCAATGTAGATGAGTAGAGTAGAGTAGATGAGACGGGACTGTCAGCCAAATACTATGGCAGTGGTCAGTTCCAGGCATTTAAAAAAGAAGAGCCAAGAAAACCTGAAGAAAGCAGGTGATTCTGAAACAATCTGCTCACAGTTTTTTACCAATCAGTGCCCAACACGCCTTTCAGAAGCAGTATACTAGCAACCGTATCTACACACACACATACGTATGCATGCGTGCATACACATACTTCTTTTTTCCTTTTAATCTCTGCACTTTGGCAGAACCTAGCCATTTTTCTCTCGTAACTATCGCCTTTTACTCACTGTACCCTAGGAACCTAAGGAATAGTGAGAAACATGGAATGTGTGTCAGTAACTAAAGACCATGTACAGATGGTCCTCCTAACACCTTAGGCCTACCCAGCCACGGAAATCAGGCACCTATGAAGTGGCTCCTAGAGTTCAAACAAGGAATTAGCCGGCTCATCAAGAATCTGCCATACTAGTCTAAGAGAGATACCAGTAGACTTTCAGGTCATGTGAATAAGGTTTTAAGAACTGAATTTTTAATTTGCTTTATCTGTAAGAGTACGGGTGTGTTTTTCACAGTTTCCATCCAAGGATCTCAAAACATTTTTGAATGGGTTTCTAATTTAGACTTTGCTCTTTTATGAGGTAATGCAAAGGACATTTTGTCAGTAAGTGATATATTCAAGCTCTGGAATAGAGCATGGCAGCAAAAATAGACAAATAATACTTTATTATCAAGTCCAAACATCTAAAATTCATGAGTCAAGAACCAGGAAATACACTTGCTTAAATTAGAGACTGTATTAAAAAGAATACATGTATAAATTATTATTTTTCTAGCCTTAACAGTGCTCTGAATTTCTAGTTCGAGTTTTCCCCCAGCTGAGAAAACTAAAAGTGTACCCTTTATATAATGAAGTAGATTTCACGTATTTGCATTACTTCAGGAGCTGGAACTTTCTGAAAATACAACAACTATCCTGAGACTCAATAAAATCATGAGAGTTGGCAGCGCTGTGTTTAGGACAGGAAGTAATGAATGGTAATGCTTTCATTCAAAACTCCAGGGAGAATTTAGGTACAACACAATTACTAAAGTACAAATTCATGCTCTCTGGGGAAAAAAAAAAAAAAAAAGCCACAAAATGAAACAAAAAAGCACCATATCTCTGAATGACCAGAAGAAGCAAAAGTTATCAGGTGTGTAATACATCATCATCAGCCAACACCCTGTACTTCAATGTCTCCCGAAGCTACGCTGAAGCTACAGGTCAGAACTGGCTTCAGTAATACTTGGCGTTTTGCAATGTTTGGCATTTGGCTCTGAAAATACTGATTCAGAGCAGGGTATCTTAGGAGATAAGAGGAGCACAGCACAAACACTATGGCTTTTATACTAGCGGGATGTAATACAGTAATACAAAGAATTTCAATAAACTGCAAATAGTGGCTACTCCAGACACAGTCCCTCATCAACCCTCTGTTTACTAAGCATGAGTTAAATTAACTATAACATACTGTCATGCCTACAGGTACAGATTACTTTTCCGTAAACACTAAGCATATTCAGAAGGTGAAAATAGATGGTGGTGAAGCACTTGGAGGTACATTTCAGAATGCTTTGTCTGGGGAGTAGAATTTCAGGCAAGGCTGTTACCATCCTTTGGATGTTGGCAGAAGAGGATAATTACCAGTGATGACCTAAGAGTGCTATATATACTTATACCACATATGTGGTCATGGAAACCATCACAAAAACTGCTGTATTTTCAAAACCATGATATAAATTTCAAACTATTATATAAAGTAGCTTTATACTTCACTGCTAGGGTGCACTAGCCTCTTTCCATACCATTCACACCATAGTTACTATAGTAACTAATGCATTGCAAAAGAGAAGAAGAAGCTAAAAAGAGGGTAAAAAAAAAAAAAAACACTAAAAAAAGATAAAGACTAAACAAAGGAAGTGTTTAAAAAAAAAAAAAACACACAACAGGAAGAATACAGGCACAGTTTTATGGCCGCTTGTTTGGAACTACCAGCACCATCTCACTTAGGATGTTGTCACTTAAACTCACCTAAATGTTTTAGCCTAACAGTTCTATGGCACCCAACACTGCAGTACCTAGGTATACCTAAACTTCATTAAACAACGATTTTATTCCCTTCATTTCCATGAATCAACATGCAGAACCACCTAAATAACTTCCTCCATATTCCAATTAATATTGCAAAGCTTTAGAATCCTTGAAAATTTCTACAGCTTGTATCAAATGGAATGATCATATGTTGGAGGGGAAATCAGTTTCTGAAATCCATGACAAGTTCAAAGTTTCATGTTTTAAAGTTTCATGTGCAAGGCAACCATCTTTGGCTTTAGGAGAGAAGTGCGGGAGTGACAGATCCACAAACAAAGTAATAGAAACTGTTACATAATATTGCATACAAAAGAGAAGAAAACTACATCAATGGAAAATCAGGCTCTCTCAAGTCAGGGATTAAAAAATGTTTGTGTATCATTTTACCTGCGTGCATGTGTATATTCATACAATGCAGGGTCTGATTTTCCACTACCTACCATATCCAAATCTTCATGTAAACTTATTACATCAGCACTGTATTCATTCTCATTGTCATTCTACAGCTACACAATGCAAACTAGCTGTGGGACAGTAGAACTAGATATAAAAATAGAAACCCAACTGCTTCAACTAGTTCAACATTCGTTTGTTAAGGATGTGGCTTATAAAGCCTATAGCTCTCTCTCTGCGTCAGCATTTCTCCTTCTTCAAATTTCTTTGATATTGCCTTCTTAACAGGAAAGCTATCATCTAATACTTTTTTGTTGAAATATTATTCTCTTCTCTGGTATCTTCATGAGGCCGTCAGGAAAGCCACTCTCCCCATAATACCCTAAAAAGACTGGACAGTCATTTAAAGGATGTTTTCTGCAACTGACATTTCCCATACATTTTTAGAGAATGTGAAAAGGAGTAAAAACAGTTTTTTTGCTGAATCTCCTGGGACTGCCATTCAAAGGCTCTGACAACTGGTCAAAAGTCACATGTCAGCCACAATAAGCTAACACATTTGGCTCAAAAACAAACAAAGAATACATGGAAAATTGCTGCAATCAGTTAAATAATAAAAACATAGCAAACCACTTGGAAATTTTCTAAGACCTTTCATTTTGCAAATATTTTGCAAACCTCAGAAAACAGTCAACGTTCAAAAACAAAGGTTTAGCCACCAGTTATTTTTGTTGGCTACAATAAACAAGGCAACAATAAAGCTCTGCTCCAGCGTACTTCAGGCATCACAAACATGCATCTCACCAACCATTGAACTTACGGCAGTTGTAAATAAACCTTGAGCAATTAGTAAGGGAAGAAATACCCAGAAACTTAACTCACATCCCCTTGTTCCCTCCCCCAACAACAGTGCCTTGTCTAGAATTTCAGTTGTGGATTTCAGAATCTTAGAAAGAAAGAAGGAAAGAAATTGAATTTTGTCATCAGCCACATTAAATCATATAAAAAGCATCTTACACAAAGTTCTAAGCTTTTCCCAGTGAACCTGAATTGACAAGTTCACCTGCATTTCTCATTCCTTTTGATTTTTCTCGGTTCCTCAACTCATAGAAAAGATAGCATATACTCTTCAGACAGTCTAATATTTTTTTAATCAAAAGGAAATTAAAGAAGAGGCAATGATGTACATTCCTTCTGGGGAAAGTAGAAGCCTCATTCCTATCCTGTCTTAAAATAGCCTGATTGAACTACAATATTTGCACTACAATTCTGGGTCAGCTGCGCCATGGGATTATGTGTGCAGATCAGAGGGGTGTTTAGTTTTTATTTTCAGCCTTGTAGATTTTTCACATTATATCCATTCTCTACACATTCCTCATGATATTATGTATCGATGCAGTTTGGAACAATTTGAGAGATTTACTCCCTAGATATTTAAAGTAGGAAACAGGGCCTACGGCAGTTTTATGCACTGGAAGTGGTAATCTTTGCTGCAGAAATCTTTGTGTATCAGGTGTCAAAGCAGACAAAAGAGCCTTTCATTCTTTTCAAACACTGACTCAGATTCTGATATTCTCTACTTCTCTATCAAATCATAGTATTCCTCACTACAGTACTCCGGATTTTACCTGGAGCATATAAAATGAGCACCAAATAATGATTATGAGGTGTCATCTGGTAAAAAAGTCTTCCCAGCCAACTATACCTGAACAAATACTTCCTACAGCTCAGCGTAAGTTTCCAATTAATTTCACACATCGTATGTCAAATTGTTGAATATAGTTTTTATCGGAACAGTTTGCAAACATTCACTGGATAATTATTAATCTGCTGACAAGTCTTGGTGGACAGTTCATATATACAGTTCAGGCTGTGCTGCTCAGTTACACAGATCAGGTGTTATCCCATTTTTCTTCTGGCAGCAGAGGTTCTAAGTAACGCACAGACCTATAAACGCCCACCTACACAGAGCTGCATTTCATACTTATCTCCCTTTCCCAGTCTGTGTGTAAGAAGCAGAGAACTTGTTGATCTCAAAGGGGAATTTTAAGTATTAATTAAGGCTATTTAAAAACATCTGTTGAAAGTGGCTGCAAGAATATGAAATACTGTTATGTGCCATAGACTGAAATAGTGAACAAATCCATTCAATGACAAAAACTAGAGACAGAAGAGACTACCTAGTCCATAATCCTGATCAGTGCAGCAATTAGTGTATTCTAAGAACATTATTCAGTCTTAATCAGTGACTGTACTTCTATCATATTTCTTAGAAATGTGCTCCTCTGTACGCTTACTCATCCTCAAGAACAAATTTCATCTCTTTTTACCTCTAGAAATTACACTCTTTTGTATCATCTTTAACGCTTTTTCCCTAAGGTTTTATGCTGCATGTTCTGGGTTTTATCTTGCAGCCTCACAGCATTTGAGACTTTCTGAAACATTTTAGATTATGAGGCCATTTCCCTCTTACGTTTCTCTTCTAAGCTGTACATAAAACGCTCTTCTGATTTGCCTTCATGAATCAAACCTCCAGATATTTCATCCTTTGAGCTGATGTTGATAAGAATATCCCCTACTTTGTAAAAATCTTTCTCACACTACAACTTATAAATAGACTACAGTGCATATATTCTAGAAGGGAAATCACTGGGAAAGATGCAAATGAAAAAGAATACCAGCTTTTCCAGAAGAAATCAGTGTTCCTGACTCTGCAACACTGAAAGAGATGTTTTCGTTTCATTAGATAGTTTATGCTTACCACATAGTTATAACATCAAAGTGAACCTGCTGGTGTACTCATCTTTCCATTTTGAGAAGTGGAAATGGTTGAATTTACTTTGATAACAAAAATCTTAGTATTTATTAACATAAGAAATGATCTAGACATGACCAAGCAGATGATAAACTGTAATTACTTACATGATTAATAATACATGTGCATATTCTATTATTTTTGTTACTCCTTTATTACCTCTACTGATATACAAATACTTATGAATCTCACTCACAGATTTCCACAGCAGTGTGATCTGTGCCATGCAAACTAAGAACAGAAAAAGAGCCGTTACACCAGTTTCATGTCTGTAGAAGACATTTGATTTTCTATAGCAGGAAATTCTGATTGAGAAGCTAGAATAATTCAAAACCAACATGACAGACCAAATCGATGAAAAGATGGCTGTTAGGCCTTAAAATTTAACATTTTCAAAAAAGACCCAATTGTTCATCATTTACTGCATGTTGATATATTGCAGAGCAAAATATGGCCTTGGTACGAACAAGGCTATTTTTACTTAGCTGCCATTTAGGTGTCCAACCTGAACTCCAGTATTCTCCCCTTTTCACCCTGCTTGACACAAGTCTTTATTCTGAGTGTCTTCTGGATGTATAATATACATTCTACATGAAAAAAAAAAAGTTTTTTTTTTTAAAGCTACCTACATACGTACACAAAACAACTCTCTTTTTCTTATTGGTGATAGGAGGACGGTTGGACTAGATGATCTTAAAGGTCCTTTCCAACCTTGTGATTCTGTGATTCTGTGTGATTCCACTTCCTCTGTTTCTGTCTTTCTCACTCTTGTACACACAGCTACTGTGCTGAGACCCAAGACGGAAAAGCCACAGTTAACTCCCCAGCAGATAACAGTAACAGCATTTCATGTATATTAACGAAGATTCATTAAACATCTTTCACTGTGACTGAGCAAAACAGTGTTTGAAACCCATAAGTTATTGAGAGAGACAGAGAATAATATTATAGAAATAAACACAACAACAATCTGAACAAGCTGAGGGCAACACAGAGATTTTTCACTTCCTTCGTGCTAGCATCTGTAATGGAGAGAACATATCAGAAGTCTCATCAGGTGCTATATGCTGACTGTGAATAAGGATAGTCTTGAGTACTTTTTTCTCATTTAATTGTGTTTAGTGTTATTGTTGCTAATACCCACTTAGAAGTATGGAATTAAAATGTTTTTTGTTACCACTATCATATTTTTCTGTTTGGAAGACTGATTATTTTGTTTTCATTTCTAATGAGACTTGAAAGGAATATGATGTGTAATTTGTTTGCACACTAGCTTTTTCCTCGGTATCTCAATTGAGCATTGCCCAAGGTGGTTTAGTAGTTAACCTTCACTCCCTCTGCTGGCTCTCAGGCATCAGAGCAGAAGATATTGTTTAGGTCCTACAAAAACAAAATGTGTTTACTATTGCTTTTATATAAATATAATGGTACCATTTATAGGAAATTCCTGAAAAATTAAAACAGTTCTGGGTACACTGTGTTCATGCATTTTGCAAGTTCTTTGAATTTTTTAGTCTCCCTGAGCCTTCCAATTCACTCTTCAGTGCTTCTACCTGGCCATGTAGACAGCCAAAGTCTAGCAGCCCAACAGTCAACCTTTAACGTAGAATCATAGAATAGAACATCCTGAGTTGGAAGGGACCCCCAAGGATCACCGAGTCCAACTCCTGGCTCCACACAGGACCACCCAAAAGTCAGACCCTGTGTCTGAGAGCGTTGTCCAAGCACTTCTTGACTTGGTGCCGTGACCACGTCCCCGGGGAGCCTGTGCCAGTGCCCCACCACCCTCTCAGGGAAGAACCTTCTCCTAACACCCAGCCCGACCCTCCCCTGTCACAGCCCCACGCCGTTCCCTCGGGTCCTGTGGCTGTCACCAGAGAGCAGAGATCAGCGCCTGCCCCTCCGCTCCCCTCGTGAGGAAGCTGCAGGCCGCCATGAGGCCTCCCCTCAGCCTCCTCTTCCCTGGGCTGAACAAACCAAGGGACCTCAGCCACTCCTCACACGCCTTGCTCTCTGGACCCTTCACCATCTTCGTTGCCCTCCTTTGGACACTCGCTAACACTTTCATGTCCTTCTTATACTGTGGTGCCCAAACCCGCACACAGCACTTGAGGGGAGGCCGCACCAGGCAGAGCAGAGCGGGACGATCCCTGCCCTCGCCCGGCCAGCAGGGCCGTGCCTGACGCACCCCGGGCACGGCTGGCCCTGCTGGCTGCCAGGGCACGCTGCTGGCTCCTGTTCAACTTGCCGTCGGCCAGAACCCCCAGATCCCTTTCCACGCGGCTGCTCTCCAGCCTCTCGCCCCCCAGTCTGAACACATATCCAGGATTGCCCCGTCCCAGGTGCAGAATCTGGCACTCGCTCTTGTTAAACTTTGTGTGGTTGGTGACTGCCCAGCCCTCTAATTTGTCAAGGTCCCTTTTCAAGGCCTCTCTACCCTCAAGGGAGTCAATAGCTCCTCCTAATTTAGCATCATCTGAAAGCTTACTTAGTATGCATTCAACTCCTGCATCCAGATTACTGACAAAAAGATTAAAGAGAACTGGCACTACAATGGTAGTGCAACCTCACTGGTGACTGGCCACCAGTATTCACTGCCAATCTCAAGTTTAATGGCAGAGTGGGCATCTTACACAATCATACTTTTACAAAAGAAAGAATACATTTGACAAAGCTATCAGCCAAGACTATGAAGATTGTTTGGAGAAAATCAGCAAAGATTTTTAAATAAGTGTGAAATGCAGATGATGGGCAAACTAACAGCGAGCAGAAGCAGTAGACCAACTAATCCCCTGAACAGGAAGGGGAGCTCAAATTGAAAGATTCAGTTTCGCAGACCTACAAAAAATGTTGCCAACAGCATACATTATTCCTGGTGATAATACTATGAACCCTTAGCCCATCGTTCATGGCTCTTTTTTTTTTTCTCACTATATCTGTGGAATTAGTGCATATAGAAACAAGGATACTCTCAACCACTTTGCAGCATTATGGAAGAAGAACCTCACTATCTGCATCTAAAATACAAAGGTCTTTTTCAACCTTACAGCTGGCCTTTCTGCTCTTCCATCATTACAGTTGACACAGCTGACAAGTTTATCTATCTTAACAGTACTCTCCCTAGCTCAGCAGTAAGTGCTGACAAGTATCTCTCTGCTTTTGCTGCAAAATCATGTCAGGAGTGATCAAAGAATCACTCACCCTGAATCTGTTTTTGAAGAGTCTGGTTTTATTTCTGCTATCCTTCATGATCTTCCACAGAACTCCCATCTCCAACAGTGAGATTAGATCCTCCAGGGCTGCCTGCACACGAGTCTGGGAATCTACTGACATGACTGTGCGAGGAGTACTCACCTTCCATCTCACAGCAGGTCACTTTATATTGAAACTTTCCTAAAACCTTGAAGACGCTGAAAGCCCTCCTCAGAGTTTGTCAGGACAGTATCAGTAACACTGCCAAAAAGGACTTCAGATCAAGTGATCAGAACACAAATCTACTACAATGTTCTCTCAGTATCTATGGCAAAATGTACAGACAACCTGGTGGCTAACAGGAAGAAGAGAAAGCTCAAAAAGAATCAATTAGCGCCTTCTCAACGCTTAAAATTCACATCTGTTCCTCCTAGGTGGTCTCTTTCCAAGTGGCAGTATGCAGAGATCGTGAAAGTAAAAATTGTTTAGTCACATTGAAAGCACGATCACTGCCAGCTACAACAATCAATAATAACAGAAAAGCTTCCAGTAGCTACGAAACCTGAGTGCCATAAAGAGATGCCTAGAGACAAAGGTTATGATAATGACAAATAGACCTAATGCATTCTGTTCAGTGCAAAGCAAAACCCAGGCCTGAAACATACACATTTGTAAGAATGGCATGAGGTATTACTGAAAGATTGCTAAGTGTTATCAAACGAAAAATAAATTATTTTAAGGAGTCTGTTAATATTAAAAATGTTTTTTCAGCTCCATAGGTGATACCATCAGAAATCAGCTTTCCTCAGGATTTCTGAGGCTTTTCTGAGAAAGTCTAGAAAATATTTTGGGCTTGAAGAAAACAAACGTAATTTGACCACGGGTCTCTCAATGATATTCTGAGAGATACGTTTTCAGAGAACTTCTACATGCACCCAGGAATGGTTCCTATTGTTGATCCCTGGGTTGAGTGGCTTTATAAGAGAGACAAGCATGCAGCAGGAGTATTGTTTAGAAGCGTCATTAACATTCCTAATATTAATGTCACCTGGCAGGTCAGTGTCCACTGACTGCAGTGGTTGCTCCTGCAAGGTGACCTTCTGCTCTCAGGAAGTGGAAGTAACACAATCATCTCTGCGAAAATGCACAGCACAGGAAAAGTCCTTTTCTCAGGAAAGTCGTTAGAGAGCTAGAACTGCAACTACTAAGAGTTGAGGAGCTCTTCCTTTAATATATTAAATGAAGCTTCCTTGAGGTAATGTGGTGGTTTTACCCAG
>VXAL01010549.1:4561-19927 GCA_013399475.1 Chauna torquata
CAGGAATCCAGGATACAGTGTTGGTGGCAGTTTAATGGAAAACATGTCAACATGTCCACTACAGCTAAAAATATTAGCCTTCAGAATTTAAAACTGTGCTGAGAATTAGTATGATTAATGTGTAACTTTTTTATGTTTAGGGAGGAGAGTGGATTGTATAACTTAAAGGTGATTTTTGGGGGTCTGACAGGGAACAGGGCAGTTTCATCTCCATTAATGTACACTGCTGCAGATGTTCAAAACTAAGGGAACATAATTTAGCTACAGAAGCAAGACTTTTTCTGAAGAAAAAAGGCATCCTGTTGCTTCACCAGCACACTAGGACTTAAAAAAACACCACCATTTAAGGTGAGTTTTGTGCAGTGAGAGCACACCCTGTGGCTTGGCAGTCTAGTCAGAAGGATGATACCATGCTGACTTTATAACTAGATCTTTGAACAATATTCTCATGGGTGGTAAATGCAAAACAAAGTAATATCAACTGGCACTTAATTCTGTGAGCTCCCTGCTGATGGGGCTCTGCACTGAAATGGAACTCTTCCTGACAGGAAGTCAGCCGCAAAGTGTGGAGACCTCTGAAAATAAAGCGTGCCTTAATTTGACACCCTGCTGTTTTACAGCTAGTCTGTTTAATTTGAGACTATGGGAAGAGGTTTGGCGGAGGGGAGGGGGGTGAGATTATGGAAAGTTCAGAGACTGGCAATGCTTGTCTCTGACTTTATACTAATTACACATACGTAAATGTTTTTGTTCATGTGAACAAACCAAATCATTTCTGTCTTGTTGTTTCCAAGCAAGACTGTTTAAGAAGTATTTGGTGAGCGGTGTTGTTTGCTGAAATGTATGGCAGGAAAACCTTTGTGTAGTGGTGGTGTTCAGTTATANGTGATAGTCTAAGCTTTAGGCTTATTTACAACTTGTGTGTGCCTTTATGTCTCTCTGTAACTGGAAAAACATCTGTCTCATCAAATGTGTTGATGATTCACTAATCTTTCTATAAATATTTTAAGAAAACTTGTTCAAGTGAAAAAGCTCATAATTCAGATAATGCAGCCACAAATGTAATAGAGGTGCATATCTGTTAGGTGTTAGGTGCTAGTTCTGAATCAAGTTTGATTCAGAAGAATCAGGCTGATTTTCCAGTGCCCTCTGAAAATTTACTTAAAGACATTTATTTTTATTTCTACCTAAGTGGTTGTATTTTTCTTTTTGGACAATTTACGTGGTAAGTGCACAGGAGGATCTGCAGTGAAAGGAGCAGAGAATTATTTGTCATGTTTACTGTAACAGCACATAGGGGCAGATGAGAATAGAGCCCTGTGATGCTGGGTGTCATGTAATGGTGGAATAATGGATACCCTGAATAATGAATAAATGTAAGGGAAGAAGACGGAGGCAGGGTGAGGAAGGGAATGTAGTATAGAAATGAAGTGTAATGGAAGAAATGCATTCTAGTTTTTCTGCCTTTTTTTTGTGTGTGTGTGTGTGTTTGATTTAGCTTTCTTTTTTTTCCCCTCTAAATCTTTTCTTAAACATCTACGTTAGGATGTTTTAATGATGAGGGACAGGTTTGGAGATCCTGTCTTCTGAGTGAAGAGGTGGGAGTGGTTTATGTAGTTTGGTTTCATTCCCTCAAAGATGCGTTGATGGCAGGAATCATACTCATTGTTTGCTTGCATTCATGATAAGATTTTAAGTTGAAACTAAGCTACATCTGGGGGAGAGATTAATATGAGGGGACTTCCAGTTCCAAAATAGTATTCACCATATATGCTATTGAGATTTTTATTAGGTAAATTTATTTAGATAAAGCTTATCAGACACTGAGCGGGAAGGTTCCTGCTCTTTGGTGGTGGTGATGAATGTTGCTATTGGTGGGATCAGTCTGTCACTGCTAGTGCAACTGCAGCAGTAAGTATGCTGTGATTTTCTTGTCCTTATGATTAGTAGTCTGCCTTGGAAGACAATTTTTTTCTTCCATGCAGTGGTTTTGCAAAATCTCAGAAAGGAACGTCACAGTCAAACAAAAAAGCACTGATCAAGAGGTGGTTGCCTTATATTCCTGCTATTCTCTGTTTTCTTTTCACAATTAAAATGATGCTAGCACTGCAACTTGATTATTCACATCTCTTCCCTTTGTTCGTCTTGTGTTGTCTCTTTTCCTCGCTTCTGTTTTTTTTGACTCATTTCGTTTGACTTATAGTTTCTTGCTTTCCATTTCTGCATATTTGCAGAACTGGTTGGTACTTTGTTTTCTCAATTTATGTTTAAGATATCTGTTCTTATTCTTCCTGAAGCTACTGCCTTTCGTCTCTGCATTGAAAATAGCTGATGGTAACAGAACCTGAAGAGGAAACTGCAGTGGAAAAGGTTTGCTGTTAGATGAACTCAAACCTGACCCCTAATGTCGTTTCATGAGGAGTCATGGCAACAGCCTGCTAGTGGAAGAGAGAAAGGGAGAGGCTGCCCAGACAAATTGCTTCCTCCATCAGAAATGGGGGCCTGAAATCAGCGATCCACTCAACTCATTTTTCCCCCATTCTACAGTTTGTTGCTGTAGTGGGAATGTAGAGGAACGGGAGTTTAAGATACTTATCTGTCTCATCTTAGTGCAGCATTGGTACTAGGGATGTAATTTTACTCAAGTCATGAGTTAGATTGCTACAAATAGCATGTAATAAGTGTTTTTCATATACATGCTCATAGTTTTTTGAAATGAGATACAAAAACGAAATTTACAAATTTTGGTGATATGCAGATTCTCTGCTGTGATATTTATTACTGGTAGCATTCTGTTTATGCAGATAGTTATGTTTTCATCATTTTTTATGAACTTTTTGAGTAAGTGAGGTTTTTTGTTTTTTGTTTTTTTTGAATTATTAAAATCCCACTTTAAGAATATTTGGTATCACTATAAATTATGGTAGCTATCACTTGTGTCGAGATTTTATGGCTGTATGTAATGGTTAAGGATGCTATGTACTGTCATATTTTATGTAGCATGACTTTCATAATACTTAGCCTTCAGGATAGGTTTCTGCGGTTTGTTGAGAAGACAACAGTTGTCAATTCAAAAATAATCTCATTGCATAGAAGGTATTGTCTGACAAGCTGACAGTTTTTCATTTAGTATTTCACTGAACAACGTAGCACGTCAATATGCAAACTAATCCAGCTCTTTATGTGTATAGTTTATTTTCAGAATCTATAAAAACTGGTTGTGACTTGAACTCAGACTTTTAAGTATTGAAATTAAACTCACATTATAAGGTAATTTTAGGCATTTACCACTAACAACATAATACCAGTTTATAGGAAGTTCTGTTTACATGGAATATCCCAAACGGTTAAACAGCAGGGGAGTCTTCTGCTTTTAGTTAAAAAAACCTGCTGTTTCTGTATGGCTTATTTACTGCTCGTTTAATTCTTAATGTAGTGTTCTGTGGAATTGAGCATGCAAAAGTCAGCAAAGAGTTCTGTTTTCTGCGTCTAAGGTTATTACTTGCTGTACAATAATAAAGGAACTATTTTATTGGGTTAGTTGTAATTAACTTCAGCGCTAGGCATTGATATAAATCATTCCTAATCTGTTTTCTTTACATTTTCATTCTTTTTAACTGGTTCAACATAGTTTCTTTGTCATCCTTCTACATAAGGAGTTAGGGTTGTAATTGCTTTTTTGAATTAGGCTGTTGGAAGCTAATGTGCATGTTGATCCAAGAATTGATTAAGGAACACTAATGAATTTCATATAGCACTTTTAGAAGATTTGCAATAAATACTGTGTAATAAATACTCTATAGCAGTGATCTGTTATACCATTAGAATTCAATACAGTGTTGTCATGCTGTGCAGCTGGAAAAATATGTCAGTATAAGAAACTTTGATTTGGTTTCATAGTTAAAATAGTAAACAGTTTCGTGGCTATGAATAAAAAAAAGTTTTAATGCTTCCCTAGAGTATATTTTATGAAAGTAACTATTGTTATTATAACGTTTGTTTTTATGTTTTATCAAAGGAAAAATACAGATACAGCTTACTTTTGGTTTTCAGTTCTTTTGCTCAGTCTTGGTTTTAGATGCCAACTGGGCCCTGTGCCTTTTTAACTAGTTTATCATACATTAGTGTACTGCAGCATTTTCAGTTGTTAGGTGCCAGCATAGGTTTGAAACAAGTAAATAATGTTATGGGTTCTTTTCAGTCAGTTTTGCAACAGTGATCTCATTTTTCTTGAATTTCTTGTTCTTTTCAGGGGCAGATAGTCACACAAGAAATCTCAATCCACCTTTAGACTTCATTAGTAAGATTTGAGTTTATTTAGAATATTGTCCCACCGCAATATTCTTGATGTTATGCTTCAACTTCAGAAACCATCTCATCCAGTTAATTTTTACTCAACTTTCTCCTAGAAGAGTCGTTAAAATTTTTGATGCAAAGACTTTAGTTGTGTACTGTCACTAGCTGATTTTTTTGACAAAAAGCAATCTCTTTTTAATGGAATGCCAGCAGTAAATACTTTTTATTGTAACTGAGTGTGTTTGATAGTTTAAAAGTCTTATAAAAATAATTAGCTCTTTTATATAGTTCTAATGGCAGCCTTGCAAGTTTCCCCTGGAGCAGTCTCTAATGAACAGGCCTTGATTTTTCCAGTTGGGCTTTTAGATTCCCTGAGGACTTGACTTCAGACCTTGAAGGGCAGCAGCTGCCATTTGTCTTAAGACTAGAGTTGCCAAACAGACAGACCATGTACTAATAGGACACATTTGTACAGCCTGAGTGTATGGAACCCTGATAGACACATAATGGTGATCATCTGTTGAGAGCTTGTAGCTGGCTAGGGTTAGAGTAACTTTTATCACCCTTATTGCAATCAAAACCTCTGTATTGATTAGTCAGATAGCTTGGCTGGTTATGTTGATGCCACATTAAAGCTTTCATAGATGATTTTTGATAAATTCAAACCTGTTTGATAAGTTTTCCCCTGACAAAACATTCTAAGTTTTGGAATAGTAGTAAATATTTTTACAAGCTCTTTTCTCTGTAACTGTCACAATTCAGCAACAGTGATGTTCTTATCTGTGGAAAAGAGCATTAATATAATTACTGAAATTATTTGTCTCAATTTCAGATAGTTCTTTCGTTACTGGTTTTTTTCCCCGCTTTTATTTGGGCATCCAGGTATGACTGTATATATACTAAATAAGGTTGCCTGCAAATATGCATTCTTGTTGCTCTTAGTCACATCCCCACAATTTTGCTGGTTTGTACACTACTTAGTACGTGGTAATTTGATATTAAAATGTTGCATAGGATTTCTAGATACAATTTTTCATAATTCCATGTTGTTTTTCATTTTTAATGGAGCTTTGTAGATTAAACTATTTTAAGCAAACTCTCTGCAAGTTACATGTTTGCCGATATTCTGCTTAACGTACAGTCTAGCTTTTTTTTTTAGTTATGAAGAACCCAGCTGAGATATAATCTACTTTTCGCTATATGTTTTTTTATTGCTGAGTTCATTCAAGTCGGTAGTGGATGTGGTGCTGAGAGAGTGGTGACACCAAGTGCAAACACTGCTGAAAAGTTCTTGATAGTTTACTTTAGGCACTTAAAGATTAGTATATCTCTCTATGAACAAGTTTTTCATGCAGATTTGACCTTTAGTCTAGGATATAATATGTCTCTTAGTCATATGTTAACACATTTTCCCACCCTGCTCCTTAGAGCTCCATTCATATTAGTCAGTACGAAAGTCATCATCCTTATTTGTTTCATAATCAAAATAAATTATTAAAACTCCACAGATTAAGAAAGAATTTACTGTCTTTGTTTTCTTGCTTGTAAGTGTGCATTTCAAACATTAGATACAATTCTTAATTGTGCAATATGTTAATGTTGTCAGAAGATTCTTTTAAAAAGTTTCTGAGAAAATTATGTAAAGGGTGTGCATATATGTTATATAAACGTATATAAGACAACTTGTAAATAACAGTAGTAGTACCATTTCCTTATTGTAAATAGAGCAGTTTTCATCTATTGGAATTTTTTTTGAATGTTCTGCTCAAGATGCATATTTATTTGCTTAGCAATCAGACCAGTTGATGGACTGGGCTCACAAATGTTTTTATGTAGCTTGAAGAATATATATTGTTGGTTAATTGTTTGAGGTATGGTTATATTTCTTTCCTAGAAGTGTACAAGTGAGGAGGGATATGTACGTTTGCTGTATATATGCAAACACTTCAAATTGCAAAACAACAAAATATTTGTCAACACAATTTTCCTGGCAGTTGAGTGATTAGAGTTTAGAAATGGCTGTATTGGGTTAGATAAAGGGTTCACCTTGCTTACTGTTGTGTCTCTAACTATGGACACAGAGATGCTCAAGAAGAATAAAATAGGGCAAGCGTATATGACACTCCTCCATGAGTATTCTTCCCCCTCTAACTATTTTCAGCTCAGAGTATTTTCTGAATTGGATGTAGTTTCTGTGTATTTACTAAATATCAGTGAATTTGCCTTTCATGTACTTGTTCAGTCTCTTGATCCTACTGAACATTTAGGCAGCGCAGCATCTTTTGGCAGTAGGTTCCACTGGTCTGTAATACACTGTGTAAAGAACTACCTCCATTTCTTTGTTCTGAAGCTGGCTCCTACTAGCTGCTACTTGTAGAAGAGGCTTTCAGGCAGGCCTGTCTGGGTGAATAATGAGAAGGACTTGGGGGCTCTGGTGGGCAAGAAGCTCAACATGAGCCAGCAGCGTGCACTCGCAGCCCAGAAGGCCAAATGTATCCTGGGCTGCATCAACAGAGGGGTGGGCGGCAGGTCGAGGGGGGTGATTGTCCCCCTCTGCTCTGCCCTCATGTGGCCCCACTTGGAGTCCTGTGTCCAGGTGTGGGGCCCCCAGCACAAGAAGGATGTGGACCTTTTGGAGCGGGTCCAGAGGAGGGCCATGGGGATGATCAGAGGGCTGGAGCACCTCTCCTGTGAAGACAGGCTGAGAGAGTTGGGCTTGTTCAGACTGGAGAAGAGAAGGCTCTGGGGAGACCTCATTGCAGCCTTAAAGGAGGCTTATAAAAAAGATGGAGAGTGACTTTTTACAGAGGCAGATGGTGATAGGGCAAGGGGGAACGGTTTTAAACTAAAAGAGGGGAGATTTAGATTGGATGTTAGGGGGAAATTCTTTACTCAGAAGGAGGTGAGGCCCTGGAACAGGTTGCCCAGAGAAGCTGTGGATGCCCCATCCCTGGAGGTGTTCATGGCCAGGTTGGATGGGGCCCTGGGCAACCTGGTCTAGTGGGTGGCATCCCTGCCCATGGCAGGGGGGTTGGAACTAGGTGATCATTAAGGTCCCTTCCAAACCAAACCATTCTATGATTAGTTAGGAGTAATTAAAAAACACAACACACTGTTAAATAGATTAAAAAAAAAAAAAAGACTCAAATAGGACAACAGTAGGTCATAATATAAACCTTAAGTGAGATTATTAGTTTCTGAAAGGGTGGTTTTAAAGACTGGTACTGCTTAATGTTTTCATTTAATGATCCTTGTGCACTCAGTAAGAAAGTGTTAATGAAACTTGTTGACGATATAAAATTGGTGCTATAGAGGAGTGGGATATAATTTTGCTTATGGCAGAGTTGTATAGTAGCTACAGGAAACATAATATGTTATTCCATATAGAATTATAATTCAGATGAGACTTGAAACAATTTCAGGAAAGGATATAGTACTTGCATTTTATCTGGAGTACTTATGGAAGTGTTTACAGATTCCGTTAAGGAAGTAGGTGAAACAATAATAAGCTAAGAAATTTCCACATCAGACATAGTATTTGAGTAAAATGTGATTTCTTATTTGTCTCCTTGTAATGGTTGTTTTTCATTGTAGCTATTTGTGATGGTGTTCAATGCTTCTATTTTTTTTCCTGCTTCACTATTCTCAGTGTACAGTGACCAAAAGCATTAAAAGTAGATTATGTCTCTCAGTTACTAAACATTTATAGCCATAGGAAATGATGGTCAATTAAGTACAGCTTAGAACAGGTATGAAATTATTGACTTTGTTGATCTTCCCCTACAGTCCTTCCTTAGGAAAGTGCTGAAATGTGTTTTGTAGTTATTTAGTTGCATTAGTGGTTGAGTTTGAGGCTTTTAACGTGTTTTTTCCCTAATGCCTTTGGGAGATGGATAACTAAGATGTTGGTATAATAATGCAATATGCATACTGAGTGTAATTGTTTGAGAGAGAGCATATACTGTGGGGAAATATTGAAGGGATCATGAAAGATGATGACCATTAGTCTTTTCTTTCAGCTATTAAAACTAGCTTTAGGGTGTATTCAGCTGTGATTTATGAAATTGTTTAGACTAACACCGCCTTTGATGATGTCTGATGTAGAGAAAAATGCTGAAAAGTATCATGATAAATGCCCTTTATTTTCACTTTTGGCAACTTCCATCTTCACCAATTACATTTTCAAGTATTGTAGTGAGTTCTGTTAAAGAGCAGATACATTACTAGCATAGAGCAACAGATGGATGGTGTCATAAATAGAAAAAATTTTGTTTTTCTTGAGCTCTCACGCATTTAATCTAACAGAATAGTTTTAATTATCATCATACAAAGCTAAATATTTACAACGTGATATTACATTAAAATGACCTCTTATGAGAATTAGTTGTGTAGATTATTTTGTTTAGAATATTAGCACCTAAAGGGCTTGTGAAATAGGAATAAATGCCTCTTAAAGCTATTTCGGACAGCTTACAGAGTAACTTGAAGTCATGTAGTGGTGACCGTAAGAAGGCAGTAGGAGGGAACTGGAAGAAGGATGGTGGGAGAAATATAAGTAAAATACATGTAGCAATTAGGACCAATGATGCTACTTGATGTAGCCTCAAAAAAAAAAAAAAAAAATCGTGTGATAATACGTCAGTGGAACCTAGCTGACATTTAGAATGTTTCTTGCCAAGTAATACATGTAAACTAATTATATAAAAAGTAATGAAATACATTTATAATTCATGAGGAATAATGCATCACAAATTCTAATTATTCTGCTCTTAATTCTGGCTACTTTAAAATTGTAATACAGTGTTGCAGCTTAAAAATTATAAAAGAACATATTGGTCCTGGAACATTTCAGGCCTTGGAAGATCAGAGTTAGAATCTCTCCCCTGACTTTGAAATCTGGAAATCTTTTTTGGGAGGAGGGGAGAGGATAGGGACTGTAAATCATAAAGAAGCAATGATTTTCTGATGGCTTTTGTGTATGTCTGATCAAAGCTTCATGCCTCTGACTGAGAAAGGTAATATAATTTTGCAAAACTAAGCAGCGAAAAACTTGCTCTGGTGATATACTGGCTATTAAATACTCCTATATTTAGAAATCTGAAATTGATTTAAAGTATTTGCAGTTTTGCATTTTTTGCCAGTTTTGGAGCTGACAAGATTTTTGAAAAGAATAATCATTAGGATTATTATTTATTAAATATTTAAAAGTCAAGAAACCTGATGTGGAACAAGCATATGAGGCTAAAGTTATCTGTCTCCTATGGAAACATTTCTTTCTATTAGTTTAGAAGGAAAACAAACTTACTTAAAACAGTTAGGACTGATTTAAGTGAAGAGTTTTATCTAGTCCATTCTATCCAAATGCCTATACGTTTTCTCCAAAGTGTAAGGTTCACACATTTGTTACCCTAACTTTTTTGTATTTCTGACAGCTTGTTGCTGTTGAGTCTGGGATGAAAAATCTTTGCTGTGTTTTTGTTGACCAGTTCTACTTTCTTGTCAGCTTTCAAAGGAAGAATCAAGCCCCATTGATAGATATCTGAGTTGGTTGCTTTTCAAAGTATCTCTTCTTGGGGCCAGGCAAAACCTGCACCTACCCATTTAGGGCATGTGGAATTTTGCTGTAGTTCAGGGACCTGTTGGATGTAAGAAATGTGCACTGTCTCTCTGCCATTACAATTATTTCAGTGTAGTGTGTTAAATTTTTTTTTTAAATATACTAGGTGTTAATGATGCAATATTTGGTAAAACAGATCTTTGGAGCAGAGGTGGCTGTATGATGTTAAGGTGAGAAGATTATTATCAATATATATGTAAATTAGTCTTTAAGCTATAAGAGAAATCTATGTGTGAAGAATGAGCCTTACATTAATTTGAAATATTGTATTAGCATTACAAAGGCTCATTAAGGCAAAGAGCATCAGTGAACTAGAGTAAGTTCAGAATTAGTGCACAACATAGGGAACAAAAAAGGTACAGTCGCTTGTGGGATGTTTTTGTATTTTCTTCTCCCTTCCACAGAATAAGACTTTGAGTGAAAGACACAGTTTTGTTTCTTCTTGCTGACAATGTTTCCCTCCTGATTAGGACATTAGCACACAATGCTTTATATGTTTCTTGTTGGTGGTGTATCAAAATTGAAAAGGAAGTGCATGACTTTGCAGCTCAGAATGTTTCTTTTTGATTTTCTTTTTATACAATTAGTTTTCATTTTTTCTCCCCCCCCGCCCCGCCTCCTAGGAGTGGCAGAACTCTATACAGAAGAATGCTGGCCTCGCCTTTATAGAACTTGTCAATGAAGGAAGGTAAGTCACAATATTTGATAGCAACTCTGCCTTAGCTTTTAGAAAGTTATGTGGCTTGAAATGTTTTTAAAGAATTTTGCTTCTGTTTTTTTTTCCCTCCAGTTTCTTTGAGTTTTACAAGCATGAACTCACATACTTTTAATGCTTCTGTTTAGTTCTAATACTAAATATGGGATTTTGCAGAATGTGAATGCTCCTTGGTTTCATTAAATATATCGCTTATCAGTGTCATGGATTTTCTTTCTTCCTGTCCTTGTACACTGGTTAACATTGAAACTATAATTTGTATTCAGCTAATCTCTTGAGGAAGGGAATTGATATTTGGAAGGCATTATAGCTAGCAAGTGTAAGATAAGCCTTTCTCTCAAAAATTAGGTTCTAGTTTTCTCATTTATTTTCTATCTACCTCATAAAATAGAAGGGAAAAGGGTCCCTTTAAGGTATAAAAGTTCTGTTAATATTACCAATTAGTTTTAACCTTCTATCAGTAACTATATATGTATATTAGTGGGACTTAAAGAAAATGACAGAGCAAGTGATGGGGCCATGATCTTTAACTTGTAGTGGGTATTCAGAGCCATCGATATTTTCTTCATTAGGAATTGATTGCTGAGGCAGACTAAGAGCAGTATTTACTTTTTCTAAAGGATTTTTTTTAAGATGTCTTAATGAATTAGCTTAGGACTGTTATAAGAAACGCCATTTTCTAAACCTAAATTCTGTTAGTGAGCAACTTAAGCTAGTAAGAATTCCAATAGAAAATCAGTTTTACAACATTAGGATAGCTACTGAGTTAAAAACGGAATAGTTTATCACATAAATTAAAATGATCTATAAGTATCTTTTTATCATTGTAGAACTAGGGGAAATGGCTATTTGAGATTTTTCTTTTAAAATGTATGGATGTCTTCATGATACATAGAGGTAATGACCATTTTAACAGTTGTATTTCAGTTTATGGTGAGGGAAACACCACTGTGAGGCAGAAAAAACATTTTGCTACTAGTCTTGATCCCAAGGGCCAAGGTAAAGTAACAAGGGTGTTCAGTTTCAGTGTTAAGATCTAGCCTGTAGTTGTTTCCTATTATGTGAGGCTGACCTGTCTTGACCTTACTTATAAAGTGCCTGCTATAAATTTGGCCCTTGATTAATGTTTTATTAGCACAGATAACGTAGAGATCCCACACACATGTAAACCACAATGTAAGGTTCATCTGGGTAAGATGATTATCATGAACAAATCAGTTACTGAGACTGAGTTGTAAGTAGCAGTTACCTAGTAGCGTGCCTGTTCAGGTTAAGCTTTCAGAGAGCATTCTATCAGTAAAGTGTTTGGAATTGACTATTTTCTTTTAAAAACTTACACTGCCCATCGCAGACAGATGGAATCACTCCTCCACCTCCATAAACAACATCAATAACTTATAGTCTAGTCTTAGCAGAGTGGTTGTCTCGGGGACAAATGGATCCCTTAAAGACTGAAAAGTGTGGTTTTGGTTAGCAGAAAATATCTAAGTAATTGTTGCTTCATTTTTTTTTGATGACTCATAGCAGAGTTTTTTAAAAAGGGGGAACATAACTTTCATTGTGAGGAAGAGGAGAGTGGATTCATTTCTTAAAAACGTCTCCTTTTATCTAGCTCCATTTTCCTCCATTGCTGTTTATAGGAGCCTTTAAAGTTATTGCTGAATTGGTCGTTGCAGTGCTTTGTGGCTTTTCAACATTCACTAAAATGAAACTATTATCCCTCTTACGACATGAACTACATTCCAGAACTACTCTTTCCTTCTCTTTATACAGGTTGCACATTTTTTTTCTTGCACATATTCTAACACTTACACAGCCTGAAATGCTTTAGTATATTTTTATTGTTTTTGTTATCGTTTGATATATTTTTGCCATAACATTATGATTTTAGGAATGACGAAAGCTGAAACCTTATAATTATAACTTAAAAAAATGGAAATAACTGAAGGACTTCTAGAATTTTCACTGCATAATTTTATAGTAATAGCTGAATTTTTAAATTGTCTCCTATAAGTACTCAATAAAAGATGACAAGGTGGTTGTACAAAGGACGGAGCTGATTTCAGCAAGTAAGGATGCCTTTGGGGTACCATGACAAGTGGAGTGTTAGAATAAATACAATGAAATTGAGGACTATGAGAACTGCCTGGAATTTATGGAATCACAAAATTGCTATTGTCTGCTTGCTTGGTGGTAAAAATCTTAGTCATCCTATAGCCTTTGTAAAGCAGGGTTTTATTCCCAATTTTTTTTTACTCATTTTTGGGCTAGTTTTAAAGATACCAAAGGATATTCCAGTTTGAAGTGTGTCCTCCTGTTTTTGTTAACCAGGCAAATAAGACAACTGAAAATTTTTCTGGAATCAAAAGAGCTCTAGAAGAAGAGATCTAATTCTCTTCTTATATTTGCCTTCATGTGTGTTTTTTGCTTTTATGTGAAAGGTACGAATGTGCCTCTCTCCTCACCAGTTGAAAGTTTTATGTTTAGACTTGCCATGTTTTGGCTAGGATTCCCTGGACAGAAATATGTGTAGAAAGTCTGCCTTTGGGACTTACAAGATCTACGGTGTGTATGCTGCGTTCAGAATGTGCTGGGCTGAATTTCAGCATGTTCGCAAGTAACTCATGTGTAACGTATATAGTTGCTCCTAGACTTTCCAAATGGATCAGGTCCACTGTATGCATATAGCAGAATTGATTCGTTTGTGCCCAGAGAAATTTTGGATCTTGAGAACTGAAAAAAAACTCTGGACAGGAGACTAGTGTGGGAAGATACAGAACAGTAAACCTACCTAAATCTGAAATACACAACTGAAGTCTTTTGAAGGCCAGGATACAAGCATAAAAGTCTGTACAGAAAAACAGGAAGGTGCAGGATGTAAGTGAAAACCAAAAGGAACAGGTATTGGAAAATAATCTTTCTGTACATGAAAAGAAATACAAATTTCAAAACATTGCTACAGTAAATAGTAATCTGTTTATGCAATAATGCTTATTCATTTTTATTAAAATGTTATGTCTGGGAACACTGTTACTGTTCTTTGGAACCTTGTTAAAAAGGTGCTTGTACCCATTGCTTCCTACATACTGAGCCATGTGTGCAGCAGAGGTATAGTGTGTCAAACATTTTCCTTAGCCTGTTGAACTTCTGTCAGTCTAGATTCCAGTCTTTGTGCTTGTCTTTCACCTCTGGGTCCTCCCTTTAGGGAGAGTCTGTTTTGGAGCCTCAGCCCAAGACCTTACTGATGAGAGAATTTGTTCACTGGAACCATCCTTTAGGTGCGATTGGTTTGCTCTTGTAGCCAATCCTCTGCTTTGGATACTTCCAAGGTGCCCAGACAGATTCTTTTTTTTTTTTTTTTATACCCTGAAACTAATTATCTTTCCTCCTTATGCAGGAGATGGTCAAACTATTATTTCTGAACTGGAAAAAAAAACTAAAACAAAACTGTTTTACTTCCTTGGGTGTACAAATTTTCCTTTTGTTACTCTTATTTCCTCTACTTGACTAGTTAGCAAACAACTCCTATGCTCTGTGAAAGTTAAAACTCTCCTGTCGCTTTGATTCATTAGCACACTTAAGTGTGAAACATCTCTTATGCTAGACCTTATTTTCTGTATCAGTCAGTGCACTAACAAACGCACTTGTGCTTGAGACTAGGCATGACAGTTATTATCCCCTTTGGGGTGATAATGGGTTTGGCATGGCAGGGGTTGAGGGATCAGTCTCCTAAGCATGTTGCAGCAATTACTCTTTCAGATTTTCAGTTGAAGAGTCTCTTGGACATGATTAGTTTTAATTTTCTCAAGCACAGTTTTCTTGGTCATCCAAAGAATTAAGTGCAGTGTTCTACACTCGTGTTTATACATCTGTAAATGAACATTTGGACAACATCTGCTTTAAACTGTCACAAAGTCTGATGGAAAGTTAACCTCATTAAATGAACAGAATATATGTATAATTTCCTCCTCTTTGCCATCCCTTTTTCAAATCCTTAACGAAACCAAAACAAACAAAACCTGAGGATTCACAAGTATATCCAGGAGAAGCAGAACAGTGAAGTTCGTTTTTCTGTAGCTTTTTCTCATGGCTAGATTCTCTGCTGTCTAATGAGGAATGAAATCTCACCAAAATTCTTTGTATCAGAAGATTCTCATCCATTATTGGGTTATTGGACTTTTTTCCAAAGTTACCTACAAGGGTTTTTGTCCTCTGATGGATACAAATGTTTTGAGAAACTCCAACCTTCTATTAAAAAAAATTGGTTGGAATTATGCAAAGAATTCAAAAGTTACTGGGAGGAGGAAGAGGGCAGGCAGCATGCAAACCTGATATCCTTAGAAAGTAAAAATTCCAAACAAACAAAAAAGGCCCCAAACCTCTCCAGAAATAACCAGATAAAACTGATGGTATTCTCCCAGTACATAACATCCAGTAGTTTAAAATCTGGAATGCTGTCATCATCTGTATTTCTATAGCATTATTTTAAAGAAGGAACTCTACTATAAAAATTTCGGTATCACCTACTGTTCCTTCTCTTAAATTACAAATATTATGTTTTACTGGTCGCAGATGCAAATATTTATTAATATTGAAGTAGTTGGCATTCAAACTAGTTGGCCAATTACTTACACGCTTTCCTAACAGAAACAGGGGACAGATGTAGGCTGCCCCATTCAATTGTCTTACACTTGCAGTAGTGCGGTCACTCTCAAGGAATGAATGTGAGAGAATGTGT
>VXAL01010551.1:11414-24558 GCA_013399475.1 Chauna torquata
CCTCCCACCCCTTTCTTTCCCCAAGCTCAACTTCAGTCCTTCATTCCTGACTCCTCTCCCTCCCTGCACCCTGCCCAGCTTCACAGGGGAGATGGTGAATGGTGGGTTGTGATCAGCCCGTATCAGCTCCTCTCTGCCGCTCCTTCCTCCTGGAAGCTCCAGTGTGGGCTTTCCATGTGCTGCACTTCCTTCAGGAAAAATCCACCTGCCCTGACGTGGGGTCCTCCAGGGGCTGCAGTGTGGATATCTGCACTGGCGTGGAGCACCTCCTCCTCTGTCCTTGGTATACTTTCTGCTGTTTCTCATTCTTTTCTTCCCCTCTTCCTTTCTCTGGGTTGGGTTTTGCCCAACCCTGAGAGGGTTTTGCCCTCTCTTCGCCAAGCTGTCCCCCAGGCTCCCACCAGGTCTGCGGGGCACGGCCGTGCCCTGCAGTGGGGCCGTTGGAGCCAGCTGGAACTGGCTGTGTCCGGCACCAGGCAGCCCCGGCCTCGCCTCACGGCCTGCTGCCAACACCTTGCCCCATCAACAGAGTACACCTTCTTTTTCCAAGCAGACACGAGCATACTTTGTGAGTCACGATGAGATTGTAAATAAAAGCTGTGTATTATTCTACAAAGGAAGTTAATGAGTCAGGTGTAGGACTTTCCTCATTAATTTTCTCAGCAATAATTCAGTTGATTGTAAAGGCAAGAGTTTTTACTCTTGCCAGTGGGACATTTTAATTCTGGGTGAACTAACTATCTAATTTCCCCCGAAGGACAGCTCTCACGGTGTAGTTCCGAGCTAAGGGTATTCTCTTTGCCGTCAAACAGACAATTACTTTCATCCTGTGCTTCTGGAACTGATGAGCCTGTTTCTTTCAAAAGGCAGTTCAGATTCTCCAGGGATCCAGTCCGATGCAGGTACTGAACCACAACTCCACGAGAATGTATTATGTTACACATATGGGTATTTTTGGCTACAGAAATACTAACTTTAATTTGAAATGTGTCTGATGTCTGGTGAAGAAAGAGGCACTATATAATTTTTTGCAACTGTAGATATAAAATGCAAGTAAATGGACTGAAAATTGTTTTAGGAAAAGACCTGAAATGGCTCAGGTAACTCAATTCATACAAGGGAAAACCAGGGTAGGTAAGTTCCTCTGCAAGGCAAAGTACATATCTGTACAGAGAAGGAATGAGTTAATAAGAACTTAATCCACATATTCCACCACTGCTTTTACTGTTGGTCTCTTCTGGAATTTTTTTTGAACATTGGGTGGGGGGGTTGGAAACAAGTCCCTTGCTCCTCCCTCCTATGGAGAAAAAAGAAAAAAACAACCCTGTCCAGCCTTTCTGCTCTTTCTCCAGGGCATCTATTGGTCTCAAGTCTTCTGGAAGAATCTAAAATTAGAGGTCTGTCTTGCTGCTGAACTGGAAAAACTATAGGCTCTTTACTTAGCGATGCTCTCAGATACAGAGTCTTTCTGAAGTTTTACAGGGCTCATTTTACCATACTAGAAAATGTCTCTGAAAATCTCTGACCTGCATACCCTGAGGCTCAGACGAACTTTAAAAGTCATTGTGAAAAGCCTTACACTCTTATCAAGCTGCTGGTACTGACAAGAGGAGCTGACTTCTTTTCTTTGCATTTTTGCATTCATGTTCTAACACAGCAAGGGCTATGTTCCAGCAGAGCCAGATGAGACTAATGGAGTCTAATTTCAACAACGCTGATAGTTTAATTTATGCCTAGTTGTCACATATTATGCAATTAATACAGCATAATCAAAGAAATATTTCTTGGAAAGAGACAGTTCTGGTTTTACATGCAAAGCGCTTTGTGATTCTTAGCTTATTACAAAGAAATTCCTCTTCTTGGAGGAATTAATGCAGATGCATGGATTTCATAGAATTAGTAAACACTCTTCTTAGATGTTGCACTACAGTAATGAATAGGCCTCTTTTACAAGTGCTAGCTGCTAGAATCATTTAGGTTGTAAAAGATCCGTAAGATCATCGAGTCCAGCCATCACCTAAGACTACCGAGTCCACCACTAAACCATGCCCCTGACTAAACCATGTCCCTAAAAGTGGACAAATGCCTCAGTTGAAAGAATTGGCTTGTAAGCTTACCACATAGTAGCTCATGTTTTTAGGTATGGAAGTGTCTGGTATGGAATTGCTAAAAACAGTGGGAAAAATATATGGCAGGTAAACATTAGTGTATCACTAAACTTCAGCGCTGGTACTCTGACTGATGCCACCTTCAGAGCAGTCCTTGAAGGACTCTTGCTAGTGTTTACCAAATGCAATGAGATCTCCTAGAAACTTTCCAGTTCTGAAAGCATTGTTTAACTCTGCCTTCTTCCGAGATCATAGATGAGATGATGAGAAAGACGCAGACTTTGTGCTTAGCTGGTCTACTAATTCTTTGACTGTCACTGGCAGCTACATTGACGCTTAGTTTTTGACAAATGGTCTGATTTTACTTTTCCCTGTAAATTTATGTTAAACATTGTTTTCTTATTGCACTTCTGCACTATAGCTCTTCGTGTGATTTTCAGCATCCACATGAAATCAGTAGGTATGTACCCAATGGTGATCCAACGTTTTTTTCACACATACTTCCTTCAGCCACCAGGTCTTTGAAGCATTAGATACTGGGATAGAGAATAGAACTATTTGGCATGCATTTCACGAACCTGTGCACCACTGAAGAGAGAAAAAATGTATATGCCAGAGCTCACTCCAAGGCTCATCCTCTGCCAGCTGGGCTTGTAAACAGATTACAGACTTCTTGAATAAATAGTGTTGAGAAAATCTGTGAACCAAATGTCCAAATAGCCTGAGGCTTAGTTTGACCAATGACCAAATATAAGTTCTGAAGCTCTGTTCTCAGCTAAAAGATGATACAAAACAAATTTCCTGTGGCTTTTGCCACCTGTGAGCCTAGAATAAACTCCTGTTAATTCCACTGACTGAGATGAAGTAAGATCAGATTTATTAGTGTAGTTCCTTAGAAAACAGCTGAGGAAAACAGTTGGCAACTGACTACATTGCCCGAAAAGAAGCTGTGACAATTTTTTTTTCTGAGTTAATCAGTCACTAATCAGTTCTTGAAGTAAGACTGTCAAGAACCTGCTTTTTCAGTATTCACTACCAGTGAAAACTATTTTCTGAGGGCTCTTCTATGTTTTTTTTTTTTTCCTTACTAATCTTCTGAAATAAGATACACTCTACAAACCTTGACTTCATGAAAGCAACAGTCTTGCTGAAGGATTATTCCTAGTAGCTATCTAGATAAAAAATAATTTTATATTCCATTGCCACAGAGCAAAAAAAATCCCAAACCAAATAACTAAATAGAATACAAAGAAAAAAAAAAGCGAGAAAAAGTACATATAAAACCTAAATCTTGTAATATAACAGACTGTGAGTAATTCCTCATCAGAACAAAAATGAATTGGTTAGCAACAGAGATTATTCTCTGATTTATGCTTCTTGGGAGGGGAAGAGCATACAGACTGAATGTACATACTACCACAAAAGAAATGACTGGTGAAAGCATTGAAAATTTCACTGGTTTGTGGATCCTCACAGATCCACACTCTAAAGACAAACAGTATTTGTCCTTCAGGAAAGGTCATTGCTTTGGAAAGCTAAGCCTTAGTCTTGTTCTACAGGCTTGGTTTTAATTTCCACCTAGAAGGAGAAAATGTATTTTCTTCTTGGATATCTGAGTGCTGAAACTTCCCACTGTCCTACCAAATACCCTTTTCTGCAACCCGAAATCAGACTAAGGTAACAATTATATGCCACAGTGACTTGTTTTCATGAGGGCAGGATGATAGACAATAGTTAACCCAATACTCGTTAAAGTAATTTGTATTTCATGCCTCACGACATGGCTGAATGTCTCAGCAGAACCTCACAATGTTACTGAATGAACAGTGCTTTCCCTCTTTGTTGCCTTTTGGCAGGGCAACAATTATATATTTGATATTCCACTTTTTTTTGTTAACAATTTCAGCTTTGTCAAGCCAAAAAGCATTTGTCCCTCAGTCTCTGCTCTCCATGACTGTACTTGTTCTAATTTTTTTTTGATTGGTACATAAATGTTTTAAGGCCAAAAAACAGCAGGTAAAGAACTCTTTAGATCATGTTTTTTGTTGTTGTTGTTGTTGTTTTTATTTTGTTTTAAATAGGATGTCATTTCTGAGTTTTAGAAATTGTACAAAGCTTTTCTAAGAAGCAAGAGATTCAGGAACAGGCTTTCAGACAGAAGAAAACAAGATAAAAGCAGCTGTGTTAGAATGAGAAGATAAGCAGATTCAATGTAATGTAGCAGAGAAGTTGGCTTCTGCGTTTAGAGCAGCTTTAGCTGTGGCAGCAACAATCTTCACAAGGCACTATTTCATCATCTTGAAAAAAACTACTGCCCTGAAATCTCAAGGTAGCTCAAACAAGCAGTCTAGCTAGGCCTTGAGTTCTGTCTAGATTTCCTGGCCAGGACATCACTGATAAGATGGGAAAAAAGTCTCTACAAGGCTAGAAAAGCCTAATTTTCCCAGAAATGCAGAAACTGGTTGGGATAACATTATTAACATATCTTAATAACATATACATATATAATATCTAAATGATAATGTCAAGCCAAAGTAGAGATTAGTGTCTGCTCTTTGCAGGTGTCCAGAGTTCTTTTTAGCACACTTATAAGTGTGATTTTGTATTACTACACAGCTTATACCTAGACAGATCAATGTTACTATCTTGCTCTTGTCTGAAATGCAGTTATTACCATAATGAAGATTATTGCAACTTTTCAAAACTAATAAAATGCGGGTATTTTTGGCAGAGAATGGTGCTCAAAATTAGTCCTTTGGGTATTTCAATCAACTTGCATTCTTCTCATATATTTTTTTCTGCATCATCATTCAGATTTTGTGATGTCCCTAGACCAAGACTTGCTCCTGCACTGATGTTGTTCTGGTCCAATAATGCTAATATTCTTGAACAGAGAGATAACGCCTTAGATCAGAGATCAGTTTGTTCTTTTGCTGCTTAACAGGAACTCACCACAAAGATCCACCATTCCAGATTCTCTCACATCAGTCCTCAAGGTCAAAAATTAGGAGAGAGGGAGTTTGCTTAATTATTGCTTAGCTTCTCTGGCATTATGCAAGAGTGCTGAATTGTAAATGACAACTGATTTGGTGATGTTTGCATATGAGAAAAAATTATTCTGGGAAATCAGATTATGAATATTATTGATCCCCAGGTCCCTGTGATGTCAGTGTTAAAATCACAGAGCAGTGAACTGAATTTGACATGCAATATTTTCTATTCTATCTTTTCCCGGTAGATGAGTCCTTTCCCTGTTTACTAAAAAATGTCAAACTCTGCAATACTCTTTCCTGCATGTGGTATGAGCATCTCCCTATAATGTGACATTCTAGTTCTCTCTCAGAAAGAAAAAATAATAACCCATGCAATTTTAAGGACAAGCATAAAAGTCAATCACACTGGAATTTGGCAAATGTCTTTACATCCTGGAAACTTTTAATAGTAGAAGAGAAGAGGAAGCACTGAGATCCACTATCAGCAGACTGTTCTGAATGTATTACGTCCATTCAAGCAAGTGCAGTAAGGTATTCTGTTCAGTGCCTATGCACACCCAAGTGTTCCCCATGCCAGGAGCAGCTGGGAAAAACCTGGACGATCTGCAGTTACACATATAATGAAAACATATACTCCTTGAAGCAATAAACATTCAGCTTATCCTGTGCTCATACAGCAAAATTGATTGGTCTAATGTTAAAAATCTTGTGAAATCACTCACATAATCTTTGTATTTCCTCTCCACAAAACTGCTTGAAAAGTGTATTTGAACAATTTGGTGGAGATTCTGTCTGGGCCTGTCACAAACAAAAACGACAACATCAACACTAACTGAAAAGATGAGACCAGCTCTAGCTACCTTGTCTTGTTGCTGTTATCCATGAATTATGCTGGACATATGACAAAATAAACAGCAGAGCAGAGAATAAAAACATTGGTCTTTACATTTGCAAGCTGTGAATGAAACTTTCCCACTCCTTTTTAGTACATACTCACAAAGGCTACCTCTTTTCTTTTTCTGAGGACAGTGAGATAACATCTTATTTCAATCAAGACATGCAAAATAAGAAAAGGGAAGCTATTTAATGTACAAGACTATTTCAAAGAAAGGCAAAAAGTACTGCTACAGGTTCTGGAGCAGTCTGAATCTGGTAATAAAAGATAATTAGGATCACAGATTCCAGGTAAACAGAATTTAGTTACTTCTGGGCCTTTCATTGTTGAACATAGACAGTGATAACAGCCCCAGCTCCCAACGTAATTATTTTGTAAATATTTTTAATATGAACTGGCTGGAGTAGGGTAGCTCCTGGCTGATGCAGAAGATGCAAAGTTACTCTCAGATTTTGGAAGAAAGCTAGATTTCAGGTCATGCAAAGGTAGTTATGGGTGCCCAAAACAAACGTAACATATAATCTAAATTCTCAGATTAATCTAACAAATCTGACTGCTATCTGGCTTTATACTCTGGAAAAACCTTTCGGAAACACTTCTAAATAGCTGTTAAAAGACAGTTCAAACTGATGTACAAGTAACCGAGCTTATACTTTGAGGAGGTGTGTCTTCAGAGAGTGTTACCATAAATCTTATTCAAAAAAATTTGTCTTCAACCAATTCCAGACATGCAGCGCTATATATAAACATCAAATAATTTCACATTAATTATCATAAAATAACGGTGTTCATTTGTCACATACATTTTTGTTCCTTCAGCTACCACTTGTCAAGAATATTGAAGATTTTCTCATTATCGAGCAGCCACAAAGGTAACAAAAAGAAGTAAAAAGAAATTACAACTTTTCAGATAAACAAACTGTCCATCCTCGAGTCCTTAATGATGACACATTTCCTCTGTCCTGTGCACTGCACTTAAGCATCCATAGCTTTTCTGCATTAGGTCAAGTAAAAGTTGAAGTATGTAGGTTAACAGAAAACTTTACCCTTGATATAACTGACCTTAAGATTATTTCAGAAATGTGTGCAATACCTGTCTCCTCAGTCTTAAGTCATAGCTTTTTCAGCAGAACTGTGTTTGCTCTTGGTGTAATCAATGGCAAACGGGTTCAGTTGTCTGTAGCCCATGGCCCAGTTTTGTATGGCATGGTTATGTGGCCTTGGCTCAGCTTTACTGAAAAAATGCTGTTGAGCTGATAGAGAGAATATAGGATAAAGCCGAGAAGATGAGAAAAGTAAAAATGAAGACAGAACTGGAATTGTTGAAACTGTAGTAGCAACTCAGGGACTCAGAGAAAATACGGATATGAAAAGGCATAAGACACTGAAAAGAAGAAGAGAGTCAAAAAACAACAACTCAGAAAGATCAAGGAGTAGCGTATTCAAAGGACCAAGGCAGATCTGACACTATCCCGTCTGAATAATGACTGCCAGGGCAGCAGGGACTCATTAGATGCTTGTGCTGCTAAGCATACTCATGCTTAGTCTAGTACTCATTATTCCTATCTACCTATTCTGTGTATTTAGCCAGTAAATAATTGCTATATACTTATAAACTGTGTATACAACTACTGTAGTACTACTATAGTACTGCACATGGTGAAAGATGCTCAGATTAAAGGTGCCCAATAAATGGTTACATTTGCCTGAGAATAACTTGAATGTTCGATGAATATAGTGACATACCTAGAAAAAGTACACTGGCTTCCAGAAGAAAAAAAAAAGTCTTATTGTTGTAATGAATAGTGACAATGTGAGAGCATTAATGTTATGTGAAGTGCACATGTTAATTTTATACTCTAAACCTTGCTCTCTCAGCACTGTATTTTAAGCATGTATATTGATATGCAATATCCATGTGTTGTAAGAATTTAATTGATATATAAATATTTCATAAGCAAGTCCTATAACATTCAGAATAAATAAAAGCAGGAAAAAAACCCATAAAACTGTATCTCAGGTTACGTAAAACTAAAATCCTACAGGGCACATGTATGGAACTTGCAAATATCAACAACTAATTCCATTTCAGGTAGTCTCGTGTCAGTTTTCCACTCCAAGAATTCAGGAAGACAACTGGTTCAATCAAAGTTTGGTTTGCTTCCCAAGCACTTTTGAAACAGAGGGATACCAAATAAATATACAGCAATTGGGTGAAGGTGCCCTGCACCTTTCAGGAGCTCTTGGGATGTGGGTGGTCTGTTGTGGTGGGTTGACCCTGGCCAGCAGCTGAGCACCCACAAGCTGCTTGGTCTCTCCTCCTCTACTGCAGCAGGATCAGGGAAAGAATGGGAAGAGCAAAAGCTATTCTCTTTTCTTATTTTAAGACCCCACATGCTCATTTTATTTTTTTTCTCTGGACTTTTCTGATGACACTATGTGGCAACCTGAAATCCAAGAGCAACAGACACTCGTCAGGTAAAAGTTGTCTGGATTAAGTCCAAGATGTCCTGATACATTGCATGGGTTGTGCAGCACAGACTACTGCTGTGCTCACAGAGAGCTAGATATGCCTACTCCACTGTTGATTATGTATAAGCATCCCTCTTTTGCGCCTGTATGTTTCCTGGTATATGTAAGGTAGAAGCCCTAGCCAAGTGCATGGCAGGCCTCCTGTTCTCCTCCAGCAGCAGCTCTTCCAATTTTACTTTTCAAAAACTAATAAATTAACATTACAATTTTCATTGTAAAATGGTGGGGAAATACTTCAAAGCAACAACAACAACAAAGTGCAGTTTTCAAATACATCTGTATTATGTTCAGTTTCCAGATATGTAAAATTTCCTTTTGAAAAAGCAGTCTTGAAACTGTATCATATCTGAATATTTAAGTAAACAGTGGACAGAATATCCATCACTGAGGTGGGTTTTTTTTTTTTCCATTGAGTATAAATTGAGGACAGCTGAAGCTTTTCACAAGCCTTTTAGAAGGTACAATCTAGCCTTTTAAAACTGTTCCACTCCTGCTTATTTCATAAGTCTCTGTGCACTAGCAGCTGTTGATCTATTGAACATTTAGAAAACATAATTAGTATGAAGAATATGCCTATTACTGAAAAAAAAAAACAACCCACAGTATCTTTTATTATGAGCCTCTAGGGCTTTGCTGAAAATCTAAGGCTTCTTTGATATTGTCAGATCAAAATCTTTTCATCTCATGTACAGCAACATTGAAAAAAATTTTTTTTTAATTTAAACAAAAGCCTGAGCTCTCCAGCAGCACTGATCTAAAATTTATATCCTGGATTAGGTTATGTTCTGTTTGGATTTCTTGTGAAGGATGGAGTGGACTAATCTGTCTAGGCTGAGAAACTGTAAGTTGACTAAGTCAAAAAAACCAAGGCAAACATTTTTTCATGGACAAATGGAAAAATGAACGGAAACAAACCTATTCCTATTCAGACAGAAAGTTGCTAAATGAAATTCATACACATGGTACTCAGCATTCATATTTACAAAGACTTAACTTCATGTGGCATCATCACTCTTTAATCACCAGAATGGGAAAACGCTTACCAGGAACTACAGATGAGAAAAACAGACAGAAGGAAAACATTATATTGGTTTCTGTGTGCATGGTGGGAATCATGGAAACATAATAAAAGTTATGAAAAAGATTTTTTCTTGAGGCTAAAACAGACCAGAATTCATCATTATTGGGTTTTCCACATGTGACTGTTTCTCAGTAAACAAAATTTATCTGCCATTGTTTCATACCCTTTTGCTGAGATTATTTCTTCTAAACTGGGTAACCATACATAGGAAGCTTTTTTTTTTTTTTTTGTATGCTTTAATTTATACCCCTAACTCTATTAAAGTATTCAGTCTGTGCTGCTCAATACCTAAGAATTTTATGTCTTCAGGGAGGAACCATCTGTTGCAACAGGAGCAGCATTGTGCCAAGACCCAAAATTGCAAGACACAGTAAATCTGGTTCCATGCTTACATTCACATTTAGGTGCCTGAAAAAAAGCCCAATTTTTTTTGGATGTTGAGGACCTATATAATTCCCTTCTAAAATATAATGCAAATAAAGAGCATTAATTGATCTTGGTGGAAAAGGTATCCTTAGCAGGAGTATATTCTTGAATCATATCACCTAAGTATGAAACTATTCCTGCCACAACAGGAACAGAAGCGTGCAAGGCTGTATGTGATATGTTACAATACAGTAAAATATACAGTGTACAATGGACAGTAATCCTAGCTAATTTATTTTGACTGAGCTGTACCCATGCAACAAAGGTCAGGACTTGAACAATAACTAGCTGAAGCATGACAAGACACATTCATGTAAGAACATAAAATGAAAAATGTATTTCCTGAAGTTAGTCATAAATTGCCCCTTGCAATTCTTCCACATTTGCTTGTGTCTGAATTCACATATGGCATGCAATTAGTCCCCAACTGCAAACAGAGAAACATAATCAGTAACAACTATAGAGCACATCTGGCCTTCAGGATCCAGAAGACACTGGCCATTTTGTCTTCAGGTCATTTAAGACTAGCAGATTCATAGATCCTACTGTATTCCACAAGCTTAAAATTACACATTGGGAATCTGAATCAATTAGGTATTCAGATACCGGCAAATAGGATATTATGAGAACTATTCACTTAATTTTCATCATTGCCATTTAGCGAGGAAATGACTCAAATCCTGTTCTCATTCAAATTACAAGGAAAACTCTCACTGATAGAATATAAAACCAAATCCTAGTCTCATTAGAGAACTTTTCATTTAAAAGCTGTACAGCTAGAAAGTATCTGTTGTCATACTGTTCCTTCTGGGACATGTGGAAGGAGTTCACATGCATTTATTTTGCTCAACTTTACTTTCTTCTGGTTCCATTCCAAATCTGGAAAGCTCTTTTGTTAAAAAATTTCCAGAGGAAGAATGAACTATGTTCTGATAATATTCCTTTCAGTAGAGCATAAAGATAACCTCTCCTAAAGCATGGGGTGCCTGAAGAGATTTGCATGATAAGATACTTCCATAACCAAGACTGACTGACTAACGTTGTCAGTACCTTAAGGGCTGCTCAGACCTTTCTCACACACACTACACTGTGTATTCAATGTACATTTAAAAGGTAGCTCTCTTTTTTTATCCCAACAAGATTTGCTTAGGTCATAAAGACTAAAAGGTTACCTGAGAAGATGCATGTCTACTTTCACTAAATTTTATGCATAGCTTGGGTGCTCTGTGATGACCTCCATCTACATTGAGTACTCCTGCAAATACGTCTTTGAAGGCTCCTAATTTTCTTCTATTTTTGATATACGAGACCATTTGAAAACTGACTTGATGCGCCTGTGGCTATTTATTGTTACAGATCTCTTGGTGAAGAAGATCCAGCAGCAAAACGTGATGAACATTTTTTAAGAGAATATGAGATATTACAAGGTTTATGGTTTATGTAAGTAGTAAAAAGAAATGAACAAATAGAGAAGGGTGTTTTAACCTCAGTATGAACTCTTGTCATGTCATTTAAAGCATTCTAACAGATTAGCATGGTAATATAAAAATAATTGAAGATGTACTTTTAGGAATTGGTAAAAATACCATTGCAATAATCATTTAAAAAAATTTCAATAAAATTGGGCCTTATTTTTCAATTAAAAAAAAGTACTGTCTTTTTTGAGTAGATAAGACAGTCGGTGAACAGCTGAATGGAAAGTACACTTGTGATGGGCCTTGAAAAAACATAAAACTGTTTTCAAGGTCTCCCTCAGCTCATAAAGTAGACAAAACTAGACTGCTTTCCCATGGACTATGAAGACATGCTTTATGAAGCAAATCACTGGTGTTTTATGAAGTGAAGTACTTTATGAAGGAATCAGATGAAAAGTACTGCATTCATATAAATACACATCATTTCTCAGATGCAAGAGGATTCTACAATTGCATGTAAGGACGTGTATTGCATGTGGAGAACTATTTAATGATGCAAATTTAAATCTTATTTACTCATTAGGGAATGCAACAATCTGAGAAATGAACATGAATGAAACACAGGCCTTTTGTAAGTTGTAAATGTACTTGGTGGATATTGTTCTGGGCATCTCTTTCATTAATTCAGAATAAACTCAACCATTACTGTATTAACTTATCTTTACAATGGAAATTGCTCCAAAAATGCCAACACGCACTAAAGCATTTCTGAAACAATGCTACAATTCATAATGGCAGCCTGACTATAGAGATACCTCAGCAATTGTTAATAAAACAGACCAATGTTATTAAAGGGTTACAAAACAGCCAAAACAAACAAAAATATATTACCTGTCTGTTGATTTCAAAAAAATAAAAACAAGAAAAAGAACCTAGAATTATCAAAATACAATGATATAAGAATTAATCTCCTTCTCTGACAAATCTCTCATGTTCCTAGGATGCTAGTAGTTTCCAGAATATGGTCTTTTGGGGAGTGAATATTGCAGAACCACATGAATGTGCAAAGAAAAATAATGTTTTGTCAGAGTCTAGGCAAATCAAGTAGTCCCCCAGTAAAATGCCAGTCATAAGATCAATCTTATCTAACATAAGACATTAAGAAGATAGGTATCTTCAAGCTCATTGTTAAGTCTTGGTTAAGTGTATCAGAATTTTAAGAAGCCGTATGTATGGTTGTGCATACATTCTTTCTGCTCCAGCCTCCCCACATGAGGGCTGATTTTGCAGCACCAAGCCAGAGTAAATACAGATGCAGCATAAGCTATTTAAATCAGGTTCATTGCTATCCACAGCCACTTGATATTTTTCCCGGAGAATATAGCAAACGATATGCAAACAGAATGCATCAGCATTATTTTCTCACTGGCCCTACATTCACAGTGATTGTCTTGAAGGAAATGGGCTTCAGAGCCTGGCATCTTTTGTGGTGTCATGAAATCAGTGAGCAAAAGTGTTTATAAAATCCAATTCGTAGGTGGCCCTATAAGTGTATGGTCTAAATACGCTTGATGTTTCCATCATTCCAGTGATGATGGGAACATTTCCCATGGTGAAAGAAGTGAACACGTGAGTATCAGTGAGTAGTCCCTCAGAAATATTCCCACAGGCTTTTGAAAGATTTGTGAGTAATC
>VXAL01010553.1:2179-20573 GCA_013399475.1 Chauna torquata
CTAAAGCCCAGACAAAATCAGTGCAGCTGCACTGATTTATAGTAGCTGAGCATCCGTTTAGGGTATCACCTAAAACAGCAAATTGAATCTTTGCGGAGAGCCAGTAGCATTTCAGCAAGACTGTTGACATGTTTTCCCTCTTTGGGGATCCCAAAGAGTACAAGCACATACTAGAGACCTTGAAAATACAGACACAGGATGAAGCCAAAAGCCTGCAGCATCTAAATACAAATAGTCAATTACTAAAGGAATGTAACCTTGAGAGTTGGCTAGAACTGGTTTTAGGGCATAACAAAGAGAAAAATAAGTGGTATCCAGCATATGTAAAATGACTCATACTGTAAAAACACAAAGGTTGTATAACAAGAAGTTATAAATATGAGTCATAACCCTTACAAGAACAAGAGTGAAGTACTCCAGCATTGTCCCCTAGGGTTAAGGACGCTACAACGGATTAACACTGCTGCTTATCTGCAGAAGGTCCTTCCACAGCTTTGGTGGAGAAAGTGCTGCTTTTTGATTTGCCACTCACCATATTTTGCTACTTCAACTTATCATACATAATGTATTATATTTACTAAGTAATTGGGTACAGTAAATTAGGATTGTAGAGAGCTGTGTGTATATATACATATATATATGATGCGTTTTCTAACCCTACCAAATGACAAGGTGATTAATATCAGCACATCAAGTCAGAGTAAACCTTGTAAATATTTAAATTTGTCTGCAGATATGCATTAATAAAGTAGCAATAATAGGTGTAAAAATGCCAAAATATTCCATGTCTGTGCTATTCTTGACTTATATCTTTTTTTTAATCATTATTAAAATCAATCATTTAAATCATACATTGCATAAAATATTTTTAGCACATGGTGTAAAGTAAGTAAATAATGATAGGTACAATCTGGGAAAATTTAGAGCAACTAGTAGCAAACTCATCATCTTGTATCATTCCCCTGTGCCAAAGGGCAGGAATCTGAACTCACTCATCTGTGAAGTTCTGTATGTGCAGACATTATTTTGCAAACTTAGAATTTTGGTTTAGAGTTCCCATTTCCAATCTCCACAGACTTATGTTTACACTTTTAATTGGTAAGCTGCACTTTGACATGTGAGCAAGGACAAGGAACCAATGTGCTAAGGCTAAGATTGCTACTGACAAAAGGACCCTGGACCACAGTGACAAACATGTTTCTGTACTTTAAGTGTAACGATGTACATCAAAGATCTTCAAATGCATTCTGACTTTTAACTCCTTTTAGCTCAATTGGCTTCAAAGGGAGTTCTGCTTCTAAACACCTTTGTGGATCTGGGCCTTTCAGTGGCAGCTGCAGTTGTCTCCACCAAGATCCCTTAGTCAGCCAGGAGAAGAGGTGGCAGATGCAGACACCACAGATCAGGTAGTAATAAGTGAAGCAACCTGTAAAACACGACTTTCTGTTCTTGTCCTTCCCTCATCTCAAAGAAAACTTTTAAGAAAAACCTTCTTTTATTTTGCTTCAAAGCCATGCGTTGCAGCCATTCAGTATATAAGAAAACCTCCTGCCCTTTCAAACTTAAAAATGTACTGCCTTTTGTTAGCCTATTATCACCTGGCACGTTACACTGCAATGAAATTGGTTTAGTCCTATAGAGGGCAATGAGATATAAGCAGCCTGTTGATTACAATACCAACATACTGATGACAGCAATACAAACACAAATATCTCTAAAAGTTCTCTGGTGCTTTTTCTAGACATAAGCAAGTTGTGCAAATTAGTTGTTTACTGCAGCATTTTGGTTTCTGATTTTTAAAAAAAAAATGTTCTGCATCAGACACTTTTCTCTTAGGAGCAACACAGGGAAAAAAGAAATGCATGCTTTGATATTAAGAAGCAGCAGGGAATGCTTAGCTGTTCATATTGTTGGTTTCACATTTCTGTACTCCCCTTCAAAGAGAGATTCTTCTGCACTGGAGGATTTGATACATTGTTCTGCACTGCTGCACTCTGGATAGGGAGGAATGCTTTAAAACTATTGACTAATGTCCATAGGCATCTGGGGAGCCATCCTTCCCTTTACAGAATCTTTGCACACAGATGGGGAAGATGTGTGGCACAACCCTCAAGGCTGCCAGTATGCATAACCCTCCTGTGACGAATAATCAAAGCACCAGTGTCCCTCAGCAAATATTATATAGTACTTTAGTGTTCCAGGCTCTGAAATGCAGCTTTAACTCTGACATCTACTCTCCCCTGAGCTGGCTGGATACAGCACTTGAGTCACACTGAGGCAGACAAAATGACCTTGTGAACAGGAATCTACTATGCAAACTTTGTAGTTAGAAAAACTCCACATTACTGCCATTTGCCTTCCAACCCAAATATTACTCTATGATTTCCCATTGCAGTTGAACCAGCACTCAGAGCTCTTGCCCAGGAGGCAGAATGATCTGCAGAAAGTTAGTAGGACCTACCCACGTGGAGCCGGGAAGGGAACTGCCTTCAGTTGTTAGTGGTTCCTCTGGGGTGATACATCAGTAGAAGAGGAAATTCTCCCTTTGACCTCAAGAACTTTGTTTCTCACCTTATTCTACCTTCATTCTGTCTACCATAAAATGACTATTCTCATTACTGTGCTGAATCAAAAAATAACTGCAGTAGGTATAGTGACTATATTGTCAGTCTGTAAAATAAGAGTTAAATGTATTCATCCTAGGAAGCATCTGAATTTGTTATGCCATCAAAAGCAGGCAGGCAATATTCAAAGCATTAGACACAATAGCACATTTTTAGAGGATTAAGTCTATATTTCAGTTATATTGTCACATGGGACTGAAGGTCAAGTACTTACAGCCAACTGATAAGTGAAATAATCCTCCAGAACTACCTTCCCTGCTGAGACTTATTATTCTGAAACAGAAATTATTAAGGAAAAAAAATAAAGAAAAAAATCCAGAGCCTTAAATTTTTCAGATCAGTTCTATAAATATAACATCCTTCAAAGCCAATCAGAAAAGTAGAGTATTTCAACTACTCTGAATATATTTTATTTCTTGATTTCAGATACTATTCATATCACTAGGGTAGCATTGTGGATTTGTTTTAGCTCATTACATGAAACCAATATTGTTTAAAAATTCAAAAGACTAAAAGCCTGCATGTGTCTGGCATCTGCGTGAAGAAGTTTGAGGTTGCTACAGTTGACTGCTTAAGTTGACAGTTGTGTCTGGAAACAGAAGATACTGTGCCATTGTCTGCCTCTCTTATCCTTGAGGAATATGGTGTAAAACATACTTGATGCAAGTTAAGGAGACAAAGGATAATTTTGTATACATGAATCTTGTTCTTGCAAGATCCCTTCTGCATGTCCAAGGTATTTTAGTGAAAAATGCTGCTTAACTGAACTTCTGTGGCACTGCAGCTGCATACACAATGGAGCTGTCCTTCAGGGCAGCTCCCAGTCAGGCCTAACCCCAGCTGTCCTACAATACCAAGACTTGGCAGAGAAACAATTTAGTTTCTAATCACATGGTAGGCAGACCCAAATCTACTGCGCAAGTATCAAATCAAAGAGGACGCATTTCTCATTGTCTGACAAAAAAAAATCCTACAGAATTTCTGTCAGAGCCCCATGATTTTCTATTACATTGCTAAGCCAAAACAACAATAAAAAGCATTTGAAAAATTGTGAGGGTTGCAACATTCATCTGATAATTTTTTTTTACAGTTCTTATAAGGCTTTTTATTTCTTTTTTTTTTTTTTTCCTCTGTTGTCTGAACACACATCAAGTAAAAGGAGCACCAAAGTTAGGAAAGAGCATAGTTTCTCTGATTTCCCTAGAACAGCAATGGACAAGAAAAGTGTCTGCATTACCCTCTTTAAAACAGGACAATGAAAGGCCTGATCCATATTCAGTGAGTTTCTCCAGAGCTTAGAGAAGGCCCAAACAGTAAAGAGAAGAGAAAGCAAATGGAGATTCTAGATACTTGTGCAATCTTTTTAAGCAAATCCTAATTGCATTCTTCTTTTTTTTTTTTTTTTGATGAAACTTTCAATGACCAAGAGCACAAGTCATTTAGAAGATATAGCAGTATCTATTTAAAATGACATTTTACCAGGCATGAACCAAGTGATTCAGATTGGATGGGTTTACATTCAGAAACAACAACTGGCACCAGCTGAGGATCAAGCTCAAAAATGGGGTTGATTCAATGAAAAAATCAAACTGGAAATTACCATCGTCTTAGCAATGGTATTTAAGACCTTCTCAAGTACGCCAAAGAGCAATCCAATTTCAAAAAATACTCGTTTTGGATCTCTGTGTTCCTGGAATTTTACACAGGCAACTTCTCCCATCACATATGGAAACCACCTCAGACAAGAGACTCTGTCATCCCTACAAAATAAACCACTCCCAACTCAGACAGGCATGATCTTTTAAAGGGTACCTGCATGTCACCTCACTATTAAGTACTGTATCCATAATCTGCCCGCCATTCTGTAATTTTAAAATCCTGCCTAAGGCATTTGTTTGCTTTTCTAGTCTCATAATTGCAGTCTGTTTCTGCAGCAGATTCTGACATTCTCTTGTTTGCTAGCTGAACTTATTCTGTCATGAAAGGTCAGAAAGCGAACTGCCCTGGAATGTCAGTAGGTGTTTAAAGTATTCCACCTCTGCCTGAATTTCTCATGTGCTAAACCATCAAGTGTTGATTTAGAGGTCATTAACTTTAAGGTAGGCAACTTGAGCCCACAAAGGGAAAATTTTCTCTTTATTTACCTTCTTCAGTGAAAATTTGAGTCCAGGTCACACTGACCATTAGCAGATACTCAAAGTAAGATGAAGAATATTGCTCTTCTTTAATCCCCCATAACAGTTCCATGATGTGTATTTAGTGTCAGTGATATTTAATGTTTTCATGTTTCAGGAGGCTGGCTTGTTTGTTTAGCCAATGATATTGCATTACAGATATATTTAATCTGACTTTCCTCTGGTTTTCCACAGCGGTGCAAAGGAATCTATTTAAGTCAAAATAAACTGTATCTGGTGCTATATAACATTTTTCATCTCTGTATTTCAAAGATAATTTACAAAGATAGTTCAGGAACATTATTTCTAATAAAAAAGAAGAAATTTCTTGAAAGCTGACCAGTTTGCCAGTACGGAAGCCAGGAACACAACGCAAGTTCAGTGTGTGGGATCAAACAGACTCAGTTGCCCAACAGCAGCCTAACACAGGCCAAAGTGATGAGTGTATCATTATAACATGGCAGAACACCAGTGAATATGTGAGGAAATCACAAGACAAGTAAATATTCATGATTTTCACAACTATAACTGTGCAAAACTTTGTATTACAAATATTTTCTGCAAATCACACTTTTTCTTATATGACATAATCAAAAATTACAGAAAATTCATGCTAAAAGTGGGCTATAATTGAAACTTAATATTTATTGAACTTAACCCTGCATTCCCCAATTTGAAATTCTTTGTAGATAAAGATTTCTCAACATTTTATTTGCATTTCATATTAGGTTTTCTTTCTCCTTTAAAAAGAGAAGAACAACTAGAAACAATGTTATTTTTCTCATATTTTTAGACTGGTCATAATATTGTCTTTAACATTTCTTTGACATTCAATAATCTTTGATGCAACCGAGTTTTGAGAGCTCATTTTGAATCCACCCAATTCATCAGAATATCTGTAAAAAGAAAAACACACATAGCAGATCACCTATAAACAATACATTTTAAAATTTAGTTTGCAAAAAGGAACCTACTAGAAAAATTGCACTGAGTAGGGACCTGAATACGTATTATTTTAAAGCTTGTGAGCTTATTTCCTCTAAAAACAGTGAGCTCTCTACATTATTTCTATTTTTTTTCCTCCAGTATGACTGAAAAATAAAATGAAACTGTTGTTCTCATGTTCTTAATCACTTAGTGTATGTTTGTTTTTAAACACTAGCTTCAAAAAGGCTGAATAAGACCCAGTTTTGCAGAAACAAACAAGCACCAAAATGTTGTGATCAAATACAGGAAATTTCAACTCAAGAGGTCGTCTTGTTTGCAAAGTGAGGAGCAACAGAAAATGGAGTTTACAGCTAAGCTGCGTTTCCAGCACAACTTCCTATTTTACACATAAATGATAGATCTCTCACCGTACACTGCAGTAGTTTAATTGGAAGCAAAAAAGCTAGTCAGTCTCTGGAAAACAAACTGGAGGCTGAATAGTGAAGTAATCTCTGAACACTGCTTCAGTTTGCCGTGCAGTCTGTTGCTTTTATCCAGCAGCATGCAATTTAAACATTTTTGTTTATTTCCTGATTATATTTTTTTCTTTACAAGAACAGATAGACAGTACCAACTATTACCCTCCTTCACTATTAGTATGCCATATGCATGCTGTGCTCCAGCTGTCATGTTAAAAATGCATAAAGCTAAATTGAAAAATGCTGGAAAGACTTTTAGTGATAATCAGATAACTCTCCATGTAAAATGTGATGTAAAATGATAATATTTTCCACACATTTCATATCAGCAATATAGCTGAAGGATAGAAGAATACCACATTTTGATTATTATCCTTTATGGACATTCTGAGTCATACTATTTTTCAAAACCATTCAAAAGTGCATGTGCCGTGCCATAGCTTCAGCTGGTACAAACAGTAGTGAATCCAACAATTTTCACCAGCTTGAGTGTCCTGATCAAATGAGAACAACAGCTTTTCTCTTTGAAAGGAAAACAAACCCTTGAAAAATAGTTATCAGACTACTCAATTAATTCAGTAAACTGAACTGTGACATTCAGCCGAAATCAGACTAATTACCATGAACTCCAGAAAGTTCTCAGTCCAAAAGTGAGCAGGGTTTCTGGAAGCTAGCTGACCTCAGATGGAAGATGAATCTTACAGCTGAAACCAAGCTACAGCATAACAAGACTCTCCTACATGTGTTGCACTTCACGGAAATGAAGTTTAACTGATTTAGTCACAGCCTTTCCTACCCTTCTGTCCACAGCAGAGACACAATAAAGAAACTGTGTCATGGCTATTGGACTCCTTTTTTCATATATCCCCAGTGTCCGATCAGCTGCACACATGGTTGCCTCACTTTCTGCACGTGGCCTTCTCTGAAGCATCCCAACACTGCTTCTCAGCTTCACTAGAATGTTTAGGGGTAACACCCCAGCAAGCAATGTTAGTGACACTTCGAATTATTCTTTTCAGGTAATGTAACACTAGAAGCTATATTCTTCTTCCACACTCAGTCATGCAAGTTCTCAAACAAGCACTATGTCACACTGCTGCAAAAGCAGGGGAGAAGAACAGCAGCAAGAAGCAGACCCTGCGCAATCAGATCCTCTGCTGGGCACAGCAGTGGGCCAGCTCTTTGCGCTTGATTTCACTGACTGTATAGGGCTTTGTGCTTAGTAATCTGCAGACACAGAATGTCATTTTATTACTGTTATTGGATCCCCAAAGTCCAATAGTCGACCTGGGACAACAGATACTATAAAATAGTTCTCTGAGGGATTTATAGAATCCTTCCTTTGCAGATAAGAAGACTATAACCTAATCCATCATCCCAGACTTTCTTCGGTTTTGTCTTTACACATGGGAAAGAAACCCATCAAAACCATTGTGCAACTGAGCAGATTTATTTTTTAAAGAAAAAAAAAATTCTGGAGTATCTGTATATCTGCACAGAGGTTAATAATTGTCAACTCAGAAAAAAACAGGCACATCTAGATAATAATTTTAATTTTAAAATATTCTTGGACTACTGCATAGTGAAGTCTAACAATTCTTCCCTCCAGCTAGAGGAATTAAATTTCTAAATATATGATTATTCAATTTATTATAAGAAAATATATGTATTGTGGATCAACCAGCTATCAGAAAAGTATTAGAAATGAGAAATTTCTGTGCTGTGCATAATGAAACCTTCTGCTATTTTAAAAAGACATGAAACTAATTTTATGTTTAGTAGCAGGATAGCTTAATTATAACAGACATTAAAATATCTATTCTGCCCACAAGCTGTAATTTCAGACTTGATGAACAAGTCCACATCATTCTGAGAATGACACATACTTAACAAAAACTGAAACTAAACCACAGGTGTTTTAAATATGTGGATTTACTAAAGCATTGTTGGAACATGAATCACTTCTGAGATGCACATGCACTGATAACTCAGAACTTCTCTCAGTTACTAAAACTATTTACACTGGGAAACTCCACCCAGACACATTTCACCAATGCAGGAAAAATTCCTATCAGACTTTCCCTGGTAATTAAAATGTGCAGCATTTCAACAACAGCAAGAGCTATTTTGTATTTTCACAGCATATCTAACCTAGGTGACAGCACTGGTGCAATAGAATGGACTGAACAGTGAAGTGCCAAGAAAAAATGTATAAAAGACCTACATTGCACATAACTCTGTGAGAATTCTCTGTTATTGCTATCCAATGCTTTAGATGCAGCTATAAATAGGATGAGCCCTAAACAAATCTAATTTTAAAAAAGGAATACATTGATCTCAGTGCCAGTTCACTCTCCTGAGGTAACAGATATATAGTTACACAAGATTTCTCAGCATCTGCTCTATTCCTTTTCGTATTGAACCCTATGACCAAGAGTGGAATTTTAAATCCTTTTACTTAAATATATCGATTTAATACATGGCAGTAAGTTCAAGAAGTCTCATGCTGAGCTTTCTGTACCAATGTAGATTGACTTGATTGATTAATGGATATCTGACATACCCGGGTAATGTAGGTAGAGCACTGTGGAATTGCACAGCACATGTGGTTGTGGACAGCATATGTACAAAATGGCCATTTAGTTCAAGTTTTGAGACTTCTCAAAAATCACTGGTTCAACACTGAAAGCAACACATTACTTCTCTTTATTGTTACATCACTAAACATGGTGGGATACTGAATCTAATAAAATAGAAGATCATTTTATATTTAAAAGAAAGCATTTAAATTTGCCTTAAAAGCAATAGACAGGAGTATGTGGGACAGAAAATTAATACTTCACAGTAATATTAACTCAAGCAATTGATCTGGACAAACAAAGCACCAACAGTCAGACTTGAAAAATTGAAATTGGTCAGACAGTCTTTTATTTTATCCAGTAGTTAAACTAACCTCACTAAGTGTTTGGAGGAATCATTATGTGTCTATCATGGAGGGCAATCTTCCTTCTAAATTATGTTCAAAATAAGTGTGTAATTTCCTTGACATGATCAACTTTAGCAGCTTTTTTCAGGGGAAAGACCAACTCAGGGAAGTCTCCTGAGCAAAGGAACACAGATGCTTTTTGCAAAAGGAGCTCAGATGGAATGGGAACATGGCATCAATCCTACAAGCAAACCTGTCCCTTTCACATCAGTGACTGATGTGCCAATTTTGAGGTCTCAGGGATTCTACAATTTGTTCCCTTGTAGTCTGTTTTTCGTTTTTGCTGTTGTTGCTGTTGTTCTTTTTTGGCATTTCTATTCATCAGAAAAGGAAATCAATTGCTGCAATAATTTGATTCTCATTCTCTTTTCACTGAGTCCACTCCTAGGTTTCTTTATGTAATACGACCCAGAATCGTCCTATTACTACATTTCTAAAGGAAGGTTTGCTTTCTTATTCACCTGTGTAATATCACATGCCAAAACTCACATGCTGCACCATAACATAGCCATCTACACCTCATACATCTTAGACAGTAAATTCGCCCTCAATGGTATCTGAAGCACTCCAGTCCAGGCAAATTTGCCCTGCTGCTTAGCCAGGTCCTAAGTATGTAGTCCCTCACCTCTTTTTTCACATGGGAATGAAGCTCGGATCTGTTCTTTCGGATCTTTCAAGGTTTCTTGCCTTCTTTCTTTGTAAAGAAAGAAAAAAATGAGAATTCTAGGAACAATGCTCCCTTTTCCTCTTCACAGAGGAATCTACATTTAGCAAGATTACAGGAAAGAGCTCGTAGCTGCTGTGTACTTGGTGGTTGGCCCAAGCATCTACATCACCACAAAAAGGAAGGAGTTCCTATCACTTCAAAGTGCCTTTCCTTATAGAGGGTAAGGAGGAATTACCTCAAACCAAAATATCAGCAGAAAAAAAAGCTTCAGAATGAATCAATAAAATAAACAGTAACAAATTGCTTTTACTGATTCAACAGTTCTATATTCTAAATTCTCCTGAATTAACTTAAGTTTGCTAAATATAGACTATCTTTTATTTTAGTTCCCTTTCTACATGTAGGAACTCTTCTTTCTAACACAAACTTCAGAACCATTTCCTGTCTCCAATCACTCTCCCTGATGCTCTGTACTGTTCTCTGACACTGCTTGTCATTTACAGCTTTCAGTTAGTAGCAGCAGCAGCCATTTTATTCATTTTGCTTGAAAAGACAAAATTATGGTATATAGTGATGCTGATTTATCTTTTTTAATTAAAAATAAGAAGCTTGGCTAAACTAAACAGTGCCTAGCCATAGCAGTGTAGTATTGAAAAATGTAGGTAATTTAATTTTTCCTACTGCTTGTTCTACTGCTGCTACTCAAGTATTCTTTCCAGTCATCAGACCTCATACCTAAATTCTAATTCCAATGGTATAATTAGAAGCCACAAACATGCAGCTGAATTACTTCATCTCTAGGAAAACATAGGTAATATTATTACATTGTATGCATGTATGTATCATTATTAAGTAAACAATTATTTGGTGTAAGACCACAAACCAGAAAATTAACCAAGGTAACCAACTCACTGCGTAGTTTAATTTCTCCAGATATGTGATCAAAAGTCCATAAAGTATTGTCCATTTTTCTAGTTCTTAGAATGTTTCATATACAGAGCGTTATTAATTGAATAAACAAGTTTAGCTGTGTTGCACCTACACTGTCTTTTTAGCTGTATATGCAAACTTATTAATGTATTCCCATCACTTCTATTTTTAAAACTTCCACTTTGTTGAATGAAAACTCACTCTACAGCTGTTCATTTTGTTCCTTTGCAGTACATCACAGGATGACAAGTAAATCAGCAGCTTTATTGCTTTTTTAAAAGCTTGGACAGAACGCAGGAATACAGTGTTTGGGTTAAAGAGTTGTGTGACGCTGATTCTAAAGAAAATATTCCCATTTTTATCTTCGCAAAAAGAGAGAGCTTAGCAACTGATCACTGGGGGAGACACATTTTGTCCTCAGAGATCTTTATCACATGGAATTCAATGACAAAACTCCGAATGATGTTACCATGAGCAGGATTTAGCCCCAGATTTTTACTTTATGTATATCGTACTTGTTTCTGTACCTTGAGCAACATTGCATCCATCTTACATGCTTAACAGCGTTTCAGTACCTCCATGATTTTAGAAAGCCCTTCAAACCATTAAGCCATGAAAAAGAGTTGATGAGAAGCACAAAATGGGCATAAAATTTTACTCACCTTCCTCTCCTTCTGTAAGATCTTGAAAAGAAAGAAAATAAACACTCATTTTACAAGGTGGAAACTGCTATACTTCATCTCCCCAGTAGTACTCTCCACATGTACCACACTCAATTTAAGCTTTTACTTGTTTGTGGTAGTTCTTGTGTTACAGTCATTATGTCACCCCCTCACATAGAATCCAGGCTGTATAAACAAAAATAATTCATGACAGATTCCATAAAACATGAAAACATTTAGATGTTGAATATAAAGATATTAAAAAGTCAATAGACTGTGAGAAGTGGAAAAACTACTCTTGAGAATGTGCAATGCTGTCATGGTTTTGGCTGGAATAGAGTTAATTCTCTTCATGGAGGCTTGTAGGATGCTGTTTTGGATTTTTTTTTATAAAAATAGTGGTGATAACACACCAATGTTTTTAGTTGCTGCAGAGCAGTGCTTACACAAAGTTAAAGACTTTTCTTCTTGTGCTGCCCTGCCAGTGAGGAGGCTGGGGGTGCACCAGAAGCTGGGAGGGGATGCAGCCAGGACAGGTAACCCAAAATGGCCAAAGGCATATCCCAGACCATGTGGCGCCATGCTCAGCAATGAAAGCTGGGGTAAAGAGGGGGATGTTTGGAGTGATGGCGTTTGTCGTCCCAAGAAACCGTTACGCATGGCAAGCCCTACTTTACTGGAAGTGGCTGAACACCTGCCTGCCCATGGGAAGAGGCAAATTAATTCCTTGTTTTGCTTTGCTTGCATGCGTGGCTTTTGCTTTACCTAGTAAACTGTCTTTATCTCAACCCATGAGTTCTTGCAATTTTACTTTTCCAATCCTCCCCCCCATCTCACCTGGGGAGAGTGAGCGAGTGACTGTGTGGTACTCAGCTGCCTGCCAGGTTAAACCACAACAAATGCCACTGAAGAATGAGAAGCACAAACTTGTCTTCTAAAGACCATAAAAGAAGAACTTTTGAGAGATCCTGTGAAGATTTTTGCTGCATTTTTCTCCTTTCAGCAGATTTCAAAATTATTTCAATAGCAGCTAGAGAAATATTTCTCAGGTTTAAACAATTACTAATTGTGCCTTGTCTCAAAGGATTGTAACTCTGATACCAATCTTTAGTTGAGTCACTAGGAAACAAGAAGCATAATTAACTGATACTGTTCCAATTCAGCAATATTTGCTCTCTCTTTTTTTTTTTCTTTCTTTCTTTTTTTTTTTTTGTCTTCAGCAATAAAAATATTCAGTATTTTTTGAAACAGATGTGTCAAGTTGGAATGTCAGAAAGCAACAAAACAATCTTCCTTTTTGTGAATATTACATTTTTTCTTAAAACATCATCTGGTTACATGCTACTTCAAAAATGAATAAACACCTTTAAACTTATAACATGCTAAAAGAATCTTCTCTAATTTTCTCAGGCTACAGGGACTTACTTGCCCCAGTCACATCTGAAGTCCACAGAACTACCAATTTTGTCTCTTTTGTGCTGCTAAAACTACTGTGAAAGCCATGAAAAACAGATACTTGTTTGTATGGATTATTAGAATGACCAGTGAGAGTATCTAATCATCAATTTCTGGCAATCTTACATTTTAAAGATTCAGAATGTTAATACCCTAATTCCTCTTCCTGACCCTTGTTCCACCAAATCCAAGGCCCAAAAAAATCAGTCTGGAGATATTTCAAGATATCTAGTGTTAACCTCTGCATCCTGGATAATATTCATAGTGCCATCTAGGGACTTCAGTACTGCTAAATCAAATCCACTTAAGCTACTGACAAAATCCTTAAATATTCAAGTCTGTTCAACAAACAAAATCACTCATAATATTATTTCATCATGTAGCATTTACAAACTTTCCTCATCAATAAACTATTATATTTACCATAAAAGGTTATTATGATATTACACAGCTTTGCATTAACTTATTCCCTTTTTGCACAGTATTTTCAGCAATTACATTGATAATGTTACATTGTTTGCTTGTACAAATATTATATGCCTATTGAGTATTTACACAGCAGCTCTTCCCATTAACGCACATTTCCAGGATCTCTTAGGAAGACTTAACATTCATATAGATATGGAGACAAGTTGTTTCAAACAGGTAATCAAATACAGAGACATTTATCACATTCACTAACACTTAAATCGGGAATCATAGGACAGGGATGGAAGTTAACAAACATAATAACTTGCCTGGAATTTCTTCTACAAAAATAAATTTTACTATACGTGTATTTTGACTGTATCATAACAAAGAAAGTTTTTAATGCTTATTCCAGGACAAAAAACTCTCATAAAAATAAATGGAGCTTTGCTAATGTAAGAATTTCAGAAATGAGTACACAGCAAAACAGTCAGCAAGACTTTTAAATTTACTTACACTTTGTGCTGAATTAGGACAAAAACTTCAACCATATTTACAAATTCCAACAGCATTAAATGAAAAGCACGAAGGTTTTCTGCTAAGTAAAATATTCCTACACTCTCAGATCACACTTCAGGAAAGTGTATAAAAAATATTCCCTGCTGTTCCCAGTCAGCAAATTTGGACATTGACAATCCAAATGAAAATGCACACTCACAGTGTGAATTTAGAAAGCCCCTTTGAAAAAAACCCACCCCGAGAACTTCAGTAGGACTTGGCGAAGTAATACCTCTGAAAGATCTGGCTGACATAGCTTTATTCAAACACTCCAAAAATGTTATATATGGATAACAAAAATAATAGGAAACAGAGGAAAATCTATGCATAGGCGGCAAAGAAAAAAATGGAATTTATTCTATATAGCTTACAACGGAAACAATGACAGATAAAGAAATACTTTGGTGCATTTCACAAAACCCTCCAGTTACGCACAATTGTTTATTAAATCCATACAAAACCAGAAATGCTATATTCAATTATTTAAGAAATTGTTTTATAGCAACTAGAGGGTTTNTTACTTTTCATGTGTTAGTTTCTTTGTTAACAACAGAAAAATGCTAACACTTCTATAAAGAATTTTCAAGCCAATAAGTTGCTTTTCCAAAGGCAGCACTAACTACATCACATTATTTCTAACAATTTCTTCATAGAAAACTTTTTTGCAGGATAGAAGATAGCTGAACATAACATAAACAGAGCTTCATCCTTGAGTCTAACCCATGACCTCCTGCCCCAAAACATACACTACTATACCTTCAGCTCTGAGCACAAGAAGTTCCATTAAGCTTAATAACTTCTTATATCAAAGCTTATGCCAAGGTTAGGGAGTATTTCTGGCTCTTTCAGCTCATGTAACAGAATGACTTCAGATTAGAGCAATGCGTACTTTTTTGGAACAAGCACTAGATCCCTGTTTTCAGTAAATCAGATCTTGTTCCACTAGGTAAAATCAATAACATATGTTAAAAAACACAAGGATATAACCTCTGTCACAAAAAGTACATGGCCCATTTCCAAACAGAAGATTGGATGACAAATAAATGTATGCAGCTCTTATGTAGGTGTATCAATTTGGTGATATTATAAACAGTAGTCTCAACTGTTATTAATCATCTGACATTCTCCACGACAGTTCGTTGATTCCTTAACAGCATTTTGGAGCAATCATTTTTGAAAAAAACGTTCAAAAGTGTGGTCTTCTATGGATATGGATACACTTTGCACTAGAGATCTGCATTGGGAATAGCACGGTATTTAATAAGCAGAAAAGGATATTTTTAAAATATCCTTTCCAACAAACATATTAGACATGGCATAAGGTGTTTGACACGAGTTTCAACTTTATGGGATACTATTCTTCATAATGGCAAAAATATATGACAGACTGTAAAATATTAATTGCGTACTTGAGTTTCTCAAACCAAAAAGATGTTGTGAAACTGAACACAGCCATGCACACATCAATAACCATAGTATCCATGAGATACTATTGGGCATATCTAGTTTTCAAGTTTGTGTTAGCTAAATCTGCGAGTAGTGAGTTAATTACATTTATTGTAATTAATATATCATGCTAATTCATAATTTGGGCAAAGATTGCTTTTCTAAACTCAGGAATTTGGTTGTTCTGACATGAAGGTAACTCAAACAAAATACAGAAAGAAAATCAAGTAACTAGAACACGTAAATAAGTATGGTGGGGGGAGAATTTTCATGTTTCCAGCATGCTTCAGTTACAGTTCTGGTGCTCAGCATGTGATATTGAAATATGAGATTTACTGTTCACTGAGATAAAAGGACGATTCACAGTTCCAGAATTACCTCCATTACAAAACACTATAACCCTACTTATTTCTGAATATAATCTCCTTTTAAGGTTTGCTACCAACATGATAGGTATTTACGCCTTCGTGGAGATGGATAATACTCAGCTGACAAAAGTATTACTGAGAGTTTCCTCATAAACAGCTATAATTCTAGTAAATGGGTCTTATGGGTGTTGTGGAGAGCCCAATAATTCTAATAATTTTCTTATTACCAGCTTCCTTCACATTAGCTGGATCACTGACATTCACTTTTAGTCTTTAGAAATGACAAAGAAGAGGAACAACTATATTGACAGGTAACAGAATTGGACATGATAATAAAGGTAAATGAGTATATTAGCTAAAATGAGAACATTGCTTTTATTGATATGATAATTTTTTCTACATTAAATAACAAGAAATACCATTCTGAGAGCACTCTGACCATTCAGAAGATTAATAAATACAGACAGGAAGTTGCAGGGTTCTGATATTTTTATTTATAATCATATTTCACGGACTGACATCAGGATTTGGTTACACTCATTCAGAATCTTACTTGAAAACGGTTCTATTTTCAAAAAAGAGCATGATAATCTACAAGAAAAAATTGGAAAATCTAGAGATGTGGGATTTGGATTGATCCTGAATAAACCTTGGGACGTCAGATATACTAGTTGCCTTGACCTATTAAATGCTAAAAATATATACAGGGAACAAGAAAAGCTTAACACCATAATTTAAATGATCTCCTGGCAATCTATTAGTACACTACTAAATCAAAAATAGTAGATGTAAGATTTTTTCATACAGGCAGGGATTTTAGATAGGATACATTGACATTGACAACATAGCTGAGAGGAAAATCATGGTCTGGAAACCATTCCCAGTTCACTAAAACAGGACACAAAAATCAGTTCTCCCTGTTGTTATTAGCAGCATGGGATATTCTTTGATCTTTTCCTCATCTATAGCAGTCTGTGTCTCTCTTGAATGATAGAAAGTGTTTCTCTACTGAGGCCCTGTTCATAACCCAGTGATGCCAGTAGAAAATCTCCACTTAACTTGAACAGGTTTCAGATCCAGCTCTACCTGTAGAAAGGCTTACTCTGAACCGAGAGTTCCAAAATACATTGAAGAGTCGTCGTGATTATTCTTCATTTTGGCACAGCTTCAGATTTCCTCTTATGGGCCCAAGCAGGCCTTGAAGTCAACTGTAACATGCCCAATCCCCTTACCATTTGGAACAATAAGAAAAAAGCACCAAGAGTCACAGATGATTTGCACCTCTCATCACACTGATAGTAACAATTTCAACTGCTGAGGGATCTTTTCTCTTGCTCATGTCATGCTGCTACATAGGGCACATGCATAATATTTTCTTTTATATTGGCTAATGCTTATTACTAATGTATGTAACATGTGGTATACTGTTATAAATTCAGTTAAATGTTAATGTAAACATCTGCTCAACTTCTTTTGTATATTGATGTATCAGGCCAAGAACTAAAGTTGTTACCCTCTGAGTTTCTTTTTCATTATACTCCCCTTCAAGGGAAAAGAGACAAGGAAAAGTAACCTATTAAATTGCCACTGGGCAACCACAAACTTATTTAAACTATTGACACTTTTAAAAGAGATCTGTATCAAAGCAATTGAGATTAAAAGTACAACAGTTAAAACATTTATTGCATGGGTCAGAAGTATCGATGACTGTTAACAGCATAAATTATAACCTCAAAGACAATACAATAGGAAGTATCACAGTATGTGGGAACAGCAGAGTGAAGCCACTTATACAGATGGGAAGGGTTACACTCACTGGATATGTCCATTGTGTCAAAAAACGACAGAATTCTCAGCCACAATCACAGTTCACTCATAGAAGAGTCACCCTTAGGGAGCAGCATACGAGAAAGGCACATAAATAATAGTTTCAGCTGTTGCTGCACATATAAGCAGAAGCAGAGTTGGCCAAACAAGCAATGGCAATCTTGGACTGTTAAACATTTTTTAAATATGTCTCTCGATTCAAGAGAAGCCAGGAATCACTAGAGAAATTCTGCTATGTTCCACCATACACCAAAACAATTATCACCCTGCTCTGAAAGTAACTTCAACATCTGATTTCACCAAACCATCTAAAAACTAAACAGACTGTAAAAAGGAGAATATCCACTTAGAGTAGTTATAGAGGGATGATAAGAATACTGTTAGTCATATCAAACACATGAGTCATCCATAACTATTTGGTTAAAAACAACAAAAACATCAAAGCTAAGTTCAAAACAAAGTCACAAACAAGCTACCAGTTTCTAATGAGAGTTTTTCTGTTTGTTTGTATTTGTAGTGGGTTTTCTGTTTGTTTATTTGTTTTTTGACACCAGAATAATATTCTGTGGTGACAGAATTTTCAATTTCATATCAGTACTGAGACACCAATTTCACATTTCTTGGGCCTGTTCAACATATTTATGCTAGTGAAAGCTTTAGAACAGCTCCTCTAATTCAAGGAATCAGCTTGCATCAGTGTGTTTGGAGACAGACCTTTCTAGTATCACACAGTTACATGACTGTCTCAGTACTGCTTTTTGGTTGGCTATTTTGGTGGAGGTGCTGTTTCCGCTGCAGAGACGTTTGGCCATAAATCAGTCTGAGAGAGAGTTACCTGACTCCACCATTATTATTCTTCCACTCTTAAGTCCTGGCAGTATAT
>VXAL01010555.1:2788-17499 GCA_013399475.1 Chauna torquata
CCTTTCTTTTTTTTGGCACTATTTTACTCAACTAGGAGTGAAATCTATAATCTTATTTGTTACAGCAGGAAACATCAATGTGGCAACAGTAAAGGAAGACCTATTGATAGTACTGCAACGGAACCACAACTCAAAAAAATCAGTGACATTTAAATTATTTCCCATTTTAAAACAAAGAAACAAACAACAACAAAAAACTCTTTTAGTCTTATTAGTGAAGACTGAAATTCAAAGGCAGCAATATTTCTCTAGGTAATTTTTTGGATAGTGCTAGTCTGTCTAGATTGAATTCAATTTGCATGCAAGAGTACTAGCTCAAACATTTCTATCCTCATAGTTTATATATAGAATTTGGCATATAGAATTTACTGTTTGAATGTGATTTTGTAAAATTTAAGGAAAACACACTTCAGACGCAATGTAAATGTATCAGAATTAGATTTTCCTGCCACTTGCATTGGAATGAGGCCATTAATTCCATTGATTTCAATGGAATAGGATAGAATAATTTCAATTATAATCTTTACATTTAAGACAACTTTGCAGGGTTATACTATAACTAATGAAAAAGACACCTCTGAATTTTTCCTATATAGTTTTAGCATAATCCTGAAATAACACTTTATAGTACATACTCATACGCAACCTTCAGATTAGCCAGTGAAGTGTACTGAGCTATATGAGAAAAGTGAAAATCTAAAATCTCAACACAGAATTCACAAATTGGTTCATATCAACCATGTATTAGCTACAGTAGATAAGGTTGCATGAGACAGGATATGTAAGCAATATATGTAATCAGGATCAGCACAGGAAATGTGCAGTCCTCTTTTCCACATATTTCTATTGGTCCTTTTAAAGAGTGGGCGGAATTCTTACTTATATTAAAAGTGTAATTTAGCACATTTCATAGGAAACTTTAGAAGGCACATGAAGGGAGAAGACTGAAGAGATGTCCTTACAATGGGTTTCAGGGTATGCAAAGAGGGCCACACTATGATGACTAGCCAAACAACTAAACATTAATCTAAAGTCACACTGAACTTAAACTCAGAAAACTGTAGCTCCCTTTTATTGGAAAGTAGTTCCAAAGACGGTGAGAGATTTTACACTCGTCAACCCATCTCTGTGTCTTTTTTTTTCATGTTTCAGGAACAAGAAAGACCAGATGAATCTTCCAAACAATTTGTCTGCAAGGGCTGACTGGCATCTGACATTCTCCTTAGGTTTCACCATGTTCTGATGCGTCTCTAACTTACTGAAAACGGCTCCTGAAAAATGTTTTGTTGTAGTTTTCTTTGTTGAACAATAATTCATAAATTGCCACATTTTGGTATAATCTAAGGCTAATTTTGTGGGGAAAACCTTGCTAAAGTGTCTGTAGTCAGAAACCTTATTCACACTCAAGATGTGTCTTGATGCATGAAATACTGTAACATTAATACCAGGATCTTAGTTTGCGACAAACTGAGGACGTGCATGCTCTCAGTGAAGTCAACAAGCCTAACACAAGCTTAATCATTTTGCTGAATCAGAGAGTAAATTACTATAGGTAGGCAAAATTAAGTATGTGATAGTCACCTAAAAACTTCAGGAAGCTGCTTAGCAGTGCAGATAGATTAAGCTTTAATCATTTATTAGGTTATAAATGTTTGCTTTAAAATAACATGCCTAAAATGGGCTTTATTGCTTATTTCTAAAAGTTACAGAAATAATACTGCAAGCTTTGCAGTGTTGCATGTTCCTACTAGATGCCAGTATAATATCTTTAAAAGTATGACCACAGACAGTGACCTCCCTCTGAAGTTTGAATTGATTATCTTGTATAAGCAAGATCAATAGTCTTATGCAGCATGAGATTTTTTTTTTTTTAGTTTTTGTCACAGAATGCTTTGTGTGATTTATGACTGAAAGTAAGGTGACCTGCACGACTACACTCACTTTCACAGTTTCACAGAAAAGATCACTTTTATCTCGATGACCATGGATCAAGGCATCATATGATAAAAGGTGAAGAACAGTTACAGTTTAAACAGCACTGTCAAACAGTTGATTTGATGCCCATCATACCATACAAAGGTGATTTACCTTCTGATGTGTTTGCCCCGTTGGACACTCCAGACCAGGGAACCCTAGAGATTTGCTTAGGAAAGATCAGCACACATGATTTAGATTGGTCTGCCCTACAGAACTGAAACTAGTAGGGCCTCATTTAAAGAGTGAGAAATATATGAACTGCAATCACAACAGAATTCTCAAAGATTCTCTTAAAAAGTCTTTGTCTTGATTCTAGGGACTGTCAGATCCCACAGGTAATCCAGTGCAATGTCAACACTCAGTGCTCACACAGCGTAGCCTGTTCGACTTACATATTAATAATATTCAGCTTTGAAGATTATCAGCACTCAATTTTCCGTATTTATAAGTTAAAACAATGAATTTCTGCTCTTTTCTGAGGTACTAGCTGTTCAGTCAGCATTTATATACAGGTAGCGTATGGTGTGACACCCAAACCAGTATCATATTTCAAAACAAAAGCAGCAGAGATGACTCACTGTAAGCGCGAGTACCCAAGTCTCTGTACGCAAAATGGATGGACCCACATATTTTAAAGACAGCATTATGTCCAATTCTCTAGTATGATTAACAGTGAAAGTTCTGACCTGTCAGAATGCTTCTGTAGATCAAAATTCAAGCTATATACTTAACATTTGAACTCTAAAAGTCAGAATAGAATTTTAATGATTATTTTTACCCTGTGAAAGCCTTTTTCCACAGCCCAATGGGTATTGCTAGAATTCCATTATTGCTATTCATATTTTTTCTTACAATATTCTTCTAAAAGTGTATGTTCCATGTTTTTCCCCCTCCTGCTTCCATGTGGTAGGCAAAGATATTCCATGACTCAATCAGCATTAGCAACTGAATAAGCCTTTGAGTGTATTGAGAAGAATGAGGAGACAGCAACAGCCACATTTCTCAGCAGTAGAAAAAGTGCTTGTGTAGCATTCACTGGCATAGCTGAGCATATGCTCTGCATGGTTCTTTAGTCATCTGCTTGGAGTGGGCAGCAGTGCTGAGGAAAAGACAATCTGTCTCTCTGTTAATGAAAAAGTATTTCTATAAAGTAGAGTTGATTAGTAAAATGGTGAACTGTTCAGTGAATTAGAAACAAAGAACAATGGAAAAAAGCTAAAAAAGCTTGAGCACTGTAAAAAAATTTTCCTTTTCTGCTTGAGGAGCTCAGGTATTTACAATATGTGAAACACAAGTATGGTAAAGGTTGCAATACTGGAAGACAACATTGCAGGAAATATAAAATATTTTCAACTACATGCATATGGAAAATATGCGAAGTTATACCTTATTTAACTTCCTCTAGAGTAAAGTATTACCTCCTTTTAATGTATGCCTGCAGTTCAGTACAAGGATGCACAAACCAGCTTTAAAGGAGATAGCACAGGCAACGGAATAGCTCTGAAAGTGTTAGCTAATCTACTCTTATTTCTCACCTGAATGCCTTGGCTCACATAGAGCTCCTTGCTGCTGCTACTAGATTGTTTCATCAAGCTCAACTGTGCAGATAGCTTGACTGTCTCTGTACATCTCTGCCAGCTGCGGGGCAGGCATATTCCTTATACAGATCAGAAATGGCAGGTGGCTAAGCAAATAAAAGCGAAGGTCCAGTTCAGCAGTCTTACCATGTTCTTACTTTTCCTCTCACCAGAGAACATGCTGTTGGCATTTTACCTGACAACAATAGTGACAATATAATCACATTGTAGACAGGAATAACACCTCCTCCTTTTATTAAGACTGTCCACCAGTGAAATCCATTTGAACTACTTCAGACACATGGGGCAGAAATCTCTTCAGCTGCGCAAAAACAAATTTCATATTGTATATTTTTCCCGTGCCAGGAATCTGCCCTTGGCTGAATTTTAGCAGATGGACAAAACAGTTCAGATATTTTTGTAAAAAGGGTTAGATGAAACAAAGTATATTTCTCTTACATCCACTTGTAGGAAATTCTTTAGAGATTCCAGAACAACCATGATTTTAAGAAAAGCTTATCATTTGCTGAAGTGCCTTTCAGGCGGGAAATAAGCCCTAGTTGATCCTTCTTCCAAAAGCATATTCAGTTTTTTTTCCAATTTGAGTCAAGAGTAGGGAATGGAACCCACTAAATTCATTGATCACCTGCTGCCAGCATTTATGAAATCTATTAGCAAAATGCCTCTTCTCCATGTCTAGCACCAACTGTACGTAGGAGTTACCTCCCCTCTATTAGCTGAAAAGGTTTTGTGGTGGACCTAGACCTTTCAGAACTACAAATGAACATAACTGGGTGGCAGAGACAGGAAAGATGTTTACTTTGGGGGGAAAAAAAAGTTAGGAATACATACTACTACAAAACAACATTAGCATTGTCAGTCATGAATTTTAAAATTAGGGAGTGCCTAAAGTAATGTCTCCCATCCTACTATGCTTTTGTCAGTGGGATGTTTGCCCGAGTTTTTGAACTACAAAGTACCTGAGTCCATCATTCCCAGGCACATCCTCAATGATGAATTCTTAGTGGTAAATTTATATTAGCTCATGTCTACTTTGATCATAGGCAATTTTTTAAACTTATAAACTATGTCTACAGTACACACATCTCAACACATAAGAAGACACAAAGCCAAGACAACTTGGACATATTCTGAAGTGATTTGGTTTCTAAATGATGGTGTTGCATATTTGAAAGAATTATGGACTGCTTGCTGCGATTTTCAGAAGCCATAGTTCTTGCAAATTGCATGATGCTCCGGGAAGCATATCTTTCACGCAATCACAGATAAGCATAACAGTGACACAAGGATTTGAAAATTTCTATGAAGTGTATAATAGTTATTATGATTTTTACTTCATTGTTTTAGTGCATGGAAGGGATCCATCACAAATGTCCAATAATTTTTAAACTGAGAAAGACAGACAATAGGGACTTTCTTGCACATATTATATAGAAAGTGCTCAAATGTAGCAGTACAAAATAGCAGCGTAAAACTAAAAGAAAGGTTAGTGAATAGACAACACCAACAAAGATACAGGTTACAAATCTATTCAAGTTGCTGGAAACACAGAATCCAAGAATAAAATCTACCCAGACACTAACTTACAGAATGTCAACTGAGAAGTGATTCTTCACATAAGTGACGTGTGTGAACTACTCCTAGATCACTACTAGATCACCTACAAGATGAGAAAAAGCACTGGGATTCTGATTTGATTAGAAATATTCAGATTCATCAGTTTTGTAGTCATACCAGAGTAAGAGCCTTGACCTTTTGCGGACACAAAATGAGAACAGCAAAGAAAGAATCTACTATAGTACCTGCCCACTTACATTTTTAAAGACAAGAAAAAATGTGAGCCAAAAATACAAAACTAAGCTTAGAACATAACAGCTCACCAGCAAAATCATACATAACCATTGCAACTTGCCACCTTATGTATACAGACAGTTACTCACGCATTTCAGAGAAAGCAAGTTTTAGAGAGCTTTCCAGACCTTTTTCCTATTGTTACCACTAATTAACTTCAGGTTGTATTACAGTCTTCTACTTATCAGGTTTGAATTTCCAACTTGAGATATCATACTCTGAAATTCCATGTTTTACAAAAGAAATTTAGGTAACATTGTACCATGTAAGATCAAAATTGTCTACCGTTTTTAGTGCATTACTGTCAGAGGAAGCTGTTGTGCTTTTCAGTGCTATTACAAACATGTATGACAGAAGAACTCTCTATTAATAAAGTGCCAGATACATGTTTCCTATGTTATCTGTGATTCCTGCATATGGTATTTTCTGAAAAGTTTTTAAAATCTTTGAGAACATTCTTTGACTTCAATTTATGCTCTGAGTCAAGTAGCACCTCATCATAACCATTTTGAAAGATCCTAGCTTGCACAGACCACTGTACCTATTTCTCTGAACACATTTTCAATTTTTTATCCTTCTCAGACTATTTTGCTTTTCCTGATGCTCAAACCTTACCTGATAGATCTGATAAAATACTTTTTAATTCCTAAGTAAAATGCGTTTGTAATACTGCCCCACATTTTTTCAGTTAAGGTTTGAAGGCAAATACGCATTCTTCCCCATTTTCCACTTTTTTTTTGTGTTGTATCATCTATTTTCAAATGAAGACTGTCCATTGTTGAAGAATCTGCCCTCACCCTACCAAAACAAACAAACAACTTGCTTTCAAAAAGCCCTCTCAGTTTTGCTAAAATAAGTAAAATATATAGAACGATTGCCCATGTAGGTTTTTTTTTTTTTCCCCTCAGTTTATCTTTGTGTCCAATTACTCCATCACTCACACAGGTGAACAAAGACACTTGTATGTGTACAATGACCTCCACTGTTCTGTGTGTCAAACACCTTTTCATATCGCTGTGTGTACACAGTCACAAAGGTGAGTGGTCACCTGGCAACTCCATCCATAAGTGTTTGCGCCTAGGCAATGTCTACCACAAAGTAGTGGTTAGCAGTAACTTCCTACGTGACTCAAAAGGGCTATAGGAAAGAAATACTGGAAGTGCCTTCATTTACCAAAGCTTTATGTATACTTACTTTATTGTTGAGGATGCTTACTGTGTACATCCTTTATTACTCAAAAAATATTACTACGTTTTTTTTTCATAAAAGTACAAGTACATTGGTAATTACCACCAGCATTAAATTTTGAATTCCTCAGAGATGGCCTGAATATGGTTCTTAAAAGCCTCCTTACACTTCATATTCCTAATGCTTCTACAACAGTCCTGGGGAAGTGACTAACTTAAATTACTCAGTTCAGAAAGTTTGGGTTTTCTGTCCAGTCTTACTTTTCCAGAAGACCCGACCATGCTACAGTTGTGCATGGTCCCTCACAGTTATTAGGCGTATTGTGTGTGAGACTCCCATAGGCACAGAATTCACATCCAATAGTTTACTTACAGTGCACTGCAGAGGCTGCCTGTGCTTGCCCATCGCAGGACTTATTGGCCATACAGCCATCTGTCACCAACTGATATAGTCCCACTGTTGTCAAAAATCAACTTCACATCAGCTATCCAACCATCTAATTTCAGGGTTTATATCTAAGGTCACGTGTCTTTTCTCCCCACAGTGGCTTATGGAAAGAAAAGTGCAATCATGTTTTTTTTCCATTCTTGATGCTGACATAGATTGTAATTTTCGTATTTCTCTTTAATAAAAGGACATTGCTTAATCTCCAACAAGTATGATTCTGTAACAGCAGTTTACTTCCCCATGTAGTACAGCTGGAAAGGTAAAAAACAGTCCTAGAGGCAGTACTTCTTTACAGTCACTGTAATTCATCTACTTTCCCAGTAGAAGTCAAAGAGTATGGGAATCTGCTTCCAAACCTAAACAGCCTGTAACTGCACTAGCAGTACTCCCCTTCAAGTATTTATGATAATTACGAGGCTTTACATTTTTTCAGCTGTGCACGTCATAGTGTTTTCTTCTGCCAGTTGTGCTAGCTTGTTCCCCTTCCCCGCAGTAGAGACGCCTTTAGCTGCAAGAACGCTGCTGGTGGAAACTGGGGAACAGAAACTAAGGCAGCAAAAACCGGGATAATCCTTCCTGAGTTGTGTGTTCGGTCTTAGCATTTAGCCTGCATCTCTGGAGCAGTGCAATCAATAGGGAATAGCGCTGTGTGCCCTTCTAATTACACGTTAGTAATTGAATGCGTCTACCACCAGCAGAGCTAGCTATGAGTAATACTAAGTGCCTCTGAAAAATAACTGCATAAATAGGTACCTCAAAGACAGCAAGTCAGGTATAGCTCTAGATTAATATTGTCACCATCTGGACTCCTCTGGACTACTTTTTAGTTGCTGGTAAAACTGACAAATCAACACTGAAAAGATTTATACCTTCACACTGTTTTCCCCAAAGTACTTAACAAAATAAAAATTTTCCACGTTGAATTTTAAAAAATACTCTGCAGTTTTAAAAAACAGTGTAATTTAAAGAATTGTTTTGAAAGTCTTCAGTTTTTTTTTTCTATTGTTGCTTCAATATCAGAAATCTATTGATTTTCAATAACTTGAAGATTTTGCTTTAAGAGATCTTCCTACTACTTAGAAGCACCTGGAACAGGCCTTCCTTTTTACAAGCACTTAGCAACCTTCAGCTTTCAAGCTTTTAAGTTATTCCTTTTAAGAAAGATTCCAAGAAACTTTCCAAAAGCAGTATAATCAACTTCATGAACGTTATATTGAGCACATATTAGTCCAGCAAGACATTGCTCTGTATAAGGAAGTGAATAGCAGACTCAACTTATGCATATTACTTGCAGTGTAAGTACACTGGTAGTGTCTACATCCATTAAAATATGATGGTTAAATGATGTATCTTAAGTATTTAAACTAAGTCAATCAACACACAAGAGTAGCTTGCAGAATTAAAATGGACAGCTATTAAAACCTTAACTAATGAACTTAAAAGTCAACAAAAGGGCACTCCAGCTATCTTTAAAAGCACCCTACCAGTTCTGATAACCTGAGCAGTTAGGACGAAAAGGTGAGCAAGGTTGTTGATTTCTGGAAAATCAGGGCTAGAGAAAGAAAATTATTTAAAGGTCGTGTAGAATCTGTCATAATATGTGAACACCACAGCAAAATGTTTGACAACACAGCCATTCTGTTTTATGCTGATATTCACACATATTGAAATACACAGCTGTAAAAAAGCATTTATTTGGTTCTGGAGCTTCCAGAGGGAAGAGATTTTAAATCAAAAGAACTTGTTTTTGTGAAATGACCATAAAATTATGTACAAACACTGTGTGCAACAGGAGGAAAAAGCTATTGTTAATGTGAAGTTGCGCTAAAGAAGAACTAAAGGTACTTGCATTTTCAGAGAAGTGGTGTATTTTTCTAGTATTACAGAGAATGGATCCAAGAAGCCTGAAAATACCTCCTGCCTAGCATGGTGTTTACCACTCTGCATAGTATCATGTGACGTCTCACAGCTGTATAGACTAATTTTAGAGCTGTTCACAGGATTAGGCTTTTTATTAAGTAGGTATCATGATCTACACAGAAATCATTCTAAAATGTCTTCATCTTTGTTGTTTCAAATTGTAGTTTTTCAATCATAAGATAAGCATTGCTGTAAAGAAAGACAAAGTTTATATGGAACTCACCTGCATACGAGCTAAACAAAAAATGAATGATTTCTATCACAGTAAAAATTCAAAATGAGTTGTCAAAGCTGTTTAGCTGGTCAGTTGAACATTTGTCAAAGAAAGTGATTTCTTAACGATTTGTAAGTCACTGCAAGTACCAAAAAAGTAGACAGTACAAAAGATTACTAAACAACTATCTATACAAGTACAAAAAATCCGATTAGAATTTATTTTCCACCTTTTGCTCTCCTTTTGTGGCACCGCTGTCTCTATAAAAGTTGGATAAAGATCTGGCAGGTTATTAGACAGGTAATAAACGCTAGCATTGAAATACTGTTCTTCAAAACAGATAAGCACTCAGAGCACACAAATATTCTATCAAATGTAGAAGTGATTACACCTTTCTAAAAGGTACTTGGGAGAGCTGATAAGAAGCACTACGAATTTTCTGTGCTTTAGTTTCACCCTGGGACACGGCCAACAATACGACCTACCTGTCCCACCTTATCAGGTGTTGCTTTGAAGCACTACACTCAGTTGCTGTCGTAGGGCTTCCAGCACTCAGGACTGGGCCAGAGCTGAACACCAAGATCTTCCAAGATGTGAAAGACTGCTGTGGCATGTAGTAAATAAATAAGCATGTACTTCTGTAGAGTAAGTGTAACTGAATATGCAGCTGAGTAGATCTCAGTGCACTATACTTTCCCTTGGTTACCAGAGTTTTGCATGATACAGCAGATTATGTAAAGACTAGGCTTTTTTTATATAGAATCATAGAATCATTTAGGTTGGAAAAGACCTCTAAGATCACCCAGTCCAACCTTTAACCTATACCAGTGTGTTTGCACCTGTACACATGAATATGTCCTCCACCCGAGGTCACGTCTCTGAGCCATTTCCTATTCATACTAGTATTCACCTTTTGTTCCACAGAACATACATGACTGCTTGAGATTTCTTTTAAATCTTGCTTTTAACTCTCTGACAGATGTATTTGCCATAAAGTATGTTTCTGGAAAACATCACTGCTTTTGGGAACAGGTAACAGGGGAGGAGCTGCCTTTTACACTTCGCAGCAGATTTAGCTGTCAATTATCCAGCAAGGCAAATTTAGGACTTGAAACTTCTACAGGTCCAGCACATCTGCTCTTGATGATCTTTACATAAATCATCAAAAAGTCACAATGATCATAGTTACATCAGTGTTGACTGCGGATACTCAAACAACACAGTTGCCTAAAAATCATGTAAATACATGGATGACCACCACCTAACATTCACACTTCGTTAGGTAGGTGCACTTGCTTTGTGGTAGTTTTCTTTAAGAGATACTAATGATTGCAAAGGTAAGATTGTTTCTGCTTCATAAACACTATGAGATATTAATACAAGACTTATTGGCAAACATTTGTTGCCAATAAATATGTATTGCTGAATATTCACAGCAACTAACGTTAGGGTGGGACAAAATCAAAATTATTTTACTGTGAACTTGAGGCGACCAGACATAGAAAATGACACATATTATGAATTTGGATTATCCTCAATTTAGCTTGCATAGCTACTCCTATAACTGTAAATATTATTTTTCGTCCTTACTAATCCTGCTTTAGCATTTGACTTGACGGTGATCTCCAGCTGAGAAATAATCCTAAACAATCCCATAGGGCATGAAACTAAAACTTGAGAGACAAGAGCTTTGTTCTGCAGTCAGCCACAACTTATTGTGTCATCTCATAAAAGTCTTGTCACTTCTCTGTGCCCCAGTTTCTCCACAGAACAAACTATGTATGCTTCAATAAGATACTTTTTTTTTTTTCAGTTCTAGAGCTGAGCTGTTCTGGATCTGTTCAGGTAAACCCGAAATAAGAAAATAGGAGAAAAACAGGAGAAGGGTGCTGTATTTACTATAGGCATAAAAATCTACCATGTTTGGCAGAAGAAAAGGAAATCCATTTTGAGATATACATTAGTATTATGGTTTTACAGTGGTATAAAGCACTAGAATTAAAGAAGTTGTAATAGTCTGATAGAGTCGAGTAAGTAATCAAAATAATTCAATACACACAAATAAAAGAGACTCCTAAATGTTTAGAAGTGATCCAATAACCTAGGATATTGCAATGAAGTTGCAATTGGATATTGCAAAAAGAAAAAGGTTTTATACTCCTTCGTCTGGAAACTAATTTCTTGGAAATAGTTTATCAATTTCATTTTTTAAGTGTCTCCTGGCACAGTCACAAAATCAAAATTGAACTTGACAGAAAACAAGCTATACCTTTAGATAAAGTGAGTCTGTGACCTTTCTACCATATGTAGCCTTGGTGCAGTCTTCAGAACTATTCACACATGCCATACTCTACTACTTCTCTTTCTGTCTGTGAAACCAAAATTCTCTCATCAAAACTCACATGTCAGCCTGGGCCTCAGGAGAGGTCAATTTTCTGGTTGACAACAACGTAAGTTATTTTGACATGGAGAAAAATCCATTCTCCTCCATAAAAACTACAGATCATGAAAAATCCTCCATCTCATCCTTCTGTTCTCAGGACTACTATTATAAAACATGTGACGCCCACATGTTAAGGCCATTTAGGCCATGCAAAAACTCATGACAAACACTGCTTGAGCATGCACAAATAAGTATACATTTCTTCTACGTAGAATAAAAATGATAAAAATTTATTATTTGATCACATAAACCACAAAATATTGAAGTGTCAATTTTACAGAGACTTGTACCTATGGAGTTTATACATAAGGAACGTTTGAGAAGCATGCAGAGAATGTTACATATATTCCAGTTTTTTTTTCTCTCATTCACAAATTTTCTAAAATCATATGACATTTTGATGCAATAAACTACTTTCTAATCTATATTAAGCACCAAAGGAAAGAGAGTATTTCCAGATTCTTGTACTGTAAAAACGGAGCAATTAGGTAGGGGTAGTCATTCTGGTAGCTCCGTAGTTCATGCTAAGGACAGATAAACATTGACAAAATGATACATTAAATACAAGCAAAAGCAAAATTTCATAAAATAAGAAATTGGATATTCTTGTTGTGCATAACTTTCATAATCCAGAAATGAAGGACCGTCACCACTAATACAATGTCACCACTTTTCCAATTAAAGAAAGATACAACGGAATCTGCTTACTACAGCTGTAAATGCCTCCATTTCACTGTTCTGATTTACTGATTTACAAACCTATTTTCTCCTGTATGCGAGTGTTCGTTGTATGGCTTACACCAGGAGAGACCATTCAGGTCAAGGGCTATGTGCAAAAGACCTCTGAAATAACGAGTGAAGAGGTAAGAAAATTGCTTTGTCTGAGAGACAAAAGGTAAGGTTGCAACGTATACATGACGGAAGTGTGGAAACTGTCAGTGCCACTGACACTGAAGTGGTAAACTGTGTGAGTATGTGAAAAAACACGTTGCGACAGCCTTCTTATCCTTGCCTTTGTGGATTTCTGTCAAACATGACGTGAGCTAATTCTCTCACAAAGCTGCAAAACAATAATAATTTCTTACTTTTTAATTATTATCATTTGGTGACAGACATTGGATGAGAGAAGGAGGAGGACATCATCTGGGGATAAACCAGTAAGAGGGTTTTGTCTATCAGCAGCTGAGCATGAGCCATCAGCAGCTGTGCACACACTCTTTGCTGTTTTAGGATAAAATCACACAGAAAAGTATCACTCCAGATGGGGAAGGTTTATGGATGGCAGCCCTCAACCAATCATGCTGCAGGCATATTCCTTCCCATGCTGGCCACTGCGCAGTCTCCAGTAGTCCATCCGGGTGCCTCTCCGCTTGCCATCCTCTTCCGCACTAACACCCTGTTAACGTTAACACCTTCCACGTTCAACAACACATTAACATCATACGAACCCTGCATGTTCCAGTGCACTGGGCATTGAGAGTATTAGAGGTGGAATTGCTGAGAAAAGCTCTTACACCCAGTTTTAAAACACAGCTCCCCAGCGCACCTGATTTGCACTGTACAAATGGTGATGTGTAGATTTGCACTTTGCTGTCAAGTTTGTTTTAACCATCTGTTTTGTAAAGGAGGAACTGGGTAACAGCATCGTGACAAATACTATTGAAAATACTGGATCCAACTTTAGGAGACTTTACTAATTCCCTCCTAACTTATTTTTAAGATGCAAAATGAAAACTGTGTTCAGAATGTGTGAAAAACCCACCTATGTCAAAGCAAATGGATTCCCAGCTCTTAGCCATTTGTGCTTAATACATGCCTTCACGCTTTTGCAGGTACGCGTGTTACAGCTCCTCTGATACCACATGCGGGTACTGATACTCCATCGTTCTGTAACCCAAATAAACTCACCCCCTTCAGGGGTAAATATCAATATCTGCCACTTTTCACAGCAAAGACTGAGGTCCTCCTTTTTGTTCATGGTTTGTAAGCAGCTGCTCACCACTGACAGACCTGGAAGTACCTGCTGCTGTCTCAGCTACTGTCTCACCCCACAGCTCCCCAAATATCACACACTATTGCTAGTGTGCACCTGAGGTTTTGGGGGATCTTTCCACCCCTCTTCCAAACATCCGCTGGATAATTTGTGCAGAGACACCTAAAACAATGCACATACTACTTCCTTTTAGCCTGCTCTTACAGCATGTGGGAGCTAGAAACACCTCCTGCTTCCCATCCAGCAGCCTCTTCTCCGACAACTGTCTCCTGGAGGCGTCTCCAACGTAACCAACGTGCCTGAGCGCAAGGCAGAACGAGCTGAACTCCCGGTCCCTGTTTACACAGAAACAAAACAGCATTCCCTTGGCACACGCGAGAAGCTCGTACCTGCACGTGGGTACACCTGCCACGTCACACCTCACACGCGCTAAGAGCGGTGGGTGCCCGCTAAGGCTGGGCCCTCCCGCATCCCTCATGCCCTCCCGGCCGATTCACACCCCTGGGCACCCACGCGTAGCACACGCGCTCCTCGTGCTCGGCCGCCCGTTTCCAGTCAGCGTAAGGGCGGGGAAACAGCCGCTCGGAGGTAGCGAAACGCGTGCGTGGAAACGAATGTCACTCAAAACCCGCGCTGCTTCCTCCCACCTCCTCTTCCCTACCGCACACCACGACAGCGGAGGGCAGGCTCCGGCTTCGTCTGCGGTGGCGTAACCCCAAATGCCTCCGCTACCTCCCGCGCCGTCACCCGGCCGCGCTACCGGGCCGCTCCCCGCGCCTTGCCCCCTCCCGGTCAGTCCGCATCCCGGCAGCACCCACCGAGTGCAGGCAGCGCGGACGGGGCGAGCCTGTGAGGCCGCACCTTCAGCCGCCGCTCCCCGCGCTGGGCCCGGAGGCCCGCTGCCGCGGCGCGCCCCAACGCTCCCGCACCCCGTTCGCCCCAGGGTGAACCTGAACCCGCCCGCTTGGTTTCGCTCCTGCTTGAAAAACACGCGCGGCCGCCGGCCGCCGCCCTCGGGGAACCCCTCTCTCCGCCTCCCCTCCGCCGGCCGCCCCAGGCCGCTCCCGCCGCCGCGGGGAG
>VXAL01010555.1:18481-56530 GCA_013399475.1 Chauna torquata
AGCGGGAGCAGGGCGCTGGCGGGCGCCGGGGGTCTGGCTGCGCCTCGCTCGCCCGCCCGCGGTGCACGGCGGCCCCCTCCGCGGGCAACCGGCGTCGGTACCTGCGTGGGGCGTCGCGGGAGGGAAGGGCGCGTTTGGCAGAGGTGGAGGGAAGTAACTTTATCCAAGCTGACGCCGCGTGCGAAGCTGCATTTTCAGAGGTACGCCAGTAAATGTTACACTGGATTGGAGCATTGCTTTCACGCTAAGTTGGATGGGTGCAAAATAGAGGTATTCTTACGAAAAGCACTGCAAATAGATTCTCGGGAAGAGATGTTAAAACTACCTCTTAAATGAAGGATTGCTTCATTTTGCTATATATGCCAGCTGGCTGCATGCCTTTGTAAATTTACTGCTCTCTATGGCATTTGCTGAAGAAATGTTGGTATTGTTAAGCATATTTGATCAAGGGCTTGAATTGACCACTCTACATGTACGTAATAAGTGAATCACGTTGGAGACCATTTTTTAAAAACGGAAAATCCAGCACATTCAACAGCGACATGGATCTCTTAGGAAAAAGTAGGCTAAGTAGAACATGCTCCAGGAGAAAGCGAGAGGAAATACTTGCAAAGCCCGAGTTTCTGTGGGACTGTCCGGGGTAAGGTGCTGGGCGGTGAGCTGTGCTCACGGAGTGCCATCAAGCCCCACATTCGGGTGGGGCACGCACTCAGTCCTTACTCAGAATCCCTCGTTTTCTGGAGGCAGGGAGCAGCACTGGTTCCTGCCTGGACTACCTTTCCCCTCGCCTGCCCACTCAGCTGCACCAGCAGGTGCACCAAGGGGGACAGCCAAGGGTCCCCCCGCTGCCTTTCTGCCGGCAGCAGGGGAAGCAGCAGGGCACGGCTGCTGGTGTGCGCAGGTGGCCAGGGCTGTGGTAGCCCCTTGCCTTCCCGCCTGTCTGCATGAGTAACTTGATTCATGTCAGGATGCCATTAAAATGAATGAGGTTAGTATTGGGAGTCGAGTCGCTTGTTTCATTGTAAGCTCGGGGTCCAAGCGAGGTACGCAGCCCAGTGCTGTTTTGGGCAGGATGAGGTTATGAATCGTATTTTGTGCCATGCAACTCTTTAAGCTGATATATCAGATAGGTGATAAGCGTGTTGATTGCATTTCATTACACAAATAACTTCTAATGCTGTCCTGATTCTTCCTGTGGGAAGGTTTACAGATCATAGCATATGTTTACTTCCTTTTTTTCAGTAGGAATAAGCAACACTGCTCCCTTTCCAGGCCTGTCATCTGCACATTCTTAAATTAGCTGTATTTTCTGGGGGGTTTATTGTGTTTTTATTTTATTAGAATTAAGATGTTTGCTTCTTTAAAGGAAGTTCATAGTTCTTCATATTTTTTTCCTGATCTTAGATGACGTGGCTTGATCCAGACACAGTTCTTTATCCAGTAGGACTGTTTCAGTGAGAAATGTGAGCTGCTTGTGTCATTTCTCCTGAAATAATTGTAACTGTATAACAGTACTACACTTTTGGGTGGCAGTATTTATGGGCATGAGCGAAGAAGTTGTACAATGTAGTGAATTCATCTTCCTATATGGGAATAAGGACAGTGCCAGTCAGTGCCTCTTGACAGTGTCTGTGTTCCAGAGTAAATGCATCTATAACGGTGGAGTTGTTTTGATTTATTATTGCATTTTGTACGAATGTAAGGCATGTATGTAGACAAGCCTTAAAGCTTCCAAAGAGACAGAGGTGTTCTAGTTTCACTGTGTTAATGATGATAACACCGAGGGAAAGAACTAAATTTTCTATCAAAGTAACAATGAAAATGTAAAAAGACAAATTTTCACAGCATCAAAATGGGAACATTTAGGGTAAGCTTATAAATGTGGATATGATCAGGATATTTGTTGCACGTATGAAAATGGACATCACAGTAAATTTTAAATACAGGCACACTTAAGAGAATTTTGTGTTATCCACATAAGAGATGGGAAAACTCTGGTGTAGGCTCCTGTGGATTCTCATCTATTTCTGTTTTTCTAGTTCTGAGTGCTTGTATGCATTTGCTGGAGTATTTTGATGCATTTGATTAGTTAATGACCTCATTTCTCTCCTGGTATGTATAAAACTTTGCGTGTTTATTGACACCAAGCAACGTATGGCTGTGTGGTGGTGGTGGTGGTGGGGCAGGCTGTTGTCCCTGTGCACTTGCATCCCCTTTTTTGATGTGAGCAGAAGTGTGCAAATTGCGTAGAAACTCAGGGCTGTATGACTCGGTTACTCACATCCTTGCTGGGCTTGGTGTCTACTTTTATGGCTCTTTGTCCTGCCTGTGTTTCAGGGAAGAATTTGCTCTTCATCACACAGATATATCCTTGGAGAATTAAGTGCCATAAATATTGCATAATATTTCCACAGGGGACCGTTTTGTTCCTGCGTCTCTTCCCAGTTTTCTGAGGTTAATGTCTAATTTGAAAGCTGTTATGTAAACTGAGCACCTAACGCAGACCCGCACCAGCCAAGGACCTCTGCTTGTCTCTTCCCAGCTGTGATTGCTGCCTCTCTGAACCTAGACAACAGTTCTGTGCAGTTGCATGTGTCAGAGAAGTGAATTTGGCATCAGTGGCAGTGTTTATTGCAGTCCTGCGAGCTTTCTGTGAGATACCAGGTTCCCTCTGCCGTACCTGCTCACATGTGTAAGAGCAGCCCCGGGGAAGGCATTGCAGAGCCAGCCACAAAACGCAGCACGAACCCCAGCAACTGCAAATGGTTCTGTGGCTGCTGTAGGGGTTTCATGCATTTCATAGCAGATTTATAGCAGACCTGGGCTTTGGGTGACTTCTATATGTTACAGGCTTCTGGTATCATTGGAAATGTACGTGGCTGGTTTTTCAGACGAGTGCTTGGAGATTAATCACTCAGTATCCTTGGGCACGTCAGGAGTTTCATGAACGCTCAGAGGGTTTGCTTGTGCGTGTGTGGTCTGATGGGTCTGGCCCTATGGCATCTCCCTGTCCACGAGTGCACAGAGAAACTCGCACCATCGTGGAAATCTTGTTTTTATTATTACATCAGCTAGGGATGTGATCTAAAAAGAAAACAGAGATGCTACCTCCAGAGTCACAAGGGAGAGGAACGTTTTAATGAGAAAGACTGAGTAGGACTAATGTGTGCGAGTAGATGTAGCCTGCATGCCCTGACGGTTACAGTTTTCAATTTGGTGTTTGGGAACAGCTTTTGACTGCAAGTAGGGACAAAAAATTTAATTGGATTCAAGCTTAAGTCGGGTCAGACTGTGCTAGAGAGTTGTCTGGTGAAGTGGTGGGTGAGGAGGTGCAATGCAGGCGGTGCTGGAAGTCCTTCTCCTGTGTAGGTGAATACAAAGCATGAACTCCTGTGCAACAGTAACAATAATTTATTGCCATTTGGTGTGGGGAGAATCTTTCTAGGTAACTTATCTTTTCAACCAGCACAAAGCCTTATTTTAATGATAATGGAAAAGTAAAAGCAATGTTAACTCTAGGACTTGAACAGAAAATTTCAGCATATACTGAATAGTAAAGGTATGCCAGATTTGAAACTGGAATACCACATATATTTTTTTAAAAGGCAGACAAGCAAAAACTTTCTGTATACAAATTTAAAGGTTATCCTGTAAACTTCTGAGGTTTATCATATAAACCCTTATAAATCATATAAAGCTCTACTGATGATACCTTTTAACTAAATTTAATGTAAGGTTTTAATGTGTTTTAACCAGAGTGAAAGACACAATAATGTTTGTATACATTATTTCCAGAAGAATTTTTGTCTGTTGCTATTAAAAAACAATTCTTGTACGGTTTTACCCATCCATGTTGTCACTCACCCATGCAGCTTTTTTCAGTTAAATATATGCCAAAGTGTAAGTCATAGTTGCAACGTGCCTCGTGTTGTTATTATTATTATTATTATTTTTATATGTAAATTAGCCTTCTGCATCGGTCTTCTCAACTTGTATGTACCTTTTGGACCTGCCTCAGATACCAGAAGTCACCCTAATGTGGTAGACTCTGCATGTTATGGACAGCTCAAGTACCTATTTCTAAAGTTTGTGCCTGTATTGATTTGAAACTTGTTCTTCCTTGTCTTCACTCTACGTGTTGTACCTATAACATATTTTAAGAAGCTTAGGGTAAGCACTTTGTCCCTCTCATTTGCCACATGTCTGTAATGTCTCAGTTGAAGCTAATGAGCTTTGTCTTTTTGTGAGCTGTTACCTACTTAGGTTTATACAGAGCAGTAGTTGGAAAGTAATGCTAGATGTGATTAAAACAATGTGTTGCATCATACTTATATGAAATTAGTATGGTCATATGTATGTAAAATCAAGTATATAAATCGTGTTGGTTTATATTAAATAGATCAGTTACAAATTAGTGTGGGTTTTAAATGGATACATTATGTCACTGGTAGTGTAGGAGTATGAAGTAGCTGTAGTTTTGGATTCTAAACATAGTCATCTCAGTCTTGTTACTTACAATTAGTGATAAGGTTTTCTTACACTGTTGAAACTTTTAAGTTATTTGCTTATTGTTAATTGGGGATTTATACATTCTTGCACAAAATTTTTTTTTAATTTATTTGTTTTTATGGCTGAAGCACAGTTTAGCTAGGGCTGTCTTTCATGTATCATTTTCAAATGCTATTGTGGCAACTAGCACTTTTATTTGTATTAAAGAAAAACTTCCAATTAAACTATTCGTATTACATGAATATTTGCTCTTTGTACATCACTAAACATAGAAAAACATTTAGTATTGAAAAGATCATTAGCAGTGCTTGGCATTTGATCTACTACATTCCAACATTTTTACACTTTACTTCTGTAAATGCCCCAAAGGATAGAATGAAAAAATTTTAGCATTAAGCTAAATAATTCATTTATAATGTCAGAAAACTCCAACAGTATGTTATATATTAAGCTTTATAGTAGTTGGGAACTCTTTGGCTTGAAGCAGTTCTCCAGGTAAAATGCAACTCCCATCAAGGTAGGTGCTGGCAAGTAAGCAGGATCAAAAATAAGCACTAAAATGTTCTGTTGGAAATGTTTTGATGTAGAATATGGGCCAGAAATGAATTTGATTCTTTTTCATCTTCTGTTGCTGTTATTTTTAATATTGAATAATGTCTCATCATTGGCTGTCACTGATTCATTTGTTATGAAGTAGATGACTAAAGCTAGGTACTGGCGTTTGGTTTTGTACCAGTTGTAAGCATGAAAATAGAAAATAGATATATAGAAGTGTGTGTTGTGCCTTTGGGCTCCTATGGGCCATTGTTTTCTAGCCCCCTTTGTGATTTTCTTCAAGAACCACAACAGAAAGCCTACTGAATCCACTGAGGCTGGTGCAGCAGCGACTCTCATTCTGTGCCTCTAGGGGCTGTGGGAAGGATTATGCCTCTATTTGTGCAAGGAAAGCAATTTGTTTTATTCATAGTTCATTCTTCTGTCTCTAGATAATGTAGAATTGTATCGTTTGACATCCGTGTCCAGCATTTTGCAGTTTTTATTACGTCCATTCTAGTCCTGGAGTCCATTCACTGCATTTTCTTTCAAAATTTTACTGTGTTGCACACTTGAGAATACAGGGTAGTGTTTACAGGAGAGAAAGATCTCAGTAAGCTTAACTCAAATAAATAACTCCTCCATTCTGATGTACTTTTAATTTAACTAGGGATGTTTTGAAGATCATCATCATCAATGCCTATGAAGAGGTAAACAAGTACAGGATACTTAATTTTAGAATATTCAATTTCTTCGCAATCTAAGTAAAGGTAATTGNATGCTTTGGGGGAGTTATATGTGAGTCGTTGAACTTTGACCAGGGATGCTCAGTATCATGAGATGACTTCTTCAGTTTTCTGATTGTTTTTTTCTGTTGTTTTGAATGCAGTGAGAAAAAAGTGCTTGATAAGTGTGTGTATATATGGAGAATGATAATATTAATAAACATTTAGATTTCACAAGATCAGCATCATGCTTGGGCTTGTAGGGAAAAAAGTCCTCTTTCTGTTATTTCCATTGATTATTTTAGCAAGGCCATAAATTTTTGAATGCCTACTGTCACTTTATTTGTTAGCACATCAAAATAAGCAATGCTGATAATGACATCAGTAGAAGCATCTTGTTTCTATTAGGTTTCTTGGGCTTGAGTATATGGAGGGAACTGTGAATTACTGTATAAAAGAGTGGTGTAGTAATTAAAGGTCTGGATCTAGGATTTGCTTTGGGAGTTTTAACGATTACAAAGCTGAATGGTAATGCATAATGTTTGTTAAGTTGCTTAGGCTTGTTTATGCTTATATAATCGAGTTAAAATTTGAGTCGCTTAGTCTCTGTTCAGTCTGGGTTAGTTTTTTTAGGGTAGTCGGAAACAAAGAGCTATGAAATAAGAGGTCATGTAAAAACTATGAACCTCTACCTCTGCATTTTTATCTACCCAAGAACAATGACATTGTAGAATTTAATTAAACTTTGTCAGCTTTTTCTGAGCAGCTTGGTTTGACATGGTAGAAGGCAAAATGCTATTCTTAGAGAGAAGGGAAGAATATGAAAGTTAGAGAAATTTGCTTCATTTAGATTTGAATAATCAATATCCATTCTCATCTGTGCACTCAACTGAATGCTTGAGAGCTGTCTATTGTGTCAACATGTGATTTTTGAGTGAAGAAACTTTTAACCTACTTTGCAATGTTTAATTTTTAACCTGACACTACAGTTCTTATTAATTGCTTGAAAGTCCTTTAGCTGTCTATTCCCTGATTCTTTCCCAGAGGCATGATTTAATTTTAAAAATCATAGTGTTTTCAGCTCTAATTATTGGAGGACTCGTTGTAGACACGTAGTAAGGTATGTTAATGACCAAAAACTGTATCAGCTGCAGTCAATGTCAGTACTACCTCAAGGACACTGTCATTTAGCTTCCATAAAATCTCTGCTGATATCTTTTAATATGGTGATTGAAGATTCTGATTCAGGTGTGCTGCATAATATTTTGAAATAATTGTACTACCTTGGTTTGCAATGCAGCTGGAACAAGTCTAGAGTAAACTCGGGTTCAGAAAATATTCATTTGATTACAAAAGAAGTGCAGTCTGTAGCCATTACATATTTAAAAAAAAAAAACCAAAAAACTTAAAAATCCCTAAAACCTGTTCTTATTTATGCCAGAGAAATTCCTACAATTTGAGTTGCAGCATGCAGTTAGGAATAGAATTTGGTTCTTATTTTATTAACTTATGAGCTGTTTGTGGTTGTCTTATCTAATGAAGCATGTTAATTAACAAACAGTTTGCTATACTATTGGAATTTAGTGTGTTGCTGACATTAATACATTTTCTCTACAGAAATCTCTACCAAAATCAGTAGTTAAAAAAACCAAACATATTAAGATACTTTCTTTTCAGCTGACAAAGCACATGTAGCTTTGTGCTGACAGTCAAAGCTAGTTAAATACAGAAAATGATAGTCCAGTCTGGTATTGTCAGGATTAAATGTCGCTTTATTATTTTGAATTTATGTAGTTTAAAATAGCCAATCTACGTAAAAATTGTTTAGGTTGCATTTTGTTTTATGTGTTATTGTTTTTTCATCCAATTCTTAGTCTGAAATCCACTGAAGCTTATGCTTGTGTTAAACCTTCAATATGTGAAAAGCCCTACAGAAATAAAACATGACCTCGATGTTCATGAATTTGGGAATCAAACCTTCAAATTACATACGTACTGTATTCTGGTTGCCTCCAGACTTTTTTTCTTCTGTCAGCAGAGTAAATACTGAAGCACTAATGTTTCCTTGGCTGGTACAGTTGTATTTTACAATAACTTCCCAGACCCTCACTTCTCTTTATGGCATGACGGCGGTGACAGACTGTGTTGTTCTGAAGTGACCTGAGCTTTCAGCAAACCTGTAGATTGAAGTAAATTTAGGGTAATATATCATAGGGTCCTAATGATAAATGATTATTCTAACTTGCTCCAGGTCACAGCTATGGGCGCTATACAGAATCTTTATAAGATACATACAGTAAGATCTATCCATATCTACTGAGGAGATGGAGTACTTGTATGGATAGAAGACCAGGGGGATGCAGTCAAGCTTTCATGTGACTGCTGAGAGGTTTTCCATCAAGCTCTTGTGTGACTTCTATCTATCTGTTCATACCAGGAGAACTTTTGATTTGTGACTGGTAGAGAAAACACTATCAAACCAGTAGTAGGCAGTACTACCCCCCAAAACCTCTTAACTACTGTCTCACAGTACATGCTAGCAAGCTTCTGGGTTCCCCAAATACATCCGGGGCTATAGGTTCCTTGGGATGGCTGTGTATGTGCTTGTTTGCATTTGATTTCTTGGTGAAGGTGACACAGCCAAGTTTGTCTGTCAGTCTGGTTCACCTTTGCTTTAGTGCCAGACAAGCTCAGTAGAAAAGCAGAGATTTTTTTTGCTCCAATTAGGGATTAGTCTGTAAGACAGAAACTTGGAATCAAAACATCAGTGGTAAAATAAAGCAAGCATATCCCTCAACTTTCAGCTGTTAATTGGGGACTTTTCTCATTACTCACATTACTGAGAATGCTTCAGAGATGTCGTGTTTTTCAGTGCTGTGTGTCAGGTCTTCATGGAAACTGCTATCTAGGTGACTCCCTAAACACTAAATCCTGCTTTTTCTATCTTTCATTTAAATAGTTTCTTATGGTCTAACTTCCAGGTAGTGAAATCCTGCTTACAGACAGCTTGCAATTCTCATTTGAAAGTTAGCAGAAACATAGTGATGTAGTCTCTGACAGATCAGCTGGCTAGTATTGTTTTAATTTTTGTGGTTTTGAGAACAACAGCTTCATTCTCTTTCCCCCATCCCATCCCTTCCTGAAGGTATAATGAATTCTTTTATACAAATGGAAATGATGCACTGATGGTTTACTGAAATTTGTTAGCCCTGCTATGTAGTTCCCATTCTTACTGAGTCTGCTAGCTAGAAGATACTGAGCTGTTGGGCTAATTTCTCCCTGGTAGTTTGAACTAGGTATTTTTCACAGGGTCTTGTAAACAAAGACCTTTTGATAATTAAAAAAAAAAAAAGAAAAAAAATTAATTGTATGTACGCACAATTTCCCATGATTCGGGCATGTTGGTAGCTTTCTGCTGAGAATGCACGTGACACAACTGAATGTGTTATTAATGTAGACCTAGTAAAAAGATATGTTGCCCAAATTGTCCCTTCAACCCATCTATTGCCAGCTTGGGAATCTAGTGTTGCCTACATCTATCACATTAAAGATATAATTACAAGAAGCAGAATTCTATAATGCAGGGGGAGTGTGGTATCAAAAGTAAGCACTGCCAGATGGCAGACAATCTAGCAGAGCATTTTAAAAGGGTCAAAATCGAAAATGTCTGAAATCCGATGGCTTATTAAGCAATAGACATTGCATGTGTGGGACAAGTGAGAGATAAGTAACCTAATTTAGGTGCCCACATGACCAAAATTGACTTTTAATTGCATACATTCTGTCAGTAAATATCTGAAATGCATGTTTTTATTAACTTAATGAATGTTTATTCAAATTGGAGTGGAATATGAAGTGCAATGATATACTTCTGGGTGTTGAATTTGATAGGGTTTGTACATGTATTTACTGTAATCTTGAATTTATTATGATGGCTGATCTCTCTGAAACAGAAGAAAAAAATCTAAAAACGATTTCAAAGTATTTGATGTTGAACAGAATTAAATCCATTACCTAACAATTGTATTATTTCATGTTCATATTACTTAGCTAGATGTGAACTAAATACAACATAAATGATGGTGGAATCCAATTAAACATCCTAGGTTTTAGAGTGCTATTTAAAGATATAATCTATGAGTTTAAAATTTCTTGCTTCTTTTTTGTACTGAAGATGAAAACTGAAGATGTTCTTGTTTCCTAAGGGTGCATTTTCCTGTAGTCTGCCTGTATGTGGTCTTTTGCATGCAAGCTAATTTTCCTTTGGCGAGAGATAATTCCTGTTAAGATGGGTCTCTGCAAGATTCGTTCCGTACAGTATGATCCATCAGTGTTACTCAGTAATTTCCACCACCACACGCCTCATTCCTGAGGACTATATGAATATCACTTGATGTGACCAGGGACGTTTCTGTCATTTCTAAGCCGCAGCCAACTTTCACATTCAACACAGGATCGACCAAATTTGGTTTTTAGTGGAAGGGCTGGAAGAGCTGCAGTGAAATTCCACTCCCATGCTTGCTCCCCACAGCACAACAGGGTTCAGGCTTGGAAGGAGAGCCAGCTTTACAGCCCAGGAAAGCAGATACCAGGAATCTGCAGAAAATGGTAGCACATGTTACTGCTCTGACTACTGACTTGTTACCTTTTTTTTCGACCTAGTAATTCCATTAAGAGTCACAGAATTGCAGCTCATCTTAGTATTGAATGTACATACTGGTTTTTTTTTTTGCCACTGGCAAAATGAGTGAATGGAATATGATACTGAAGTTGGTTTCATGTTTCCAGGACAAAGTTTTCCATTTCTGGAACAGCTTTGAAAATATAGATTTTACCCAGGCCTCTGAACAGTGTTTGCAAATCTGTAGTAAGTTAGATGACGATCCGAGATGGAGGTTAGGATCCTATCCATTTTTGGATGTCAGAAGAAGCTGGCGATTCAGGTACTTCAAGCATCTGGACTCTATAGCTGAACACCTTTCACAGTTCTAGCCATAAGGAGCTGTAAATGGCAAAACTGATTTTTAAAAATTACTGCCCATGTACGTTCTCTGAATTAATATATCAGAATAATTTGAATATGCTTCGTGTTCCATTTCATTCAGATTAGATATTTTGATTGTGTTGCTTACAGATCAGTGTTTTCTCTAAGATTCTGATGAGAAGCTCTACCAATAAATTTTCACCCTAAATTCCTTTGTTGTCCACCAATGAATTATGAACATCTGTTTGGCTTTTCTAAATATTGTACATCTTTAACTTAAACTTCTTTTAATAGTTCATAACTCACTGTCCTCCAAAAAATAAGCACAAATATTTGGCTAAATTAAATTTTGTCTTTCTGAAGGAATATTGGATTGTGGCTGAAACCTATTCTGAGATCTCCAAGGTAAAATGTTTTCACTTGCTGAAAGCCAGAAACATATTTATTGTATTTAGACAGCTTCATTTTGCGCGAATATGGATGAAAGATAAAGATGGACATCTGGTGTTTTATTCACCATTATTAAAGGGAAGCTCTTTTTGTTTTGATGTCTCAAAGCAACTGTCATCTGTCTGCATGGTAGTAAATAGCTTCCTCGTTACTTCTGCTGTTGTTTATAGTTCAGGTCATAGGTCCCTTACCAAAATTTCTTATTTAGAGCAGCTTATCAGTAGCTACTATTACAGGCAGCTTTGCTTGCAGGCGTGCACTTTCCCTTGTCACCCCTAACCCGTGCGGCATGCCTGATGTCCAGAGCCAGCCTGGGGGCTGCGCGGTCCCTGAGGAGTATGGGGGAGCACTTCGTTTGAATTCCCAAATATCAGAGATGGAGAGCTTCTGTTCTGAGACTTCAAAGTCAATTGTGGAAAACAAGACGCTCTACCAATATACGAAGCTTGCTGTTGGAGAAGTAGTTTATTAAATAATTCCCTTTTATATTTTTTCTGATAAATATTTATAGGTGAGGCATATAACAAAGCCTGTGATTAAGTTTGAGTAAGTATTCAGGTCTTAGTATCTCTATCAATCTTTTATTTTTTCAGGCTGAAAACTGGCATATTACTCTGCAGCTCGAAGTGATTGCCTTATTTTATTAAAAAATAAAGGCAACTGTGGAGAGAAAAACTTTATCCAATATACATATTTGTATAATAACTTCACTTCCGATGGTTCTGTCTCAATGAAGATATATAAACTAGGAAAAGTTTATATTCTAGTGGTAACAAATGTCTTCCAGTGGTTAAACAATCATTTCATATGACTGAATTAAAATAATTAACAGATATATTTCAACTTAAAAATTTAATACAGGTTAAGTTTTTAGAAAAGTATCTTGACCATCCACTGCAGTGTTATGTATACCTGTGACAAACTGCAATGGAAACTCATTTTTTAATTACAGCTATGGGAGGGATATGCCCAGCAGTACTGCTGCTGGCAAAGGTATATTGGAAGGAGAAAAGCCCTCATTGCATGTAGAGGCAATCTCTCTGGAGTGCCTGATGTTGCAGGTTATTTCTTGTTTTGCAGAATGAAATATATCATAGAATCATAGAACGGCTTGAGTTGGAAGGGACTGTAAAGATCAGCCAGCTCCAGCCCCCTTGCCGTGGGCAGGGGTGCCACCCACTACGTCAGGTTGCCCAGAGCCCCATCCAGCCTGGCCTTGAACATCTCCAGGGATGGGGCAAGTATATCTAATAAAGAAGTGTACATAGGGAGATTGTTGGTCTTTTGAGGGAAAGCTGCTTCTTCTTCTTCTTCTACTTTTTTTTTTTTTTTAAATAATCAAAGCCATTTCATTGAAAAAAAGCCTTGTTTCCTTATATTGAATTAAATTGCAAAAAGGCTGTTCAGCAATAGCATTCCACTGAACGGACCGATGTTTATAAATCTCAGAGATGGATTTTTCATCCCCAGAAACTTGGTTTTGTATTCGAAACCTCTGCCCTTGGCTGAGCTTCTTGCAACTGCATTATGAGAGGTTTTTCCTTAGGCGTGCCTGTGCCGAGCTTGCTGTAGCATTAGAGGGTAAAATGGCATGAAAAGGAGACAAGAGGAGCAGAGGTAAAACTAACAAGGTCATGGTTACTTCGGCCAGCAACTAGAACACCTTTGAACATCTTATAGCCTCTTTCTTGTTTGCTTTTGTGTTCTGGGATTTCATTTTTGTTTCAAACAAGTGAATATCAGATCTATCTGGTCCCGGCTGTATCTAGCAACATAATGAGCTAATTTGTTTTGGCGGTGCAGGCAGAGAGCTATGCTGTCAAAAGGATGGTAGGATTGGAGCATGCAGTATGTAAATTGGGAAATCTTAAAGAAATGTTAGAATTGTGTTGCATCCATTTAAATATTACGGAAGGCAAATGGCTAATAGAGGGATGTGGATGCAAGCTGAATAATGAAACAAGTGGGGCGTTCTGAATATGATTGGTGTAAGGAGGAGAAAGCTGCACGAGCTGCTTTTCGTGATAGGGACAGGTGTGAAGTGTGAAATTTTGTTTTGAGAGACAATGGAGAAACTTGAACTTCCTAGCTGAGCATTTGCCATACTACACACCCATGAACACAGAACTCGCAAGGTGTGTTGCCCTGCAAACAGGGTATCGTAATGCAGAGACACAAGGAAAGGCTTAAGCTGGGTTATGGAAGACTACTTCTATCATTTCTTAAAACATTTTGTGTGGTACAAATTGTATTTTCAGTTAATTGATGGTTTAGTGACATAAGTAAATCGATAGAATGAATTCAGTTTACAAAATAGCAACTGAAACTGAAACAATTTTCAGCTCATTTATTGGAGCACGTATATGAATGCTTCTATTCACCAGCCAGCTCAGGATTGAAGTCCATCAGCCCAGATGCTGAAAGTACAGACTGGGTTCCATCGTTTGCTGGAGAGGTTTTGAACCTGTACGTTTACTTTGCATTACACTTCTAGCATGGATATTTTCAGTATCAGTGTCGACTCTCAGAGCTGTTCTGCTCTGACAGAGCAAAAAAGTGGGAAAGACCCTCCGATCTAGTGGCTACCTTACCCGGGGAGAAGGTTTTGGTTTCTTCTCTTGTTTGTATTTGTTCAGGTAAAGGAGAGCATGTCAACAGCATACCTCACTTAAGGAGGTACAGTGCCTTTTGAAGCAATGTGATATGGATTACAATAAAACACCCTACTGATCCTTAGAGCAGTACTTCCACTTCTTTTAAGGAAGGGTTGAAAATATTGTTACATTGTCAGTACTTGGTTTTGTAGTTGAGGAAACAGAAGCTTTGGAACCACAGATCAGCCATAAGTAGCTATAAGAGTGAATAATAATTTAACTTCATATATTTCTGCTATTTTGATTACTTATTCTTGCATTACAATGTGGTATGACTGCATAGATACGTAAGAGGTGTATAAATCCTGTCATGTTGTCACGTTTTCACTTATGATGTAGGAGTAAAGTCTGCATATGTAATCCATTCATTTCATACATATCTACAGTTCTTCTAAGCTTTTCCATACCTGTTTTTTTTCCCTTAAATTTGAAGACTAGCTGTTTTTTTTTTTTAGTTTAAACACAGTGCTAAGTCTTGCCTGCAATGAACTTTGCAAAGAGTGCTACACCATATTCTGCCATCTGAAAATTCACATTTGAAGTTGCTTGTCAGTTTGTCCTGTATCTTTGTACAGTGATATGCACAAAGACGTTTTTTGACCTGATTATCAGAACCGAATTGTTAGTATATATGTCAGATACCAGAAATCTTGGTGTCTTGTGTGCACTAAATTGATACTTATAGTCTTGTTTTTGTCTTCAGAGATATTCATCTAAAAAAACGGATTGCCACAACTCACTTGGTGGTCACAGGCCAGTGTTCATGACTGGGATGTATCAATAGCTACTAAGGAATGTCTTCCCCATCATCTCTTCTCCCGTTTCTTCTCAGAAGATTAAGTAGAGAAAACGGACTTTTCTCCATCAGCAGAAACTTTAAACATTTAAACATTACACCGATAACTGGTAGATTGAACTGGTTAAAATATCTATTCAAGAACAGTATTAATTCTTATTATTCTGACATAAATCAGTAGGGTAATATATTAATTGGCATGTTAGCCATAAGGCTTTTGCTGATATCTGCACTTTTTCAGGAATCTCTAAGGTATTTAAAAAAAAAAACAAAAGGATGCTTTGACAAGAATTACAGAAGGCTTCTCCCAGTTTAAGCCTTCCAACTTTTACTTCATATAGAGGCATCCTAAATGTCATGTTTCTAAATGGTACTCTTAAAATTTCTGTCACTACAAAGTTCTTAATTAGTGCAAGTGCTCCAATATGAGATACAAGATTAGTCTGCAGCTGAAATATTTTTAGATCTCCATCACTTTCAGAGTTTTTCTCATGCCTGTAAAGTGGTCCTTTCTAATTTGAGAATAGGAATGCTTCCTCCCCCCAGCCCAGTGATTGACTACAGAAATTTGCTGACACTTAAAGACTCAGTATGTGGCAATTTGTGATTGATTTAAGGGCTGGCAATAGGAATTCAAAACACATCAATTGGAGCACCAACACAAAATGACGCTCGACACTGAGAGGTTGTGGTACAAGAATTTGAACAGAAGGGGTGAATCTGGGGAAGAGGCATCACTTGTGCTGTGAGGCATGTTGGAAGCATTGTACAGACACAGTTTTGATGATCTGAAATATTTCTGTTTTGATCGGCGTACGGGTCAGCATAGAGAGGTTCAACCTTTTCCAGCAGCAAAATCAGTTGTGTGTCCTGACTCTTTGCCAGCACTTTTTCCCCAGGTGGTAGCTATTTGGACAGGAACACTCTGTTTTTTTGCCGAGGAGCAGGGCTGAAGAAAGGGGGAGCTGTGCAAAGGTGAGGATGTTCCAGCGCAGTGTTGGAGCTCTGCTGGGAGCAGTGCACTGCTGTTGCCCAAGGTTAGGTGGAAGTCAAACTTTAATTCTTTCTACTGTAGTTTAATAAGTTTCTCTGGAGGAAAAGCAGCTGCATATAGCAGATGTATTCAAGCACTTATGGTAGGGGATTATTTGCTAAAACCAAAGAGACTCATTATTAGGTAATATTGCCACGTTACGTAAATTTCTTTTTGTCCTCACCATCCTTCTCTCCCATATGCAATAAAGGTAATACTACTCCCCTGCCTTTATTTTTTCCATCTCAGAACATGAGACTTTTGTAATGCCTGTAAAATGCTATGAAAACTTTGGACAGAAGGTATTGCATCAGTACTAATTAATTACAAATCTTTTGATGAAGTGCCCATCCACTGCCGAAGTATTAGTTGAATTTACTAAAAATGTACTTATATATTAGTTTAATATAAATTAGTCGGTTTTAAAGTCCCTGTCCATGGACAATACTGTGACTTTTCTTTTCTAGTAATCAAGCCTGTCATGTATTCAAGCTTTAAACCTAACCAAATGCCTTGACCAAAGCCTTTTGGAGTTAGTAAATTGCTGTTCATTGGCTTCGCTGATCAGGTCCCCCCAGGAGCTGCATACATCTAATCATCTGCCTTTTGCATATAATTGTAACTGAGCAACAAATTGCAAATCTCCACTGCTAATTGTGTTTTCTTATCAGGTAAAGCTCATGAAAAAAAAGTTGTATGAAACTGTGTAATTTGCTAATTTTTAGATACAGTACATAGCTGCATAAAAAAGAGGAGTCAGCATTGCTGAATTTTATTAATCCATCTTTGAATTAATTTTCTGATACCAAGTAGAGAATTGCATCAATATTTTAAAAATAACAGCAAGGCACATATCTTGGATCTCTAATCATATATGGCTAGCCTTGATGTGGGGGACTTCAGTATTGGTCTAACATCAAATGAAGTTTTCAGACCAACAGAAATCTTTATTATTATGATTATAATTAATTTTATTTTAATTGATTTTTGTCTAAAAGAAAGCAACGCTCTTGGGCTGGAAGATTGCTAGGTCCAGCACTGCTCATAATTTTGCCTGTGAAACTAAGTTTTCAGAACTTCAGCCTCATCCTAGACTCACCGGTCTCAAGCAGGTAGAAAAAGCCTTTCTGGTACTTCAGCAGGTTCTCTACTTAATTCAGTGAAAGTTCATTAAGCTTGATATGTTTTAAATGAAAAAAGAATAGGAAATTTGGATGAAATTTTCATCTGAGAAAGTGCCACAGGCTCCTACTTAGTAATAATATTTTTGCAGTTCAGGATCAGCACTTGAAGTTTAGGAGATACTCTTAGTGCTCTATTTTATTGATTTAAAATAGGAAGGAGTCAGGCACGAAAGGGACTGTTTCAGGCTTGCAAGATTCCTTATTTGTGTTCACTCAACAGAAGCTAAAAGCTGTCAGAGCAGAAATAGAGAGGAATAAAGAATATAAATAAAAAGTTTCAGGAGAATATTTTTTCTTTTAAAAAAACAAACCCAACCTTTTACCTTCCTAAAGCTTTGCAAAATGAAGCACATTCAGACGAGGAAAAAGTTTTATCCATGTAGAAGGACAACACAACTGCAGAAGTAACCTGTTTGCTAGCGCAAAACTGTCAGATGTGAAGAGCAGTGAAACTTCAGTAGTTATTTTAATGCATTTGTATTAATGTGATCACAGAGCTAGGTTAAGGCTTATTTTATGTTTGGAAAAATAAAAAATTGTAGTATTTTATATTGTCTTTTATGTGATACGTCCAGAGGCCAGAACTTGTAGATCATGGAAGCACTCCAAAATATGTTTGCAACATTTAAACATTTAATCCTCCTTCCACAGAGGATGTTGAATGCAATATTTCTGGTCAAAATGTAAGGCGTTTTGTATTTCGTTTTTATGCCTTTTTTCCTAGAAGAAGCATGGCAGAGTGGACACCTGTGCCATCACAAAAAGAACTGCAGGTTGCTGATGAAAACCCTCCCTCCTTCTTCTTCCTGACCTTTCCAACACATTCCAGTGATTCTCTGCAAGTTGCAGATGTTTTCAGGTGTATCTAGCTTTGCTCTCTGTTACTAAAAGAATAACATTAATAGAGCTGCAAAGCTAGAGAAAGATGGCATGTCGTGTGAGAGTCAGATTCTGACATGGCTAATCCCAAGTTTAGTACTTGTTACAGTATGATGCAATAAGGTTTTAAATTACTGTTATTTCTGCTAAAATTTGTCCTATATAGGATATTGATTTCTCTGTAAGGTGAACTAATGATCCATGAAGTAAAAGAACTAAAGCTGTGTTTGAAGGTGAGAGGAGAACGTCAAGTACTCATTTCATTGAGTGTCTGCTAGCTGATCAAAATATTTAATTAAGGAAGAGGCAAGTTTTCCATGGAAAGCTTGTGAAAATTTTCTACCGTTCTCGATTCACTGACTGTCTAGAGTGAAGTTGTTGCTCAGATGCATCAGGTCTGGATTGAAATATATTTTATAAACAATTTGAATATCTTTTTCCTTCCTTTATAACGTGGCTAATGAGTACTTATGACTGAATTTCATGAAGTTTTTCTTTTCTTTTTTTTTTTTTTTTTAATGATCAAGTTGTCGTGATCTTTCTGGAAACTAGAGAGCTGTGATCGTAAGCAAAGCCCTGACTGCTCTGTAGCCTCAAGTCAAAACACCCAGTGCTTTAGAGATGCTGTTTGCTCTGCTGTTTGATTTGTGAAGCTGCTGACAACTTCTGCTAGGTCAGTCTAGGCGTACCATAAGGATAATCATTTATCAATATACACAGATTCAAGGACATTGAGACTGGGTTGATGGGCAGCAGCCAGAAAATACAAGGAAATGCAGATCTCAATGACCTCTTATGCTGTTGTATATACAGCAAGTTATGCAGCAAATTAACTAGTTTAGAGCTGAATTTTTGTTCTTTAAAACCCAGTTTTCTCTGGGTTGGACATATAAGGTGGAAAATAAAATGCCTGCTAGAATTTATAGTGCCTTAAATTATTAAGCTTGGTACAAACATTGATTAATTAACACTAAATAGTTCTTTATCACTTCTTGGGTAGGCACTCATTTTAAATAGACTGTTTGTCCTATTCTGGATAGCCAGTAGCAATAAATAAACCACCAAACCTTTAGCATGTGCTGGAGATGTAAAATGCACTTTGTTATCAGTGAGTTTGGAAAGTATGGTAGATAAGTTATGAGTCAACAGACCAGTGAAAGACAGCTAAATTCGAAATAGGTATATTTGACAATATCAAAGTAATTGTGTGCTGTTATTCTGTATAAAATGATTCCTTAAAATGTAGAAAAAAAATCTTAAAACTGTCTTTTTATACTGTTTCAATACTTAAAGACTTTTTTCACCTGGAGATATTAAAACTCGGAGAACCATTTCAAACGTTTCAGTAATAATTCAGTGCAGTTTTCGGTACTGATCTCTATGATTTTGGTTAATGGCAACTAGCAGTAGCTGTACTGAGTACAGCAGCTATACTGAGCTAGCTTTGACGGAGCAGTAAGCTCTGTAGCTGTTTGCTAAGGGTAGTTCTTGCTTCTCATTGTGAGCTCTGAAAGCTTTTTTTACACCATGCTCTTATTTTTTGCCCCATTCTCAACAAGTTTGTTTCATGGGCTTATTACTTCCTCGCTTTTTGTCAGCATTTTATAGTACCTTATATAAACCTAGAACTTTGAGACTGTAAGCTTTCAAAATTTATAACTATCCTCATGGGGGTTGGGACGAGCAGCAAAACGACATAAATATTGCTAAAAATAGCTTGAAACAAAGGGGTACATCTGTGGCTCAATAGCAGCTCCTTGCACTGCCTTGTTGAAGCTTTTCAGCTGGCTCTCAGTTATGTGAACAGTAGAAAGTCCTGAACTGCTCGACAAGGAACGCATTGTATTACTTTCTCTGCACAGGTTACAGAGGGCAGTACAGGGAATTGAGTCTAGTTTTTCTCACCTGAAAGAAAGATACCGTATGGCTTGGCCAAGAAAATGGCATTTGGAAACATTTTCTGAAAGGAAAATGTGTGATTCATTTCTAAATTATAAATGAATCATACTGTAATAAGACTTTTTCTAGCTACCTAATCAGGTTATACTACATTTTGCACTAAAATCAAAATAAAAAACTGATGCATACTGATAGACCTTAGCATTAGATTTTGTTTTATTACTGAAGTCCTAACTTAACCACAACTTTTGCTGATGTACGCCAGTATGTTTTGCATAATCACAGTCCATAATGATCCTTTAAACCAGATTATTGTGGGATAAAATCAGGTGGTTCAGTATTAGATTTTATTTTGGTTGGGCATTGGTTTTTGTGTGGCTTTGGTTAGCCTCAGTTACATAACTACTCACTCTGCTGGTTAGGCTTATATGATCTGAAATTAAGGAATGCTGTGTTCAGGAGTGAGCCATAGATACGTCTCTTGTGATTTCCCATTCATTTTCAGGATTCCTTAGTGAAGTTTGTTCCTCAAAACAGCTTTGTGAAATATGTTGGTTGATAGCTTTGTAAAACCACTAGTGGTAATTGTACCTGTGGGTTATAGTAGCAGTGATTTAGTGGCTCCTTCTGTATAGTATTTTTAGGTTATTGAGAAGGCATCTAATACAGCAATAAGCCTGTTATATGAGTTAATGAAATGAGGAAATAAATTTGGAAGGTTGTGCCAATGTACAGATACGGTGAGTACCATCAAATCCTGAGTACAAATTCATTTATAGCAATTAGTCTTCACATTTATTGTTGTAAGATTGAAAATGTGTAAGGCCAAAATCATATTGTCGAACACGGGGAATTACTTGTATAGTCTATTTTATCCGATTTCTGAGTATCAGTTAAAGGTACTTTGCTATCTACTCTCTCAAATGCTAGTCAAGCCTGATCTCTGTAGGTTTACCTTGTAATAAAGAACTGGGAATTCTCATGGCACCCTCAGTCCTATGCCACTCTCCTTTTAGTGTGCTTCACAGTTGATTATTTTGTATTCTTAGGTCAGCAATTTGTAAACTGAGAAATATTTTCAGGATTAAGCTTGAAACACAGGGAATTTTTAAACCCGGATCATTTGGAGAATTCAACAAGCCATCTCTGGAATCTGATATAATCTGCATGCTGTCTGCAGGGTTGGCAAAAAATAAACGTGGTTCTGAAACCTTCTGTGGCCATTTAAACTTTTATAATTATAGTTGATTGCCATGAACCTTTACCATGGTGGCAGTGTCAGTGGCATGCCAGGAGGCTTGTGCTAGTATGATGGAAGTCACCTGGCAGGCAGTGCTGGATGCTGTGCTGGTGGCATGTCCACCATCCAGAACCCACTGCAACTGATGGCCCCAGCAGTCAGGTCCGTGTGAAGCCATTGCTGCCTCTGATCTTCTAGAAAGTCCAGTGAGTCCATGGGAAACAGTTGTTGACTGGTTTCTGTGCTTTTCCAGATCATATAGTTGAACAAATCGTGCTGCCTTGCTTACTTCTAATGTTGAGTGTGTGTAGTTTGTGCAATATCTCCATTAGTGAATAAGGTATCAGTGATTTTTGTGGTGGTGTTTTGGAAACATAGGGATAATGACACCTTGCATGGAAATTTATGAAAGTCATAGGACCACAGAATAATTTAGGTCAGGAGGAACCTGTGGGAGGTCGTGTAGTCCCCCCAGTTGCTCAGTATAGGACTACAAAGTCAGATATGTTCTCAAAGAGAACAAGAGGTCACATTTCGGATTCTGGCTTTCCCAGGTTCAGTTTCAGTTCTTTTACTGAACAAGAATAGCTTTCTTTGACAATCTAATGTTCAGGAATTAGCATAATTTTCTTAGAATCTGTTGGGTATATATTACTGTCCCCTGAAAACCTTCCATCAGGATGGGCGTGTATTCTATGTAATAGCCAAGTTTACTCACTGTTACTGTAGTAGATACTGAAGATATGAGTCTGGCTTTTTACCGTCTGTATCAAGCACTGTTAGCATTCAGAGAGGTGCATTTAGATGATTCTGGAACACAATAGTGCAATGCAATATTCATTTTATAATGTGAAAGTTGCAACCTATTATTCAGGCTTCTTAGGTACCTCTGAAAGATGATAGTCTGTCGGGTTGCAAAAATGCATGGAAGTTCAATTCAGATTGTAAAAGTGGATGAAAGTTTTGTTGTTGACTAATTTTTGTTTCTATTTTTTTGCTTCAGTGCTTTTTTCTCTTCCTATCCTTTTATTCCAGCCCTGTAATGGTGTGAATACATTTGCAAAGAGGTACTTACATTTAGTATGTTGTCTGTCAGATAATTGGGTTTCCTCTTGGACAGAAGCCATAAATAAATAAATAAAAATACTGCATTGCTAAAGCACTTGTGATTGGCACCAGACATCAGTTTTACTTATATAAACACAATACTAATAGGTTTTGACAGGAGTCTAGAGAAGTCTACTGAGTGCTGCATGTGCATACCTTTCAGATATACCATGGAGTGATAAGCACAGTACTGTCTTTATCCTAGATACATTTTCTTGAGAGGGAAGGCACATAATGAAATGTATTAACTACTTTGTTCTTAATAACTGTGAATATATTGAATGAGTTAAAACGAAGTTGTATCAGAAACAAGTTTTCCTATCATTAACAAGATGTTCAAGCTTCCTCCTATATGTTGTATCTCTATACAAAAGCATAGTAAAATTGCTAACCTAAATTAAATGCTAACCTAAAATGCTGATGCATGTGGGCAAAACTGACACTGAGTTTCCGTACTGTAATTAATTTGTATAGAAACAAAAATGTACTTGAAGTGAAGTTGGCAGCGTGATAGAGACCATTTTTCTAAGCAAGTTATACTGCATTGCATCAACCATTCTGTTTCTTCCATTTTTTCAGGTTTTACTGGGACTTAATCATGCTCATTATGATGGTTGGAAACCTTGTCATTATACCAGTTGGAATCACATTCTTCACAGAACAAACAACAACGCCATGGATTATTTTCAATGTGGCATCAGACACTGTTTTTCTATTGGACTTGATCATGAATTTCAGAACTGGGACTGTTAATGAGGACAGCTCTGAAATAATACTGGACCCTAAAGTCATTAAGATGAATTATTTAAAAAGCTGGTTTGTGGTTGACTTCATCTCATCAATACCAGTGGATTATATATTTCTCATTGTAGAAAAAGGAATGGATTCGGAGGTTTACAAGACAGCAAGAGCACTTCGTATTGTGAGATTTACAAAAATCCTCAGCCTGTTACGTTTATTACGCCTTTCAAGACTGATTAGATACATACACCAGTGGGAAGAGGTAAGAGATACATATATACAATTGTTAACATCATTCTCTTTTGTTCCTATAAAAAAACTGGTTAGGTCACTCTGAAGAGCTACCAGGAACCAGAATGGAATACCAGGTATTTACTCACCAGGTAGCGTAGTTACATGCTAGTAGAAAAGACTTTTTGGAAAAATGCGCATAGGAGTAACCATCTTCTGTCTGCTAACCGTACAGATAGAAAGTATGTGCAGGACCATCAACACAATGAACATGGATGGTCTGCTACTGAGAACATCAGAAATTTTAGCAGCTACCTGTTGAGTTCAGTGACTAGCGTTTAGAATTAAGAAGTAAATACTCTTGTAATCACAGAGAACTTAAAATCTATGTTCATATTTTTTTGTTACAAGAAATTGAAACCACTTACAATTGAGTAGATTTCCTAGAACATTCATTGTTTGAAGGCTGTATGGAGGCTGTATATGTTGAATACTGACCTTCTTTATAAAAATAGGTAGTTCAAATTTTGAGTCATTTCCTTCTAAAGTCTCAACTCCACTATTTCTAGATGTGACCTTATGCTGCCTGCCAATTTGGCATGGTGACATTTCCAGGAAATTATGGCATTCCCTAATTTGGCATGCTCATGGCTAGGAAGTGTTTAAAGCTTTGGCACATACCACCATGATTCAGGCATTTCATTTCTTGCCTGTCCTTTCTGCAGTTTTAAATATCATAATAATTTCTACAGTTTTAAATATCAAGTTTTAAAAGGAAGTGCTAAAAACGTAGGAAAAGTAACTGCTGTTTTCTAAACCTTTTTTTGCAGCAAGTGTAATGAGAATTATTTTGTAAAATGTTTTCAGTGAAACACTATGAAAATAGATTTACATAAATTTATTTACTTATTTTAATAAGCAATTAAATGAATATTGGAGGATGATTTGCTACCATTTCTGGTGGTTTTTGTGCTAGGTACTCCCTTTTAAACTTTTATTCTCACTTTCGAGTTTAGCAGAAACCTCAGTGCTAAGCCATCTCACAAATAAAGTGAGATTATATAAAAAACAGCATGATGCTGAATGATACTAAGTATCAAAGGTGTAATAAATTTAGAGTTGTTTCTCAAAAAAACCCTGAAATAGGTCATTATTTTTATTAGTGTATTTTGTAAATTCTACTTTGCCTCCCTGTAATGCGGTATATTTTTGACAAAGAAAATGGAGCAGTGCAGTTTTGTACTCAATTTAACTCAGGCAAATGATTAAGCATATCTTGCAGTTCTACCACAAAGCTGTGCTTTTGTCTCCTCTGTGCTTTACAGAGAGACAACCTTCTGAAATGCTTTCAATGACATTATTTTCTGGCAGCTTGAGTTAATAGTTTGCCACTATAAAGCCCTACTAAGCAGAGAAATTAGCATTTTTTTCCCCTTTCTCCTCTGTTGTCAATATTAAATCAGGTATTCTAAATCAGACATAGCTGAATCTAGCACTGAGTGGGACTAGAAGTGACCAGAGGATCTGGTCCTAAACAGCAATAACTGTTTATTGGCCCTTATAATCTTTAGCTCATGGCTGCTGCTTTCTCCTGGCTGCTCAATTGTAACTTCACCTTTGATTCCCCAGGTAAAACTTAAGAAATACTTCTGTATGATACTTTATTTGGCAAGTATTAAAAAATGAGTGGAGACCATCTTTTTTTGTTTCATAACGCATAATGATGCTCTTCCGGTGTTCTCAGGAGGGTGGAAGAGGATCTAAAGTATTTTTGATTCTGGTTTTGAGCCTGCAGTGAAGCAGCAATGGGCTCATTGGCTGCTTTGAGCAAAGACTTGTGCTGGCTGGGAGGGCATGCAGGGAGGCACGAGACGTATGTAGGCTAAATCAGATTCTGATAAATCCCCAAATGACAAGTGTGCCAAAAAACAAAAAACCAAACATCTCTCTTCTTTATGATCTGATAGATACCAGAAATGAAGGCAGTCATGTAGATTTCGTATTTGGCTTCTGTTATCACAATAATTGATTATTCTTTGAATGCAGGGTGTGAAACTGTTCTGCATAGTGATCCCTTAACGCTTTGGAGAAGTTATATATTACAGCACTGTAATGTTTTAAAACAGCAAAACTTGGAAGGGATGAACTTTGCTGAATTAGGAGACGGTAGTCGGATGATCCCACAGTGGTAGCCAGTGAGACCTCTGTTGATGGAATTGATCTTTTCTGTGTTGTATGTGCACACGCACTACATAGACCTCCTGTTTGCTAATTTTTATGACACAGAGCTGAAGCCTGTTTGCGTGTGGTTAAATAGATTGAATATTTTTCACATGTTTTCGCTGACATGTTGGTTTTAAATGTGCTGCAGATAAATTTGAAATACTGTGTATTTGTATACAAAATAATGAGCATTATGTCAAAAATCCTGAGAGGACAGTCAGCAAACTCATTTATCATAAACTGCCAAGCGGAGACTTCCTGGAAGACTGATGAATGAACAAACCAAGTTGTACAATAAGGCTGTTATCCCACTGAGGTATTTGTATGTCCTCAAACAGAAAAGACAGGTTGAAATTGTTGGGGCTTTTCCTTTTTTAGTATCACATACTTGAACTTCGCTTGGTTAGTATCCTGAACTTTAAGAGGAGTAGAGAAAAATGTTAAAGATTTTTGTAAGGTACTAATGAAACACGGTTCCTTTTTTTATTTCCACATCATTTAAATCAATTAAATCAGTATCAAGCTGCTAACAGCCATATTGAGGTAAATAATGTATGTATTGCAGAAGCTTTCTACTTAACTGTTATGAGGGAACAGAGCTGTAGCCTGTGGTGCAATATATGTGAATTGATTGATATATTGGTCTGGTGTGAATAGTTTATCCAAACAAATGACTCAGTAGAAATGTAAAGAAGCATTTAAACGAAAGTGTAAGGGATATGTTGGCAGGAATTTATTTATTGAATTTGCAAATTCACATTGTCCTAAAGCTGTTTTGTAGCTATTAGAATTTAATATGGCAGTCTCTTACAACCCAGATGTTAACAAATAAATCATATACTTATTTAAACAAAATTATGTAATATAACATGCAGGGAAAAATTAGTTATTTAAATTGCTGATTGCAGAAATTACTTTTGCAGTAATTTCTGACACTGGCTTTTTTTTTTTTTAGCTGTGGTTCCAAACAACAAAGCCCAATAGAATAAAGAAAACAAACAAACAAAAAACAGAAAAACAAAGCCCAAACATGAAGTATTGGACCTAATTTTTGTTTACTTTAACTTTATTAAATTCAGAGAATCCACTATGAGTGTACTAATATCGTATTCTTGATATGATCAGGAAATGAATATGCAGAGAACTAGACAGTGGATAACTTAAAACCAAAGCTATAGAAAAAATATATTTGCTTGAAATAAAATAATTGTAAAATGTTGAATTATGAAATTCATAAATCTGTTTAGAAAATACCTCTAAAAGAGATTCAGACTGTTTAATCTCCTGACCCCTGAACATTTTACATAGATTTGCATACAACTAGTAAGTTATTTTTAGTTACCAATGCTCACAGATAACTGAACAATTAAAAATAAAAGACATGCAGAATTAAGTATAAATACACTGTTAAAATCAACTACATTTTAAAATAGGAATTCTACGTTTTTTTCTTCTGAGTTTCAGTTAAGGGATGTCAAATGATATACTGCTTTACTTTAAATTTGCCTGCGATAGAAATTTACTGATTCTTTCAGAAAACAATTTTCTCCAAAAGCTTCTTAAAAACAGACTTTAAAAGCCATGCTTAAAGCTATTCTAATCACAGAACAAGACCTAGATGCATCAGTAAATAAAACTTGTACTCCTAAAAGTGTACCCTAAATCTTTCATTCTGATTGTTTAGGATTAGAACAGATTTTAAAGTGACTGAATGCTTATTGCAAGATGTGCAAAGGTTATGTTTTGCAAAAAATCATCCAGTAAAATATGTAATAATTGTAAATTGCATCATGTCTTATTTTGGTTTGACTTGTACTGAAATGTGGTTTTCAATTTGGCTAACCTTTTCAAGGCTGATGAACATATGGAAACATTTATAAGCATTCTAGCTATTGCTGAAATGTTTAGTGAAACGTATTCCCGTGATTTCTGAGCATATCACACGAACTGTCTTACTCAACTGTTTTATTTCTAATAATTACAATAATACAGAGCCAGAAAAACTCATAAATACAAGCTTGCTTGAATGCTAAGTCTCACCAAAGTGCTTAAAAATTAAGTAAATATGGAGGTACTTTGCCAAATCAGGTTCTGTATTAACAATTTCAAGTGTTGCTTCCACGTTACACAGTCCTAACTGTCCTTGATCACCACTAGGTGTCCTCTGCTTGTTCTGCTTATTGCTAACCCTACTGAAATATGTAATAATAATATATGATGTTGAGCTATTGACGGCTGCCTAAAAAAAATTGTAAAAATGCTCATGTTACCTGAATGACAGAAGAAGACTCGTACTTGAACAGTGTGCTGTTTCTGTGGTAGGTATACAGATGACTTTCGTTCCCTCTACGAAATCAAACTACTTTTTCTTTCCCGTATAGCTTGTTGAAAAGTCAAGATTTTGCATCTCTCCTTTTGATCACTGACTAGGGAATTGTGTGGGAAGGGAGAGGTGATGAGTTAGGTGGGTACTTGGTAGTGTTGGATAAAAACATGTGTCTTTACTGTTGGAATTACTCATTTTATATTGTCTTAAAAGGACTGTGTCTGTAAGACGTGCCTCTTTCTTTTTAATGATGGTGTAATACAGTGTTATTTATTTTTTTTAATTAATGGAAATGAGAGATGACATAATGCTTTTTCTTTCTTTTCATTCAGTTTTAATCCCTCTCCTCCAAGCCAACAGTTTAAGTTACATTCTCAGTGCCCTATAAAGTTGCGTCAATTAGTGAAGTACTGCAAATAAGGATAGCAGTGCAGGCAGAGTGCATTTTTTGAAATAAATCAGCATAAAGTAGGACATACTTTTTTATTGTCTATGCATCAATCAAATCTGAGTTGTCTAGCTCATGGGGAGTGGGGGGGAGGAAATTTGCTTAATTAACTCTAGAGGGAAAGAAGACGTAGGAGAACCCACCTTCTCTCACTGGCAGGCACAAAGTCTGTGAAATTCTGCAAAAAATTGTCTGTACTGATATCGTCTGCCTTCCTACCATTGAGAAGACTGAAGTAGGAGAAAATTCCTATTTCCTGCCAATGTCTGCAGGCAGGAAATGAAAAATCAAGTTTTGCATTCTTTTTGGAAAGTTGTGCTTGAAAAATGCCTGCCATGTATAAATTAGGGAACTCATGACCTCGTACATAAAGCCTACATAAAGCTGAGAGCAGGTTTAGTGGATCAGTGAGGAGTATCAAAACCCTTAGTCTGGCCCTTTTTTTTTTTTTTTCTTTTTAAGAAGTGTTCCCTAGCAGGGCTGAGTAAATATGCAGACCATGGTGAGTTATTCATATTCTTGTTTAGTGCATAGATACTTGGTTGCGCGTGTATATCTTACACACTTGACTTCCATGTTGTGCTGTGCTGTGTCTCAGACACCTGCCGTGTCTTCTAGTGGCTTCCCCTTTGTTCTGCAGTTGTCCCTAACAGATGAAGAGGTTGTCATGTGTGCTTGACATGTGCTGACCGCCTCCACCTCTTGTGTAATCTAGAGGGGAAAAAAACATGCTATTTGCTTGCAATTAGAATTACAAAGTCTAACAGTGCTCCTTGCTCAATGTAGCTGTGGTAGGTCAGCTCTCTGGGTTCATCACAAAACAGAGGCCCATCCCTATCAGATGGCTGCTTCTTTTAACCATTTGGGGTTGCATGGTCTCATAGAGAGGTCCCAAATTTTGAAAAGGAAGACGTTTGAGAGGTTTGGTGCTGATTTTTAACCCAAGGCTGTCCTGTTCTGAAGTGTTTGTGCTTTTCTTACAATGGGACAGCAGCAAGTGTTCTTTCACCTGTAGGTCTGATAAACTACTTTAGTTTCTTTGTGTTGGGGGATTTTCTTGTTTTGGATGTGGATTTTGAGCATGCAGAAAACATCTGTGTTTCCCCTCGCAATGTTCCTGATAGGAACATTTCAGTCTTTTCTGTTTGGATGTGAACTAGCGCATGGTACTCAGTCAGGACTGGGTCATTATAGAGTTTCTACTTCAAGCCATACAAGCTGATCATTTAGAAACGTTACGTAGCGTGCAGCAGAGGATTGCTTGCCTGATTGCCTATGGGGAACACATTCCCTTTGTGCCTGTGAGTTGCGCTGGCTGTCAGGTCGTTACAGGTAGGATTTGCAGTGCTGGTATTCCTCCACAATTTGAATGGGATGTTACCTAACGGATAGCCTGTCTCTGACAGCAATTGAGAGCAAGGTATTTTATCTGCAGGCACAGATCCTATAGAGCCAGAACCCTGCCTGCTAGCCTATTTCTGTCTCCACTTAAAATTAGAGACTATGAAGTCTGTTTCTCTGATACTGTTGAGGCTACTCATGCTGGTTTGATTGCCTAGTTCTAGTTTACTAAATATCATTTGCTTACATGTGTAGAACTGAAATGATAGAAAAGATGCACAAATAATACATAAATTCCAAAATAAAGCATTATCTACTATGAAAGAATATGTGACTTGAAATATTTTCATAATAGCAAAAGTCAGTCTCATGATGTATAGATACGCAAGTCTCAGTGCTATTAAATAGTATTTTTCTTTTCTGTCATGTAACTTACAAGTATGTTCTATGTGTTTTGCTAAACAGGGCATCTAATGCAATCATTACTGAATTGGTAGTGTTCTAAATGGGAAATTATAGTGGATCTCATTTCCTTCAAACCTTTGTGTTTATATGGAACAATGCAGGTTTTAACATTAGATGAGTGTATTGTGCTCAGTTCTGCCGTGCTTTTTCATGCATTTCAATGAAAATTATTTGAGAAAAGTATATATCAGTGCAGCTAAACATACGTGGATGAAATATATCTGATGTAGATGGTGGAGCACACTGAAGTATATATTTGTTCTTTTAAATTCTGTACAACAGTAGGAAAATACATGCAACTGATAGTGACAATTAGAAGACATTATGATCTGTGCGCTCATAATAGAGTACTAACTGCAGAAAAAGAACAGCAGATTTGTAGAGCAGGCAATTACTGAAATAAAAGCAAGAGATATTATTCTGTTTGTTAATTTCCTACTTTATGGTCTAAGCATAATAACATTCATAGAAAAAATAATCCATCACCCCACAGAGTAAATAGGGAGAATTATGAGTGTAAAGTTTCTTGCTTTGTTTTTTTACCCCATTTTTCAGACTGTGCAAATGGAGCTACCTTTCTTGCGTGTGTGCGCCAAGAGAGTAATTGTGTGCTGCTGATGTTTTGCCTAGGAGATCAACTGTGTAGAACATGGCCTCAGCTAAATCTCCCTGAACTGAAATACTAGAAGATACTTTTTTCTTCTTTGTATTATTGTTGTTTGTATGGCTTGTATAGTAATGGACCTGTTGCTGGTAGACTTGGATGTAGACCACCTTTTGTCACCAAGAAGATGGGCTCACCCTTGCAGTAGTGCTTCTCAGTAATTCCTATTAATCAGTTTTGACAACGATCTGCGTCAGCCTCTTTGACACTGAAATGTAACACAGTTTTTTTTTTCAAAAGAACTTTTAAAAGTCTAATTTGTTTTTCATTAATTTTGAAGACATTCTGGAGATAATTCCTTGTTCTGCATTTGCTGGAGCTTGCATGCTGCAGATTTGGACAAGAGCCCCTCGTTCATCCATCCTAAGCTTTTAACACAGGTGAAAAGCCCGCTTGGCTTTGTCCTGGTGATAGCCTAATGGGTGCACCTCGTGTCAGGAGCGAGGGGAGGCAGGGGACATTCAGTTCGCAGAGCTGCTGGCTTGTCACCAGTTCGTCCTGCTCCTTACCTGGAGATGAAGAGCCGTCAGAGAAGTGGTGACAGCCGAAGAGCTGTTTGGGCTGGCCCCAGGCTGGCCCCAGCCTGGCTCGTGGTTCAGGGCTGGGACACTGTGATACTGCAGGGTCCTTCTGACTGTGCTCACCGCAAGCTCTTGTTGGTTCCCCATGGTGATGAGATACATGGGGAGCCCGTGAACTGGAGTTTTCATTTCTCTCCAATGTATTTTAATAAGAATGACACTTTTTTAAGGTTTGTTCTTTACAGACAGCACAATCCACTCATGTATCTCTGCCTTTTCAGCTTTGTACTGCTTGTGAGCAGTTCAGAAAGACTGTTTTCACTTCTTAACATTATTCAGCAACAGTGACTTAATTAAAAGCTATTTTCTGCTTGACACTCATGTCTTGTAGGATCTTTCCCTTCTGTTTTCGCTTGCATAACACCAATAGATTTTTGCATGTAAAGAAGTCAGTTAAATAAATACCTTAGATTTGCACCTAGGTTTTCTTTGTCTTGGTATTCTCTTTACGTAGCTGCTAGGTCAAGTCATCTTTATATATTATTAGGGATACATTATCACTGTTTAATGCTGTCTCAAGTAGACTTTACAGTTCAAATACGTTTTTACAGGGCGATTTTTTTTTTTCTTTTTTAAAGAATACAAAAAAGATATCCTTACAAGGCATAATTACTAATTGAAAGTTGAGGAACAAATTATGCAGGAAAAATAAATGATAAATGTTTATGGGTAGAAGCTGTGTATGAACAATTTTGACTTTTTCTGGCTGAATGAAGCATTTCACTTCTCAATTAAAGTAATCGTGTATTAAAGGGTGGAAGGGTTATGTAGGTTTCAAGTTGATATAAGTTTATGTTCTTTAAGGAGAGAGTTGTTGGTTGCTATAAACAGCTTTTTAAATTAAAAAAAAAAAGAAAAACAAACCAAACCAAACCAACCCACCAATGTATTCTTCTCTCTTTCTCTGTTGAGAACAGTGTGCTGTTTTTTTTAATTAATATGGATTTTGTGGGATAGTATTGCCTCAGTTACCTCAGAAGGGCCTGAGCTATCTGGAGAACTTGGGCTGTGTCGTGCTGGATAGACCAGCCGTGCCCTGTTGGCTTTCTTCATGCTCCCAGTCTGTCTTATTCCATAGCTCCTCTGGGCATTTTGTCAAATAAGAGCAGAACTGAAATAATACCAAATTCACCCACGTCAGCAGGCAGAGGATCATGTTCTGATTTTGATCAAATTTGACTACCTTCTAACACTATAAAATACCTGGGATGCTGCTTGTTTAAGAAGGTTGCTGCTGTTATGACTTTCACTGACGACAATGGAATAGGGGTTTAGTAGTTAATTAGGAGCATGTTTCTGTTTTACAAGGATAAAGTGGTCAAAATTAACCACTTAGGAGTAAGAGGCAACTGTGTAAACCTGTTCAGAAACTGCTGAGGACTGGGATGGCAACGTAGAAATGGCTTTTCCAACTGCAAGTTATATTTTATGAGTTATTTCTAACCTGAATTTTATGGAGTTTATTCCAAATAACCAGTACATTATCCCATATTCACAATATATGATTTAAATATAGTTGTGACCTGAAAAGAATGGGCAAATAACCTAATTCAGAGATTGACAGAGCTGTGCTTCTTGCTGCCAAGCAGAAATTAAGGCTGTGATTGAACTGTTGTGCTCTCCTTACCATCCTGCAGGGAGAACGTGCTCTCTTTCCCACTGTTTTAATCTTCCTTAACCCAGGAAGGGTTTTGTCATAGCCTTTCCATGCGTCTAGGCTCATGGTATTTTCTTCTTTGTTACTTACTGTTACCTCAAAAAAGCTCTTTTTTTCCAGCTTTTCTGCTTTCAGAACCAATGGCAGCAAAATGAACTATGCATCTGTTTACCTTGATGCGGTGCCTTGTAGTTTTATAGTTGAACTGCCTTTCTTTCCGGTAAATATTGCAGCCAGTGTTATTGATCTGGCCTGAGCTGCTACCAGGCAGTGTTGGGTATCATTTGAATCTTGATTTTGTGTGATAAGAGGGTATATGGCATTGCAGATCCTGCTGTGCACCCAGGTGGGTGCTGCTAGGTGAGGAGCTGTGGCAGTAGAGCCCTCTGTGGCAGCTGCATGGGAGAAACCATCTGTGAAAAGAGGAAAGTGGATGAATGGCTTATTATGATATGACTGCTGCCATCTTGCCAGAGCCTTGGGCACCATATTGCCTGTAGAAGAGAGGAAAGATGAAATGGTCAAAAAGAAGAAGAAAAAAAAAGTGAGAAAATACTGGTAATTTGAACAAATGTGCATGCACATATTTATGTGAATATATCTCCAAGTGTGAGGGTTCCTAACAGTACCTATGTACCTCTCAATGGAAACCAAAGAAAACTGTCCCATCTGCAGTTTTATCTCTCCAGATTAATTCCTCATGCATCATATGATCACTTTGCCTTGCTTGACTGAACATAGCCAAAGGATTCTGACAAAAAAACTTTTCTGTCTGCTAAAAACTGTAAGTTGTGCTGCTGAATTGATGCTTCTGTTCATACCTTTAAGATGGTGATGTACAAGATTTATGGCCAAAACCTGAACCTGTAGAGAGTGTTGCTGTGCATAATTTAGAATGAATCTGTTTTTAAGACTACCTTACTGTGAGATTTCCAAAGCACATTATTGAAAAAAAAGGTGTAGTAGTTCTCTTCAAGATGATCAGTTCCTCTCTCAACTGGAGACATGAACTTGTGTCTTCATCTGTTGCAAAACTGACTAGGCATCCCACCTGAGAATTGTTTTCCATCTTGGGAAATTTAATGTCAAGTATGTTTTTAACAAGGAAGTGGGAAAAAAAATACAACTAAACTGCAGGCAGGGAGTAACTCTTAGAACCACTGCATTTTTTTTGATCAGCAAGAAGTTTTAAGCTGTTGTCCACAAACAAGTAACTTCTATAGTCATATGTTGCTGGAATCAAGAGTAGTTTGTCTGACTACATATACTTTCACAAGGGTGAGACAGTTTTCTCTTGCAGTGACTTTCCAATGAACTAAGCCAAACACTGGTTTTCCTTCAACAGTGATCATATAAACATTCTTTTCACTATCAGTTACTTTGTCCATGGCTAAACCAATCTAGTGTGTCATAAATGTGGCATTCTCTTTGTCCTTTTTATTATGTGACAATATTAGTAACTGAATGCACATCTTAGCCCTATGTGGATTTTTATTTATATCTCTGTTAATGTTTGGGTACCACAAATGTGTATACTGATTGGTCTTTAAGAAGTAGTTTTAAAAAAAATTCAGTCTGTTTACTGGGGCTCTTAATTGGCAGAGTAACTGCCAGACACTGAAAATGAAAGTACTGAAATCCTTTGCATGATTAGAATTAGTCAACCCACTAACTTTTTTATCAAAGCAAATCTGTGAAGAGACAGCTTATTTTTAAAATAACTACAAAGCAAATTCTGGTAGAACTTTACATTCTTCCCTTTCATTTGACCTTCCCATCATTATTCCCATCGAAGCTTGTAAAAATAAAACCTTGATGTTGATGATTTTCACATTTACTATTTTTCTATTTATTAAAATAATTGATTATTGTCTCAATAGTTCTTGTCAACTCTTGCTTATCAGTTAAGTAATTTTATATTTGAGGAAGAACAGTTAGTTTTTACCTCAACCGGATGTTTAGAATTGGTAGCATTTGAAGGCAGCTATACTGGGCGCATTCCTGTGGCACAGCAATTCCCATTCAGTCTGCTTCAACCAATTACTAATGCTCTAAAGGACAATAAAGTCATTTTGACAACTTTGGGTTGTGCCTTTGGGAAATTCTCTCTCCCTCTTTTTAGATGTGTATGGATCTTTTCTGTAAAGTGAGCATGGTTTGAATAGCTTAGTAAAGCTTAATACACAAACTCTTCAGCTGCATGGTAATTTTAAACCTACATGTGTCTCAGTTTGACAGCCTAGTTAGAGCTAAGAATTGAAAAGTACTGTGACAGTAAAGTAGCATGAATTTTGGGTGTTATTTGCTATGGAGATATGTGAATGTTTTCTTGACCTCTCAACTATCTTAAGGTGCTTTATCTAGTCAACCATTTTTTCTCATGTTTTTGAACACACAGTGAAAGAAATAGGGTCAGTTAAATATTTGGTTCACAAATTCAGCACTGAAATGTATAAAGAAGTGTCTAAAACCAATTTTTTTAGTCCTTTGTTAATCTGAATAAAGAATTTTGTTTCTCACCTCATTTAAACAGTTCTGAAAGTTATAGTCCCAAGTGGACCAGGAGCATGGTCCTATGGATTTCCTTCCAGTTTCTCTAGAATTTTTCCTCTGATGTTGTGTATATCATGATGCTGTTTAGAAGTAATGATTATGTCATTCAGAATTAGAAAAATTTAGGCTAGCGTTGTCATCCGAGCAGTGCTAAATAATTCTCCGCCAATATAAAACCTTTTGATGAAATCATGAAAGAGCTCTGGCTTGAGATATTTAAGGCTTGAATTTCAGGATTATTATACATGCTTGAGGAGTCTCATTTTCCGTTATTTCTCCTTTTTTGATCTTTTGACAGTAAGCTTTTTGGAGCAGTATTGCGTCTCTAGCTTTATGTTCCAGTGCTAAATATACTCAAAAATGTAATATTTTAATCATTATGCATGCCAAACCTATGGGAGAGTAGAGGAGGAGGAAAAAGAAAATCTAGAAAGGGAAGGGAAAAGCAGCCGTATGCCCCTAAATGACTTCTTTCTCTATAACTTGTTTCTTGTTAGCTGCTGCTTTCTAGAAAACCAATACCAAAAAGCTCGACTGTGATATTTTCCTTGACTACCCTCTTTTAGTTCAAGCTGTGTTAAAATTACAGAAGTGATAAAACTGGTGGTAACATAGACCTTTCTGAATTGAGTCTGCTGCACTGACATACTGTGTGTGGCAGGAAGCTCATTACTCTTTGCTTCTCCTCTGACTGTGTTCTTGTCATTTCAAATATTTGGAAGAATCATTCTAATGAAAAAGAAGCAAGACTGGTGGAGCCTCACAAGAAGGTGTATCTCTGAATTCCTAAGAGATGAAGTATTTTCAGTGTAACATCCCCTTAGCTACTAAACAGTGGTTTTATTAATTTTATGAGTAAGTATTTTTTGGTTTACTATATTTTCGTATTTGTTTTTATGGAAATAATTGCTGATCTGCACAGAAATCATAGAATCACAGAATCACACAGAATCACAAGGTTGGAAAGGACCTTCAAGATCATCTAGTCCAACCGTCATCCTATCACCAATACTACCCACTAAGCTACTAAACCATATCCTGTAGCACCTTGTCCAGGCGCTTCTTAAAAACCGCAAGGGTCGGTGACTCCACCACCTCCCTGGTCAGGCCGTTTCAGTGCCTGACCACTCTCTGAGAGAAAAAGGTTTTCCTGATATCTAATCTAAATTTCCCTGTGCGCAACTTGCGGCCGTTACCTCGAGTCCTATCATTAGTTATGTGGAAGAAGAGGCCGACCCCCTCCTCATCACATCCTCCCTTCAGGAAGTTGTAGAGTGCAATGAGGTCTCCCCTGAGCCTCCTGTTCTCCAGACTAAACAATCCCAGCTCCCTCAGCCGCTCCTCACAAGACTTGTGTTCCATACCCCTCACCAGTTTTGTTGCCCTTCTCTGGACACGTTCCAGGGCGTCGATGTCTTTCTTGTAGTGAGGGGCCCAAAACTGAACACAGTACTCGAGGTGCGGCCTCACCAAAGCTGAGTACAGGGGGATGATCACCTCCCTGCTCCTGCTGGCCACACTGTTTCTAATACAGGCCAGGATGCCATTGGCCTTCTTGGCCACCTGAGCACACTGCCGGCTCATGTTCAGCCCGGCATCGATCAACACTCCCAGGTCCCTTTCCTCATCACAGTCTTCTAGCCACTCAGCCCCAAGCCTATAGCGTTGCATGGGGTTATTGTGGCCAAAGTGCAGGACCCGGCACTTGGCCTTGTTAAACCTCAAAATAATGACTTAGAACTACGTCTGGTCAGTTTAGGCAGTTTAGGACACTGAAGGAATTTACACTGGAAATCATAGCGTCTGATATTTTCTTTCTTGACAGTCTGAAGACTCACTAGCCTTCAACTAGCCTTAGCTTAGCTTTTCCTCCATTTTCCTTAACACCCACCATGTTTTAATCTGTGTTTATGTTTTGGTACTGAAATTTTGACTGGCATCGTCAGATTTGAATAACTAAATTATTTAGTAAATTACAAAGGAATATTTTTGCTGATTATCATGCCAGGCTAGCTGCCTTGTTCTAATTCTTGGATGCCCATCAGTCTTTGGTAATCTGGGCTGTTTAGCCTGGGGCAGGTTGGGACAGATACAGAAGCAGGTGTCTAGCTGCCTAAAGGACTTCAGTAGGGTCAGACACATGCAAATACCTTCAGGGTTACGCAGCAGCTGAGCTGGACTATTGTGGTCACTGTACTTTGGACTGCAGTGCCTCAGATTCACCTATGCTCTGCTTTAATGGCCCTAATCCTGAGTGTTTGTTCTACCGTATTTGCAGCATTTCACCTCTCTGTTTGCATGTATAGAAAATTTTGTGTGTGTAATATTCCAGTTGGTTAGCAGAATGGGTAGATGCTATTTTGCGACATGACTGTTCTTTTTGCTGGATGGTTTATGCTTGAAAATATGATTTTGGAATATAGAGATACAAGTCAGTTAAGTATTTTTTAGCTTTTTCGCATTTCTGATGAATAAAGTTTATTGAACCACAGTTTATTTTTAAATTGTGCTACAAATGTACTTGAGTGATCTCTGGCTCTTTTTTTCACCATAAGAAATATGCTCCCAGATATTTATTCTGCAGCATCTTTTCAGTCACCCATCTTTTTCTTTATTTTGTGGAAGTACCTTGGGAAGACAGAAAGTCTGTACTGTGTGCTCACAGGCAGTGGCTGTGAAAGGTCAGAGCCGGTGCAGAAACTGTTGCAGAATTCATAGCTTTGAGTCTATTTGCATAGTTGGAAGATAAAAAACACAAGGAATTTTAGTGACAATTTTTACTTAGACTAATACAAATAAGAATACCAAGAAGACATACTCTTTTT
>VXAL01010555.1:56584-76885 GCA_013399475.1 Chauna torquata
TTTTTTTTTTTTTTACAGTTTGAAATGAAATAGCAAAAAGCAGTTGTGTAGATTTCTCAGATTTGCTTAGTTAAATAGAACATTTTGTACAGGCCATCCCAGATGAAAGCGAGAGAACATAGAGTAGTTGAAGTTATCAAGTTTATTCCCCATTAAACATCTTCCCCTGTAGCAGTACTGCTTTATTTTATAAAAGGAAACAAAATCAAGAAAATCCAGCATATTATCTGCTTATGTCTTGAAAGTGAACAGGAAACCTGGAGTTCCTTCCCTCCTCAGTCTGATGGACTTACAGCAGGGTTGGCTTGGCTGCTTGGGTTGCACTGGCGCACCTAGCTGTACCCAATTCCTTGTGCTGGTCAGAGCCCCTAATGGATGGGAGTGCTTGTACCGAAGGAGAGGCACCATGGATATATGAGGTTGTTGTGGAATGAGTGTTTCACGACACACATAGAAAGGGCAGTGCCTCAGCCCTGACATTTCCAATCGACTTGCTGTCAGCAGATCCATGCTCCCCATTATGACACTAAGCAGCACCATGTGAAGCATCCATCTCTTCCCCAAAATTGGGCAAGGAGCCCAGACACCCATTAAGCACTGAAGGGCAAAGATGTCAAAATATGCTACTAAGGGACATTCTTGGACTTGGCTATTAGAGCTACTCTGAAGCTCCTAGCCAGTGTTAGCATTGAGAACTTGCCTGTGCACAGAAGAATTAAAGTGTATGACCTGGAGAGAATGAAAAGATGAAGATCATTTAATTTTGCCTTATAATATTTTGTATTCAGTGCTCCAGTCTGTTCATCTCAATTGAGCTCAGTAGGGCTGCAATGATGAAAATTAGAGGAGAACTTTCCATGTTACTGATGGAAAGTCTTGAATCTACTCAAGATTTACCTTGACAACCTGCTTCATTCATTTGCAAGAGGAAAAATAGATATGTCTGCTGAAAAGCTCTTTTAGATGTGGAACAGAAGAACAAATCTAACCTTTCTGAACTTTTCAAGTTGCTCTTGTGTTTAAGTAAAGAGTAAAGCAGGTAACTGACAAGGTCTATTCCAGTGCTCAGACTGTACCAGAGCTTTGCAGTGATACTGCTATCATTCAGTTACCTTAGGTGTTGTTCTCAGAATTTCTATTTCCAAAGTAGCAGACGAAGAATGATTTAAGTAGGATTCTGCCTCTTCATAATGTTTTGCATGGCTGATCAATTATTTGCAGTTGAAAAATAAAGTTACGTATCATATATTATGGTGCCTAGGAAGAATTATGATGGATTTCTTAGATGTGGGGAGAAGACTTCATTTGCTCGCTGTTGTTGTTGATAAACACTACTGTGTAGGCAGCTCAAAATCTATTAGAATAACTCTTAAATATATAGAGGGGTATCAAAATCTTCAGATGATTTGGCCCATTATTAGACTTTAAATTTTCTAAACTAGCCATAGTAAGTAGAAAAAATATTATTTCTGCCAATGAATAAAAGCACATCGTAATGAGGCTTTTATCCTTAAGTGCTCAATGTGAAGTTTTATGAAAATACATGAAAATCATGTCTCTAAAGGAGCTTGGTGACTTAATCTACCTCCTGGCTGATAGTGTGATGAGAGAAACTATCAGTAACTGAAGAAAAATAAAAGGTGGTCTAATATGGACTCAGATCTACTGCCCCAGTAACTAATCAGTATCAGTGTAAGAAAAAACACTGAGCCAAAATGTCTCAGAAAAATGGAGTATTATATTCAAAAGGCTAAGGTAAAATCTGCACACCTTCAGAACAATGCATGACATGGCATGTTTTATACAGTTCTGCAAAATGTATTTCTGTTCTAAATACCAGCACTGGAATTGATAGTGCTCCCTTTGCTGGCATGTGAAAATACTGTACTCTAGCTGTTAGCTATGTTGCATACACTGGCGTAAATAAAGGCTGCTATTCTATCTGTTGAAATTAGAATTTCCTTCACTGTATACAATTTCTTGTAAAGAAATCCAGTTTCTATCAGATAAAATAGAATAGCTCAGTTGGAAGAGACCTGCTAAGATCATCTGGTCCAACTGATGGGGCACCTCTCCTGTGACCTGGGGTGATTTTGCCTGTACTATGTACCCCCACCCCTCCAACAATGACATCTGTTCTAGGTTCCTAATTTGCTACATCTCTGTTCATTTCCTTGAACGAGTGAAGTGTGAGCTATCTCAAAATGAACTTCCAAATCTGAGATTTCTGAAATTGGTAGACAGCTGAAGATTCCCATTCCATCACAGTTGTTTGTTTGCTATGGTGTCCTTGACATATTGAAAAAAAACATATTGTAAGATACAAGGTTATATTGTCCTGTCTCAGCCAGTCAGTCAGCACTTTTTAAATTGGAAACCAGTTGGGGTTTGGTGTTCTCAGAGTAATGCAGGTGGCTTATAAACTTGACATAGTTGATAGCAATCCAGAATGATACTTAATATATATCAATGCTTATATTTAATTGTTGTCAGTGATTTCCCTGGTACTACAGCACCATTATTCAACAAAGTGTTCCAAATTCACTTTGTTTTGTGCATTTTAGGTACATTGTCAATATGAGGTGGTAAGAATCTACACTGGCCAAAAAGGATAGCTCAAATTTTTTTTTCTTTGTAGTGCAGATTAGCTATCACAGGTCCTTGATCCAGCAATATTCACGTCTGTATACTTTTATCCTGTTTATTCCTGTTGGATCAGTGAAGTTACAGCAATCTCTATAGCTATCAGGGACCAGGTCTTTAAGACCTTGACTAAGCTGTTAGAGATAAGCCCTTTTTAATTCTCTGCTGGTCTTGCTGTCTTGTGCCCATGCCATGCCCAGGGTTAAACGAACATCTACTATGAATTTGAGATTGCTGTGATTTGTAGGCAGTTAGATTTTATTCCTGTTGTGTATGAGTACAGCTGGTAAGGAACTGCTGTACACCTCATGAATCACCTATTCTTTCTATTAATGTTTCTCTCAGCACTATCTAATGCTGGCCAATGAAATATTGTTTCTTAAGTCTTATTTTCAAGTTACCTAGCAAAAATTGTTCTTTGACTTTTTTTGTTCCTTCAGAAGTAGGAGTGTGTAACATGAAATGTCTTATTTTGGTATGGTGTCATATTACTTTGTTAAAGACAATTTAAAGAAATGCCAGGGGAGCGTTGTTGTTTCCTATGGTCTTCAGTTTGGAGCATTTGACAGACTTTTAGGTTTCAGGCCTAAGAGATGGAATACTTTGAAGATAGTTTGAAGCTATGAATGCAAATGTAGCAAACTGTAAAGAGAACAGATGCTTGTAGTAACCTGTATTTCTGACGGGACATATCACATACCATGTACTATTTTGGAAAGAGCTCTCAGAGTTTTCCAACCAAGCGAAGCTTTATTGTCTGAGTTCTTTTCTTTGTAATGTCTTGAATTCAGTGATTTGCTGTATTCAAGATGCAGTTATGACTGAGTTTGTAAGAAGAGGATGCTGTGAAACTACCTAGAGTGGGGGAGCTTACTCACCAGGATTTCCTTGAAGCTGCTTCATGATACAAATTTTTTCTTTTCAGTTCAAGGAATGATATAAAAATAATGACAAATGCAACTATTCTGAGTAGCTATAAGGACAGAGATCTTCAGTTTCTTGGAAAAACATATTTAAATCTTTTAATATTTCAGTCCACTGTGAAATGGCATGTTCCATGTATGCAATTTGTTTTTGGTTGGGATGTTATTTTGTCCACCTTTTTTTTTTTATTATCCCCACAGAATCATCATAGAATCATACAATGGTTTGCATTGGAAGAGACCTTAAAGATCATATGGTTCCAACCCCCCTGTCGTGGGCAGGCACACCTTCCACTAGACCAGGTTGCCCAAAGCCCCATCCAACCTGGCCTTGAACACTTCCAGGGATGGGGCATCCACGACTTCTCTCGGCAACCTGTTCCAGTGCCTCACCACCCTCATAATAAAGAATTTCTTGTTTATATCTAACGTGAATCTTCCCTCTTTCAGTTTAAAATCATTGCCCCTTGTCCTATCACTACATGCCCCTGTAAAAAGTCCCTCTCTAGCTTTGTTGTAGGCTCCCTTTAGGTACTGGAAGGCCACTATAAGGTCTTGATGGAGCCTTCTCTCCTCAACGTTGAACAACCTCACCTCTGTCAGCCTCTCTTCATAGGAGAGGTGCTCCAGCCCTCTGAGCATCGTCATGGCCCTCTTCTGGATGCACTCCAACAGTTCTGTGTCCTTCTTATGCTGGGGACTCCAGAGCTGAACGCAGTACTGCAGGTGGGGCCTCACGAGAGCAGAGTAGAGGGGGAGAATCACCTCCCTCGACCTGCTGGCCACGCTTTGTTTGATGTAGCCTGGGATACAGTTGGCTTTTTGGGCTGCAAGTGCACATTGCCAGATCATGCCGAATTTTTCATCAGCCAACACCCCAAAGTCCTTCTCCTCAGGGCTGCTCTCCATCCATTCTCTGCCCAGCCTGTATTTATGCCTGGGATTGCCCTGACCCAGGTGCAGGACCTTGCACTTGGCCTTGTTGAACTTCATGAGGTTCACATGGGCCCACCTCTCAAGCTTGTTAAGGTCCCTCTGGAAGACATCCCTTCCCTCCAGTGTGTTGACTGCACCACACAGCTACACAGCTTGGTGTTGTTGGCAAACTTGTTGAGGGTGCACTCAATCCCACTGTACATATCACCGACAAAGGCGTTAAACAGCTCTGGTCCCAATACCGACCCCTCAGGAGTGCCACTTGTCACTGGTCTCCACTTAGACATTGAGCCGTTGACCGCAACTCTTTGAGCGTGACCATCCAGACAACTCCTTATCCACTGAGAGGTCCATCCGTCAAATCCATGTCTCTCCAATTTACAGACAAGGAGGTCATGCGCGACAGTGTCCAATGCTTTGCACAAGTCCAGGTAGATGACATCAGTTGCTCTTCCCGTATCCACCAATGCTCTAACCTCCTCATAGAAGGCCACCAAATTTGTCAGGCACGATTCGCCCTTAGTGAAGCCATGTTGGCTGTCACCAATCACCTCCTTGTTTTCCATGTGCCTTAGCACGGTTTCCAGGAGGATCTGGTCCATGGTCTTGCTGGGCACAGAGGTGAAACTGACTGGCCTATGGTTCCCCAGGTCTTTCTTTTTTCCCTTTTTAAAAATGGGGGTTATTTTTCCCCTTTCCCAATCGGTGGGAAGTTCACTAGACTGCCATGACTTCTCAAATATGCTTGATAGTGGCTTAGCAGCTTCATCCACCAGTTTCCTCAGGACCCACGGATGTATCTCATCAGGTCTCAATGACTTGTGCACCTTCAAGTTCCTTAGATGGTTTTGAACCTGGTGTTCTCCCACAGTGGGTGGTTCTTCATTCTCCCAGTCCCTGCCTTTGCCTTCTGCGACTTGAGCTGTGTGGCTAGAGCGCTTGCCAGTGAAGACTAAGGCAAAAATGTTGTTGAGACCTCAGCCTTCTCCATATCCCAGGGAACCAGGTCTCCTGTTTCCTTCTGGAGAGGGCCCACATTTCCCCTGGTCTTCCTTTTATCACCAACATACTTGTGAAAGCTTTTCTTGTTGCCCTTGATGTTCCTGGCTAGATTTAATGCTATCACGGCTTTAGCTTTCCTAGCCTGATCCCTGTCTGCTTGGGCAATTTTTCTGTATTTTTCTGTGGGAGAAAGAAGTAGTTGCTGTAACTAGTGAAAGGAAAATGCCGCTGCTAAATCCTTAGATATTGCTTACCCATTAGTAGGGATTTTTTTTTTTTTGTTGTTCTGCTATTTTTATGTACAACAGACAATTTGTGTAACAGCAGTAGCAATGTCAGACCTTGTGTTGTAACACATGCAAGTGGCATGCCAATCTTGCTTGAATTTTGGCAGTGGTATGTTAAGACCGTAGGAGAATTAGAGGTGGCATTTTCTTCTTGAAAGCTTCATATGAGCTTTCAAGAGAGGATGATAATTCATGGGTGCCAAAACTAATAATAATAATAAAAAATTGGGAAGGTACTACTGATGGTTCTTTAGTGAGGAAAAACCTTCTCAGATTAGAGTATTTTTTATCAAAGTAGGTGGGGAGAGATGGAGACAGAGATGCCAAAAAGAACAATGTTCAGTAAATGGGAGAAGACATATAGAATGCAGGAAAACCAGATGATGTCCCCACCTGGCCACATCCTGTGCTTCTAAGTGGATGGTCCACGTTATCAGATGACTGTCTGCTCCCTTTTTGATCCATTGAAGCAGTTCCATTTTGTTCACCAGGCAGCTATTTAGGATATAATTTATTTTTTCCTCATTTCAGATAAGTGGTCAGACCTGCAGGCTTCTCGGTGAGAAATGTCTCAGTATTTGTTTTTCTGTTCTATTGCAAAAATCTTGGACCTGCTGTGGTGCACATAAAAATGTGTCTGTGCTTTCTCTGAAATTTGTTTGGGATGAAGAGAACCTTTGCTGCTCATTCCTCAAGGCAAGCAGATAAGTAAGTCTTATTTCTATATCCTATTTCAAAATTTCAATATCAAATTTAAACTAGTATATTTAACATTTTTTCTGCATTGGTATTTCCATCTTATTTCCACTGAAAATTAACTTTTCTCTGTTAGCCTTCCTGAGCCTTACCAGTGATCACATTACTCTAAGGTGTTTATAGCCACCAGTGACAGAAGAGGTGGAAACAGTTGCTTTTAAAGTGTCAGTGCTGGTAGCTCATGAAAAGATAATATTGACAGTGCTACAGAACAGCTGCTCGTTGCTGGGAAAATGGTCAGTGCTGATGCACTGTAATAATTCTGCTCCTCTTTATTATTAGTGAACTCTGTGAAGTGACCAGGCTTTTTAGTCTGTGTGGTAATGGAAGGTTTACTTACTAAGAGCCCTCAGATGTAAGCAAATTGATGTCCAGATGAATTTAATCATTGTATTTTCAGAAGTGTTCTGGAGATAATACACCAGTTCCACTGAGCTTGATATTTTTTGATTGCTGCTGGAAAAGAGATATAGAGGGTAAATGTATACATGCAGCTTTTCAAAGTCAGAAAAGAGTCTATCTGTTTTCTTCAGCCTACAGCTAGAAAAAAAGGATTGGGAGACTTGCTTCAGCCTTTAATATTGGGAGATACTTCTTTTGTCGTAAAAATAATGGGACACAGAACCACAATCCTTACAGCAGTTTTGACTGTTCTGTTTTCCTTTCTCTATTCTTAATCCTCCTTCCCATTATTGTTTTCTTTGCTGCCATTTTTCTTGTAGGAGTCAATGCAATAGATAATTTTCTTAGCTTGGAAAAATAACTTCGTGGAATTTATTTCTCTTCATTTATTTGCAAATAAGAGATGTGTATACATATATATGTTGTGTCTATTTGTGTAGGGCTAGAGTGTAATCTAACCATGAGGGAAGACAATGTGGAAGCAATTTATTTATGACTTTTTGAAAATGATTGATTTCCCAGTGAAGACTTGAAATTATTTACTAGGTCAGTACACTTTGAAGTTATTTGCATTCACTTCTCAAAGCCATTGGTTTTTATTTAGATGAGGATGGCAAAGAAACCTTAATGACTACAGGACTGCAATTTACTGTATTCAGGATGTGACTTTGAGACTCCAGCTACAGTTGCATGACAGTCTCTTGTTCAGCAGTTCTGTTTTGTGAAGGATTTTATGATTTTGACATTTTTCTTTGCTTCAGTAAAGACGAAAATATGGTTCTGTCAAGTTTACCAATAAGAATTATGAATACTCTTCAATTCAGCTAGAATATTTTAGTTTGATAAAAAATGTTTTGTCAAACCTTTGTTTTTCATATGCATTATTATTTATAAGGTTGTTACAATTTTAGTTTTGTTCGTGAGACAGGATATTGCAGCAGTGTAACCTTCCCCCTCGGTCCTCCTCCAGAAAAAGGTTGGAAGAAGTACTGTTCTTTCATTTCCAAAAGAAATGCATTTCCCAATAAACCATAACAGATTTTTATGCAGACTAAGATTGGTGAGCATTCATTTGCTGCAATACATGACTCATTTTCAGGAACAGCTAAAACCATTATAGTGCTTGGAACAGTTTGATGCTGACTGGCTTTTACTTTTCAATTACAGCATACATTATTTAATACTTTTCTCATCTTAATGTCTAGATACCTTCTTTGCTCTTTGCAACAGGAAAAAGCTAGCAACATGGAAAGCATGAAATTTACCACAGAAATGATATTTAGGGAGAACTCACGATGCCCAATATTTATGTCCTTAATTGTCCCAAGGAATTTGTTCCTTAGAGATATCTGAGCATGTACAATTGTAACTTGGTATGGGATTTTGTTATTTGAGGTCTGGGTGAGTGAATGAATATGATTAAGAAAGTATTGATGTTTCACTTCATTTATTTTCAGAACAGATTATTCCTGTCCTAATTTCTGGAAACTTTCCTTTTTTCCAGTTATTGCAGCCTCTCAGAAAAAAGAATTATCTGGGCCATTAATGTTGTTAACAGGGAGATAAAATAAAGGATTTCCATACTTAAGGCTTAGCATTATCAAGTGCTACTCATTGGTTTTTATTTTCTAGAATCCAGAATACCTCCTTCAACGCCCGAGTTCCCTGTATGCTGGGTGAGGAAAGGAAGGCATTTCAGAACAGAATTCAAAGTAATCCTAAAAGCGGAGCCCCCAAATGCGTATATTCACCTTGACCCGGAGGCAGCTGGGTAAATAATATAAAACACAGAGGACAGAGCAGTGCAGAATTCTACCTTTCTGTGTAGTCTGTACCGTGGTGGTCCTGTGAGGTGGAGGCAGGTCTTTCAGCCTGAAAAGGGGAGCCACCGCCGTCATCATGAAGTCATGATCAGTCATGAGTCTACTATGCTATATAATCCTATACAAAAAGCTAGGTATATCGTTACTAAAAGTAGTGCTACTGATAGTCACATGTTAATTCTGTGAGGAGCTGACTCCTGACTGATAGTTTTATGTTAGACTGATTTGAGAAGACCTATCAAATTGGCCTGCAGAGAATTAGAAGAAATAGATAGGATTGATTTAAAGTACTCAAGACGTTTCAAGTTGAAAGTCAGCATTAAGCTGTGTGGGCTGTCACAGAACCCTACATATCTTGATATTTTATTATTATCCTCAAAGAACCTAAGGAAATAAGCAGCAGCTTTAGTGAGACTTTATCTATCATAAATTTATACTGCTATTTGGGTTTTATATCATGTTCATGAAATTTTATTTCATTTAAAACAACAACAACAACTCTGCTACCCAATGACTTTATGGTATTTCTGGGGCATGCTCTCTGCTCTGCTGCTGGTTTTGACTTCACAGCAAATAACACTGGAAAAGATGTCAGACTGGAAAACTAAGGTCTGTGTTTAGCTAAGGTTAAATGATGTATTTATTAACCCACCCACTGTGCTTTATATTCAGTCAGTTTCCAGTTTTGTGTGTTCTGCTTGACACTAGGTATTCCATTATCTAGCTATTATTTTCACATTGTCCTTTAAATTGTGTTTAAGCACATGATTTGTGTGGACCAGGAGATCACACTATTGTATGAGCAAAGTATGATCGCATGGGAACAAAACAGTCTGAGGACAAAAAAAAGGTGTTAGGAAATAGTGTTTCAAAGATGTACATACATAACCAGAGGTATTGCTCATGATCCTGCCCTGGGTCTGTCCAGGTCGGACAAATGCTGTAGGTGTAGGTAATCCTACCTTCAGACAGTCTGATCTCTTGGAGTGCTTCCAACCCAGGATTCCCGGTGTATCATGAGAACTGTGTCTGCAACCTGAGCTTTGAATTTACAACTTTGTCTCTTTTTGCCATTAATCCAAGGTTGATTTTGAATCTTCATGCTTTCTACTCTCTGAAATTTCTTTGTTTCATTACTGCAAAAAACAAGAATTCGATTTTTTACACTATTTTTTTTTCCCCATCTTCCTTTATTCTCTCCTTTCTACTCCTGCTTTCCCTTTCAGCAGGATGTACATTACAGTGGAAAGTAGGAGCCAGTGTTTGCTTGTCTTACTGCTACATTTTGCACATGCTCCACTGATGTGACATCTCTCTTTGCCATGAGGCTGTAGGACAGGGTTGAAGCATATGATCTTCAGTTTACAGCTGAAAAGAGTCAGGGAGAGAGGGTAAGCCTATTTTTCTGTGTCTGTAAAGAGTTTTTGTAGAACGGACCAGTTACTGGTTTTAAGATCTTTTTTTTAGTAGTTCTGTGTTCATTTAACATTGAACTCCATTCACTTCTCTATTAAGCTGCTAAGCTAATCCTGAAATGCAGTTAACTAAAGATTGATATATATTATTATTTTTATTATTATTAATAAAATGGAACCTGTTCATGAAGATAGCAACATGAAAGCTGTGGGGAAAATGGCTTGCCCTGATTTCTCCACAGTAAGCAATTTGATATCATTATACATTTAATACATACGGCCGAATGTTGTCACATCCATTATTTGAGTCATGAACTTCATCATTCATCAGTTTTCCAATAAATGGAATAAAATCTGTGTGTTTTCATTTGTGGAGGAGCAAGTGAAATGGATATGAATAAACTGAACACACTCATCAGTATTTTCACAGAAGTAAGTTACATTAGTTTATTAAGAGCCATGGGAGAGAATCATAATATTTAGTTTTAGCATTGCCTGATTCAAATAGTTAAACAAAGTCTAACCCCCAAAATGATGATATTCTAGTCTAATAATGGGCTTAAGTACAGTATCACAAGACTTCAAGATAAGAAAGAGCTAATATCACAAGCAGTACAGCTAAATTGCAAGAGCCAGCAACAAAGCTTTGCTTCAGTGTCTGTATTGTAATGGATAATACAATCCATGCCCTTGTCTCAGCTAAGTAGGACAAAGACATTCACATGTTATACAATCCATTGACAAGTTCTTAAGAAATCTTGCATCAAATAGGGTTCTATATTTGTTCATTAATTGTACTATAGCACTACCTGAAGTACTTTATTTGATGTTGGAAGTCACATTGTTTCAGGTGCAGCACCAGTTTGCCCAAGGTTGTTAGCTGCTAGAGGAGCAAATGGAGGGTATCTGTTGGCCTATTTAGTTCACTGTAAAGGAGTTTTCCAATACATCCAAACTGTCCCTTAGTATACTTATGACATTTCTATTTATATACAGTATTACAAGCTAGACTGAATGTATCAGGTCTATTGAAAATTACTAATTATAGGCAAAACTGTATAAAAAACAACCATAATTATAAAGCAGTACAGAACAATTAACAGAAAATGTATCCCTATGTACCAGCAGCTGAAATATATGCACCCTGATAAATTTACTTGTAGAATCAATGGAATAGCATAGATAACACTTCCCATCTCTCTGAGGAAATAGAGAAATTATGTATTATTGTATGTGCATTTTTAATAAGGAATAACAAGCACAAGGTCAGATTCAAGCAACTTTGAAGGAGCAGTGCCAGTAATTTACTCTGTGTGAGAGTTATTTTTTCTACCAGTATTCCATTTAGTACTCCACTAGAATGTCAGAAAAACGTAGACTTCTTTTCTTCTGGACTAATAACAAAAGAGACATAAGGAGCGTGACTGTGATTGTTCATTTATTTTCACACTGGGAACTACTGTGGATTTCTTAGAAGAGAGAGAAAAAAGGAAAAGTAGGTATCAATCTGTAGGAAAAAATGGTTTTGTTAGATTTGTCTATCTAACACATATCTATGACATGTTAGAATTTACCAAATTAAGCTGCTGTTATTTTTTTAAACTATTCAAATAGTATACACTCCACTTAGAACACGAGTACATACATTTTATCTCAGAATATTGCTAAATACTCTAACTTTTTTGCAGTGTATATTCTGAGTTTGTTTTTATTAACTAATACTTCAAATCACACATGGACTTGCACTATTGGTGTTTATTTTGCACTTTCTACTTGCAGAGTTTATGAAACATAAATATGATTCTATAATATACACTGTTCTGGTCTGGGAAAGGAAGTGTGCTTTTATGATTTTGAAAGTAGCCATAGACAATTTTCTAACCAATGTTGAGTTTATAATGAAAAAAAGATGAGTAAAATAACTTAGTGGGATGACTGCATTAATTATGTTTGCAGTAGGATTCTGTACACCGTACGCTGTTGGCACAGCAAGTTTCTTCTGTTGTGAACTTGCTTAATAAACAGGACACTTGCTGATGTTTGGCTCAGTGGATAAGGCACGAGGTGTGGGGTCTGGAGACCTGCTCCAGATGCTGCCCTATCACCTAGGGAAACAAACTTTACCCTCTAAAATCTTTCTCTTCTCTGCTCATGAAGGTCTTACGTAGGAACTAAATCTTTCTAATAGTGTAGCTCCAGCTGCCAGCCTTTGCCTCTCCGGTTTAACCTCTCCCTTCTACTTGTAGCTTCAGTTTGCTTCACGAATAGATACGTCTCAGAGGGACAGTGTTGCCTTTATGTCCTTGTGATTGGTAGAGGAGCGTCTCATAGGAGTCACTTCTGAGCGACAAGATGTTTAAATCCCTATTTAGTGACTGGGTTCTTGGTGACTGCATGGCCTTGAGCTCTAGCAAAGTGGTCTTGAAGAATTAACCATGCGAACCTTCTTTTGACCCAGCGTTTATGTGAATAGGTAAAGGTGTTTGAGGGAACAATACAAGTTCTTGCCTGAACTTCTGACATCAGCAGCAAGATATGTATTATGAAGTGGCATTTTCCTTCTCCTGCTTGGTGCCGTGGCAATAGGTCATGGCTTCCATGGTCTGTCCTTCAGGAGCTGCTTTTGCTCTTTACTCTACAAGCTTGTACAGTGCCCAGGATGCAGCTAAGCCCTTGCTTAGACCAGGGCATGGCCCAAATTTGGACTGCCTCTGAGCATGTGGGGCCAAGTGCTGACTGCTTAGCCATGTGTGAGGAGGAGGGAATGGTGGTTGTGGAGAGGCAAAAGAAGCTCACAGATCCAGACTGCCTTGACTAGGAAGAAGTGTTGCTCCCAGTTTTTAATAATGGAGGATTCAAAAGTAGAAATACAGAGGAATATGCTTACATGTGTCATGGGAAAAAGCTGTTTAAGAATCAAACATAACCTAGTGGGTTGAGAATCTGCTTTCCTCTGCCAGAGTGAGGCCAAAGCTCCTCTTCTTCAGATGTTCTTCCTTCATTCATAGTGTCTTAATAACAGCAGCATAGGTTTCCAAGTTGCAGAACTAGAAATTACTTTTCACCCCTACTGTTGTGTTGTTATATTGTAGTCTGTTATTACTTTGGATGCATTTTATTAGAAACTCGCTTTTCACATGGAATAATTCAAGGGTTCTTTATTGCTTCCTCAAGTAAATGTAAATGAGAATAGAAATGCTAATTTCCTTATTTATAAATGATTCCAGAAATGCTCGTTTCTGTATTTAATGCCTGACTGTGCTTAGTTACACCACAGTGCAAATTTTGAGTTACTGAGATATACTAATAGATGAGATGAGAAGTGCTGGTATTTGAAGAACAATCTTGTTACGGTGTAAGCACATGTTTGCTTAACGATTCTGACAAAGAGATAAGTCGATTTTTCCTATAGATTAATATTCAGAGTCGAAACTAATTTTTCCTGTTGACTATTTATGTGGCATTTTTCCAAATTTATTGTGTAGAAGCTCTTTGCTGGATTATTTCTGAAAGCAATTATTCATCTACAAGAACTGAAAGTGAAGTTGGTCTTCGAATTTCAGCTGATTTTGACTGAACAAATGGGTCACATGTGCTTGTGTTCCCTGGCTGGAAAAAATTCAGTCGTATTTCGGGTACACAGTATTCACAGCTATAAATAACGATTCTGTTTTCTCATGTTCTCTAGTATGAATTTAAAACATTCTGCTGTGGCAAATAATCCCTGCAATGAATAAGGATGGTTGTGAATAGAAGTGAAATGGATTTGATAGAAAAGCAATGTTACTATTCGCTGAAATTATTTGTCAGCATTCACCTACTTGTAGACATAGTTTGTCCTCCAGCCACTCATTTGTATTTGTCTTCTTAATCCCAGTGACACCACATTAGTGTAGTCACTTCAGTAGGCGTTTTAGAATCACTTCACTTCTTGAAATTGTGAATGAAAAATAAAAACTACTTCCAGTATCCCTACTCTGATGCTTCCTTCCAAACACAACCCTCGAGAGGGGCACTTAGAGGAATGCTGTCATAATCCATGCTTCTCTTGCTACAGCATTGTACCCTCAAAGACTGCAGGCGGTGGACCTGAGCAGGCTATTTAAAGAATTTCGTAAGACATTTGTAGAAAAACAAAGGCAAAGGCAATTTGTGCATTGGAGAGTGTTGGCACTACCTGAGGGTACCTAGGTTTTCAGGAACAGGATAATTCTCATCTTTTCTTCTCTTTTGACTCCATTTCCCAGACAGTGTTTTTCTTTCTAATTTGTTTATGCAAGTAGAAACCTGAGTCTCCAACTACTTTGCTGAACCTCATGGTTTATTGTGGACTCATCATTTGGGCTCACCTTTGATCCAGCATTTTGATCTCCATTTATCAGTCTCGCCTGAATTTTGGACCTTGAATTCTCTGGAGCAGGAACTGTTTTATTTTGTTGTCTGTAAAATACCAGCACAGCTGCAAATTGGCGTTCAGCTGGGTGTTGCAGGGACTACCATAACACAATTAATAACTGCTATTAATAACTTGATCTGCATTCCCATAGCTCACTCACTGAGATAGATATCACTGTAACCTCCAGGGTCAATAGTTGTTACTGTTTATTTTCTATTCCTCTAATTCCTGGAGACTTACGCCAAGATCAGAGTTGTATGGACACATGGGTGAAATTCATCTGATTATAAGCATCTACTTCTGGGAAACCTTCAGACTTCAACATGTTCAAATTATCAGAGGAAAATAGTGGAGATTTCGTTGTTTGTCCCTAGACAAACTCAAAACCGTTCATCTATTGATGTTTTCTTTTTTAAGCCTGACTTCTAGTTGTTTTTCATAAGTACATTTGCTTTAATTTATTTATTTCTGAAAGAAAGCTAATGAAGTTGCTTATTGTAATGGAAAAATGTGAGAAGTGTACTTACTGAGTTTTTAGGGTAAAGGTACTCGTTTCAAAGCAACTTTTGTTTTAGAGTCTCATAGTTGATTTTTTTTTATTCCTGTGTTGCTAATAGCAATCCAGTATTTTATTTAGTAAGTCTTACTCTTCTGATTTTGAATAACAGTGGACAGCAAATGTTAGGAAGTGACTCTTGCTAAGCACTGAGTAATCCGTCTCCAATTTAGGCAAAAAGATGCTTGTAAGCTGCAAGAAAGCCACAGGTTATTACCACAGCACAATAAACTTCATTTTGGTCTCTGTTTCTCTTTCAGTAACTTCCAATGTATGATGTGCTTTTTTGACCAGAACAGAGCTTCAAACTATTCTTTCCATGGGACTGTCATCACCCAAGATGTTGCTCCTGAGATATCACACATAGCTCAGAGGTCATCATTTTTGTTATGAAGCTACTATTTTGTTTTTTTCCTCATGTGTCGCTTTACACTGAAATAGAAGTTCTGAGCCTTTTTTACAGAAAGGGTCGGATGCTGTCTGCAGCCCCTTCCTAACCCAGGGCTTAACTTCATGCGTGTGAATTTGTTCCATCCAGCTTCAAGGCACTGAAGCAAGGGCTAGGCATGGATGTTAAGCATTAGGTTACTTAGACGTTAAGTCTGGGCTTGATTCTGAAAAAAAAGTTGTGTTTTGTCAAGAGAAGACTGTATAGCACTTTGCAAAACAGAGCTGAATGTTAAAAGCCTGGCATAAATTGTCGTCTTGTTTTTCATACTGTATATTTTTTTTTCCTGTTTAAAGTTGTTAAACATGAAAACTATAGAAATAAGCTGCAGTAGAATTTAGCAAGTACATATTGCTTTGCATAAGCAGTTCTTCAGTGTTGCTCAATTTTGATCTTATCAGTTTAGCGCACATTTAAATTCAGACAATAGCAGTTAGAATTAAGTCGTTGTTTATCTTGTTTCAACATTGCCTCAGGGTCTATGAAGGAGAACATAATACTGTAGTTACACAAGCCTTAATGTTTTTGAAGACAAGCCATTAATGGCATACATTGGAAAGTGTATTTTAAGCCACAACCAATATTTTTTACAGGACAAGTAAAGAGATTTCTTTAATCTGCTCTATTTTAGAAGTGATATTGCCATGTGACATAGGGTATTACTGCTAGAGAACTAGATAAACACATTATAGTAATTAACCTTCCTGGAAAGAGGGAGCTTCTGAGACTTAAACATACTGTTCTGAATAATAGTCACTGTTGAATTATCAACATCTGCTAAGTAAAGACTAATGATCTCATTATCATTTCTTTTAAGAATATTGGACTGATTTCATTTGGAGGCAAGTGAATTGAACTCAAATGAAATCAAGGGAGCTGAGTCAGTCCTTTTAGCCCAGGACTGAATTTGGCACACTTTTTTTCCTCCTGTAGTTTTTATTAGCTCCCTTACAAAGAAACAAACTGCAAACAACTGACCGTCAGAATTCAGTCTCAGACCTGCTAGCAAAAGGAGAACATTGTGCAGTTCTTTAGGATGTGATATTTCAAGTCTGACATTTCTGCTTTTTGATTTAGGATAATAATATATCTCTTTACAGCTTTTCCAGCTCAACAGTAGCTTGACATGAAGGAGTTGACATTTTCAAATGAATTCCTGGTCAACGTTTTTGTGACATCATCATGCTGATGAACCAGCTGAAGTCTCACCTAGTATTTTGACATATGATGGCGAAGTATTTAAAATTCCTTGTATTGTATCGCTTTTCACTGCCCCTTAACTCAACCCCCTCATTCACTTCTCCTTTTCCTAAGACTGAAAACATGTAAAAACTCTCTTTCTGCCTTTATAATTGTTCCAGTGTCACCTCTCCCCACACTGATTGATTTGAAGCAACACTGTTCTGGATGCTTATCAAAAGAATGAATATTTTGCTGCACATGAGTGTACTTTACTTGGACTGTGACACTGTAAGAACTACTTCAATAGTTAGGCGGCAGTATAATCTCTCAGTGATTCCTTCTTTTTCCTCTGACTTTTTGAGTGTGCTGTTTTTTACCAGAGAGGTACCAGTCAAATAGGGTTAAAAGTCTTCTTTCTCAACACACCACACAGTTCCTTAGAAAGTTGCTTCGTGGCTGCAGAGATTTTCCAGCTTCAGTGTCTCATTAATATAGATCTCTGTCAAGGCTGAGTGAACGGCTGATGAAAACTGATTTTGAAACTTGCTAATGTGACCACAGTGCTGCTTACCTGGGTGTGAGTGACACATTTCTGTTAGAACTGTGCCTATGAAAACTAGCTGAGTGGAAAGGAACCCTCCGGTGAGAAGTGAAAAAAGAGCTCAATGTGAGGTTGCATATGATGGACTGATACAATTTTTTTCAAAATAAAAACCAATCAATTACTTTCATGTTTTTTTTTAATTCAGTTTTGGAGGGTTCTTTGGTGATTCTTTTAAGATGAAGAATAATGCCATGGCCTTATTTTAAGCTTAAGGAGCTGCTCTAGGTTTTTTAGAGATGAAATGTAATTCTGTGCATTATTGGTAAGCGAAAATGACCTTTTTTTAGGTTGTCAGAACAGCACGACTGTTAGGTGCTCTTTAAAATACATAATTATTGCTAAATATTAATTGCTAAAATTGCTACTATTTAACGGCAATACTGTGAGAGTTTTGGTCTTGGAAACACTTCGTAAGTTCAGGTTAAGGTTCATCATGAACCTGAAAGTTATCCAGCTTGTACACATACACTCTCCTTCCTTACATCATGCTTAAGTGAAAAATAAAGATTCAAGCAAGAGGAGTCCATAAATAAAAAGGCAGTAAGTCTTCCTTCCCAAATCAAATGGCTAAAGACTTTGTTCATATTTTATTCTGCATATGTAACTATGTTCAAATAGACGAAGGCACATTTTAATCATCCCTGCTCTGAATCTATCAAATGAATGATACCTTCAAATGCAGAGCAAATTCAATAATTTAATTGTAATGAATTATTTTTTGGCTACGTGAGTTATAAATACAGTAATAATAAACATGAGGAAGATACCAAGTATAAGCTTGTGTTTCTCAGCAATGTATTGAAGATGCCACTGTTAGACTTAAAGCGCATTCCAGATGGTGATTACAGCTGATTCTTTTTGGCAATGAATTGGTACTAGAGTCAAGCTTTACAGGAAAATATTTCAGGCTTTTGACCTAACGTGCAGTACACTCTGTTCTGTCTCCGTTACCATGGAGAAAATAAATGCAAAATGTAAACATTGCTTTAGGCATATTTGGAAGTAACTTTGCCATCCTTTGCTCCAGAAATATTTCCAAAACTTTATATCTGTACAGGATGGCTGGAACTTTTCTGTAATAAGTCACAGAACAATGCTTTTCTACTTCCAGTTCAAAGTTAGCATTAAGACAAACTTTGTACCCATTCCAAATCAAGGTGTCACTCTAAATGTATGGCAAACCATTCCTCTGTGGCCATCTGGCAGCTTGCCTGTGAATGGGATCTTGGGGACACACAGCAAGCTGTAAAGGGTCATTTGCCTGCAGGGTCTCGTAACAGCTGGTGCGTTCTGAGTAGTTAACACACAAGTATTTTACTAATGTAAAAGTAAAGGATGCTGGGAATGAAGGATGTACTCCCTAGATGTGTTCACTGCAGTAAACAAGCCTGAAAACAAGAAACCCTCAGCCATTCTGCTGATTCTCTTGCTGTTCAGGTTCTTCTTGCAACCCACCGCTGAGGATCTCAGCTGGTGGTCATGGCTTCAAGAAGAGTGTTCTCTGTAAAAGGGGTTAAATAAGCACAAACATTTGCTCTGTTTTACTCTTGGCACATTCATCAGCTCAGAAGAGTAAATATTTGCTCTCCCCATTTATTGATCTTTGCTTTACTTCTCTCCAAAAATATCTTCCTTTTCAGCTATGTCTGTCCATAAGCTATAGTTTGACCTCTAATATTTTTAGTTACCCATGTTGATACAGTTCTGATCTTTCAGCTGCTGAATGTGTTAACTTTGAAGCGTGGTTCTCCTCTTTTGTTGGAGTCTTTATGCATTGCAAGATGTACTTAAACTTCCCCCTCAGCTATTTGATCTTATCATCTAAAAGACACAGGTTAGCACAATGATATCTTGCCATGGTGCTGCTATGAACAGTCCAGGCTGGACGCTGCTGCTCTGCACAAAAGTCCTTGTGTGACCTGGGTGACAGGGAGCTAGCTGCACATGAGCTCCCCGGGGCTGGCAGCAGTGAAGGCCAGCAGCATCCGGTGCTGCAGGAGCCCAAGCACAGCAGAAGATGGAGGGAAATAACCCTTCCCCTCTATTCAGCACCTGTGAGAGCACATCTGGAGTACCTCTAGTATGTTGGGCTCCTCAGTATCAAACAGACATTCATGTACTGGAGTAAGTCCAGAGGATGCCCATCAAGATGCTTGAGGGGCTGGAGCACAAGTTGTGCAAGAAGAAGCCAAGGGACCAGGGTTCATTTAAGCTTTGGGGGACCTTATTGCTGAATACAACTACCTAACACAGGTAGGAAGATGGAGTTAGAGGTAGACAAGGATAAGCTGAAGATTAGTGGATAAAAATTGCAATAACAAATTTGGATTATATAATTATATATTTGTGTGGGGGATTTTTTTGTGTTTGTTTGTTGTTGTTTGTTTGTTTTTTGACCATGAGAATGGTGAAATACTGGAATAGGGGCCCAGGGAGCTTGTGGCATCTCCATCCCTGGAGATATTCAGACCTTGACTGGATGTGGACCTAAGCTGCTGATGGAAGGTGACCTTTCTGTGATGATGGCCTCTAGAAGTACCTTCCAACTGATGTGATTTTATGGACACTATTTTTCTAGTTTGTTTTTCATTTACATGCCTTTTAATTCATTTCCAGAATTTCAGTTATTTACTCTCTTAATATCAGTTAAATTTGTCCCGGCAAAATACTTGCTTATACATTGTTGTCCAATTTAGAAACAAACAAAAGGTTTTGTGCTGTCAGGCTGGCTGATATCTTCACTAAGGCAACAGACATTATGGCAGATGATGCAATTTGGACTTCTTGTTCCTGCTTACAAACTCACAAAGCATTATTGTTTTGTTCCCTTTCTTGCATCTTTTCATTTAAGATAAGCATCATCTTTTATACTGTGTTGGTTTCCACAATTGTGTATGCAGTTTTGTGGTTTTGGGTAGATACCAATTT
>VXAL01010555.1:77420-110121 GCA_013399475.1 Chauna torquata
CAATGATATCTTGCCATGGTGCTGCTATGAACAGTCCAGGCTGGACGCTGCTGCTCTGCACAAAAGTCCTTGTGTGACCTGGGTGACAGGGAGCTAGCTGCACATGAGCTCCCCGGGGCTGGCAGCAGTGAAGGCCAGCAGCATCCGGTGCTGCAGGAGCCCAAGCACAGCAGAAGATGGAGGGAAATAACCCTTCCCCTCTATTCAGCACCTGTGAGAGCACATCTGGAGTACCTCTAGTATGTTGGGCTCCTCAGTATCAAACAGACATTCATGTACTGGAGTAAGTCCAGAGGATGCCCATCAAGATGCTTGAGGGGCTGGAGCACAAGTTGTGCAAGAAGAAGCCAAGGGACCAGGGTTCATTTAAGCTTTGGGGGACCTTATTGCTGAATACAACTACCTAACACAGGTAGGAAGATGGAGTTAGAGGTAGACAAGGATAAGCTGAAGATTAGTGGATAAAAATTGCAATAACAAATTTGGATTATATAATTATATATTTGTGTGGGGGATTTTTTTGTGTTTGTTTGTTGTTGTTTGTTTGTTTTTTGACCATGAGAATGGTGAAATACTGGAATAGGGGCCCAGGGAGCTTGTGGCATCTCCATCCCTGGAGATATTCAGACCTTGACTGGATGTGGACCTAAGCTGCTGATGGAAGGTGACCTTTCTGTGATGATGGCCTCTAGAAGTACCTTCCAACTGATGTGATTTTATGGACACTATTTTTCTAGTTTGTTTTTCATTTACATGCCTTTTAATTCATTTCCAGAATTTCAGTTATTTACTCTCTTAATATCAGTTAAATTTGTCCCGGCAAAATACTTGCTTATACATTGTTGTCCAATTTAGAAACAAACAAAAGGTTTTGTGCTGTCAGGCTGGCTGATATCTTCACTAAGGCAACAGACATTATGGCAGATGATGCAATTTGGACTTCTTGTTCCTGCTTACAAACTCACAAAGCATTATTGTTTTGTTCCCTTTCTTGCATCTTTTCATTTAAGATAAGCATCATCTTTTATACTGTGTTGGTTTCCACAATTGTGTATGCAGTTTTGTGGTTTTGGGTAGATACCAATTTTGGATTCCAGAGGCCTTTCTGTCTTATTATTTTGAATTCTTTAAAATGTCTGTTGTGTCAGAACACTGCCCACACATCATAAGCCTTCTCTCCCTCAATCCTTCAAAAATATGCTAGACTTGTTCTTCAGCTTTTAACCAATCAAAAACTCTTCTTCTATGTTTCCATTATTTTGGTTTTCTTGTTTTTAAATAGTGTATTGATCATGTTTCGTGTTTTTGCTGAGTGTAGTGTATCTCAAATGTCTCCTGTACAGTTTTCTATTGGCCTTTTCTTCCTGAGTTAACTTAAAATTATAAAAAAGCACTATCATGTTCAGAAGTGGTTACTGAGAAAAATTGACAATATTTTTCTGCATGTCATACTTTCTGCTGTTATCTATTGCAGTTAATTGTACTTTTAAAGAGAAATTCTTCAGATAACTTTCTGGTCAGTGCTGAAGATGGATACAGCTTGAAATGGCTAACTCACCTGGTCTCTATCACAGTATCTATCTGCATGTAAATCTCTCGACCTGCATGGACTCAGTTGTTCCTTTGTCATCACACAACAGATATGAGAAAGATAATCCTAGGATAACAGAACACTTTCTCATCATGCAGAAACATCAGACAACAAAGAAAAGTAAATTAAAAGCAAAGTATACTTAAAAAGAACTGTAAAGGAAAGATGATGATAACTTATTTTGGTTTGTAAGCTACAGCTCAAAACCGATCTTTCAGATACCAATAAAGTAATCTGATGCTGGGCTGTTAATATTCCAGCCTCGCCTACTCTGTCTGGTTGCATTTTCTTTTCAATGTTTGTTTTTTCACGCGTGGTATAATTTTTCTTTCAATACAGAATTAAAATATTTTAAAAAATCTCAATGTTTTTGAGGAAATGTGATACTCTTGGCCATGTTTTCTGGCCAGACCGGATCTTGACTAGTCCCTGCAATACCTTCTATTCAAGAATTGAAACTTCAATACAGTTTTTCATAACTTTTCTTGACACTTCCTATTTTTGAAAGCATTGTACCACATCTGAATTCATGCTTCAGTTTATGTCCAGTGAATGATGATTTTTTTTTGCTTCTTCCCATTTCTTTCATTGAAGAAATGTTGGGCTTAGTAATATAAAGGAGCTTATAAAGTTAAGTTCTGTTGCACTATGGAGTCATGTTGCTTGAGCAAAATGACAGTTGTGACATTGTCAGTGTCATTTCAACAGACTATACCAAATACAACCGAAATACCTCAAGTCAACATATGTCCAGTAGCAAAGAAAAAGCCTTTGCAACTTTAGTGCATTTCCTTCCTCCACATTTTAGGCTTCTTTAGGTTTGAAGGTGTTAATATCGTATGACAGAAAGCAATCTTGAAACTTATCAATAAGCACTAGTGTGCATTAAAAAGATTTTTTTTTCCTGAGCATGATACAAAATTTGTGTGTCAGATTCATGTTGCAATAAAGTGTAGACAACTATAAATAATGGGTTACTTGAGACCAGAACATGTGTAGCAAAGAAGAGCTTACGTAGTAAATGATCTGTCACCTTTGCACATTTCCAGTGTTTGTATACCTTCATTATGTTTCATTTTAAACAGTGGCAAAAGATACCTGTAAAATGTTCCTACAACAGCGGTTTAGGTATTGGTATTCTGAACAGTCCCCTAAACTCTGCTTTTTGTACAAGTAGGGCTTTGTTACCGTGGTGATACCACAGCACTGTTTTTGACTAAAACTAGAATGGGTTAGACTAGATTAGACTATATTATATTACCCATTCATATTTTACAGTCACTGAGCAATATGTTTCTTGAATTTCAGCTGTCACAAATCTTGATATTTAATGGGACAATTTCTCTATAAAGGCTGGCTGCAGGAAAAAAGGGAAATGAAACTATTTCTATTTTTCTTTGCTCTTTACTGGTGCGTTTTCTGTATTTGTTGAACTCCTGCTTTTCTAAAATAATTTAATATTGCATCTTTGTTGTTCATTTTGGCTGCTCAATTAGATGAGTAATTGTCACCTTCTTTGGCAGTTTGCCCTCTGCCTCTCGTTTCCCATCCTGTGTTTCTCCCCTGCACTAGCTAGTCATACACAAATCATAGCAATTGTGAATTACCTTGTATTCACTGTGTGAATCTAAGCATCCACCCACTCCATGTGCTTTCTATAGCAAGACATTGTGTGTCAGAGAAAGGTACGCTTATTCCATCAATACCTCAGTTGATCAGCCTGTGGCTCAGCATTTCTTAACTGCCTGGACACAGCTTCAAGGAAGTAAAGACCCTCCGAATTTAGGTTTTCTACGGCAGAATACAGACCTGCTAAAGCTGTGTCATTAAGCAGACATAGAGCTATGGGGTTCACTCATTAAAACAATTTTCAACCACTTCAACTCAATGCTAATCAAGGTAGAGTTTAATCTTAATTAGTGTAACAGCTATGAAGGACTGGTCCAGATCTAGAAAAATGGAGAATATAGTAACTGAAAATGATCTGCAAGCTCTACAACCAAGAAAATATGATTTAAAAAAATGTTTTCAAGTGTTAGTCCATTGTTATTCTTCATCCAATAATATCTGGGGGAAAAATAAGCATTAGTTGTTTTAGAGACATTGTTTCTACTGCTGTCTGTTAATTTTCAGCTATATTCTTTCATGTTTTTTATTGCATTTCAGCATTTCAGTTTGTGAAGTTGATATGTTGTATGCTTTTCTAAAATGTTTTTTTTTTTCAGTTATAGTATAAAATATTCTTGAACCCTCATGATGCTACTTTGACCATTTAAAATGATATATATTTAGAAATCCGCAATAACGCTTCCAGTTGACAGCTGAAGGAAATACCTAAACATCAAAGCACTGCAGTTTTGGGAAGAGACTGCAATTAGAGAACCAGCTTTTCATACCTGTAACAGATGCAAGTGTATGCTATAATCACTAAAATCTGTTCAGTATTTTCTTCCCTAGTATGAGGCTTTCCCTGAGTCCGAAAAGCTATGTTCATTTCATAAAAACAAAGAACTGTGCTGTGTGATCAAGAATGGCGATGGTCTCAGTGCTTATGAAGTAAAGTATTAATTGTTGAAAAGGTATTCTTTCAGCTTTGGTGCTACCAGAAAAGAAAATGTGTTATCCCATCTGAGCTAAGCTTGGAGAAGGAGTTTAGGGCTTCTGTCTGATCTCTCAGTATTGCTGCAAGTTGCTGAATCCAAAAAAGTGAGCAAAATTTTGTATTTGCTCCTGGGAAGAACATCTGTGTTCTCAACCTGTGAGCTTCACCTTTTTAGTTGTTGTTAACATCAAGGTGATGTAGTATATCTCCTAAAATCCTTGCTGCTAACATGGGTGACCAGCCTCATGTAGGTACAGCAATTCCATGTTTGCTTGAGGACTGGAGTATAGGAAGTATCACAGGAAGTATCAAATACAGTGATCTGCCCTTCGTTGGATTTTTCAGAACTCTGAAATTCCTTTTCCCTCACCTGCTGTTCTAGGAAAGAAATAGTGGCGGACGCGGAAACGCAGTCCACAAATGTTGCCCCCTGTGATTTGTTGCTTCAGAGATTTCAAATTTAGGATGCCTGCCTCCCCTCTATTTCACTCTGTGTTTGAGGGGTATCGGAGACAGGACATCCTCCATGAAGACACAGCTGATAGACCTGAGGAATTTATTTATAAGAGCTCAAAATGGTGCTTTGAATTTTCAGAATGGTTCCTAGATGGGCTCCCATGCAATGCACAACACTCATGGATCCATGTCTTTCCATTTTTTCTCGCTCATTCAGTTTGAAGAAGGGTCATTGAATTAGGTGAACTTTTTGCCCTTCATTACTATTTTAACTCATATTTTATTCCTTTTTTTTCCTACATGTCACAGACTGTCTTTTCTTCAGCTTTCTTCTGTGTAAAATATTGCTCAAGGGAAGGAGAGCTACACTATGTGTGAACTAATGCCTGAAGCACTGGGCTGTATTATCATATTGCCATTAGTATGCCAAAGAATAGTTTCACAGTCCTAGTACTGCCTATATATCTTTGCAGCATGTGGGAATCAATATTTAGATCTCAAATGCTTACCTTAAATAGAAATACACATATTGGTACTACTGTGTCATGAGTGTTGAAAGCTTTTTTTAATGTAATTAATCAAGGTTTGTGTTCAGACTTACTGCTGATGAACTGTATGGGACTGTGATCTTTACCTGAACTCTCAAAATGAAATAACCAAGATAAATTATTCCACAGAGAAGAGAAAACAGCGTGCACACACTTGGAAAATTATTTTACCTTGTAGAAAATACTAAACATTCTACTTATTTTCTTATGATCTTGTGACCTCTAAATTTTCATTTGAAGTAAAATTACTTGTAAAATGTCTTGTAGCTGCAATGCACATTGAAGTTAACAGAAGCTGAACTGATGATTTCAATGAACCCAGAAGCAAACTGTATTGTTTACTGAAGGTTAATGAGAGGGGAAAATTATTGGTTCATCTGACAGTAGAGCTCCTGCTGCTTCCTTGTTACTTTAGAATTTTCTGTCTAGATCAGATATAGAATAAATAAGTTTGAGAAATTAGAACAATGGTGTGTAATGATCCCTCCTTGCTATCAAATACTATGGAGGAGATACAGGAAATGACTCAGATCAGTGGACTGAGTGGCATATTTCTATCTTCCAAAGGCAGATGGAAATGAGAAAGCAAGCTATACTTATTTATCTGGTAACAATTAGCAGATAGTGCATATCCAAAGTCTGCATACCCAAAAATAACTGCTTGTACTGTGAAAGTAAAAAGTTGGAGGAAATTATATTCTCTTCAATATTGTATTTTAACACTGAATGATGATGGCTTGAAACCTCTTAATGACTACAGTGAAAATGATGGAAACCCTACTTCCTCATTCTTGGGCTAAACTCTGAGTAGGTAAAGAAAGGTGTATTGAACTTCTCCTTCAGATGCTTCGCCGTGTCTTGTTAATATATGTGTTGGCACAAATCTATGCCAGCTGAGGGTTTTAATATTCTCCTGGAGTTCAGGATCTGAGTTGGTTCCTTCAAAATGAGAATAGGGCTCAAATAGACCTTAAAATGTTTTCTTTTAAATTGGAGCCAGTGGAGACTGTGGTGCCAGAACTTTTCAACAATAGCCTAGGGCTTGGAGACCTTACCTGGAATCAAGAAGGCATAAGTTAAGGTCTGAGAAGGTTTATGTTGGTGGCTATCACTTCTCCAAACGGTATTCTCCTGGCCTATGAATGACTCTGGCATGATGTACAGAGAGGTGACAAGTCTGCCTAATGTTCACATTGATGTATTTTTCTTCAGGTGATTAGCTTTTGGAATACAAATCTGAAAATACTTACCGTCAGGATTTCTATGGCTGTCGTTCTCTGCAGAATACTATAGGCATGCTGTAAGTTTTAGTTTGTGTAAAATTACTGTGTTCTCTGAGACTGCATCTGGATTTTTGGATCTTCAGTACCAGAGTATGTAAAAGCTATGTGTTCGCATGCATAGTTGTGGTTGACTGGGGCAGGGGTTGTTTCTGTCAAGCATTAGTTAATCCTTTCCACCTTTAAATAAGACAGATTAATTAAGTCTGTATTTTGTGAAAAACTTGTGAACACTTTATGTCAGGAGTAAGCACATGTCAAAATGCCATGAAATTTCTCCTCCACCCCTTCAGGAATATCATTCTTGCAGTTGGAACTGATCCAGAACTGTAAGACACTAAAATTTCACATTCTCTTGCTGCTTGTACACTGCCTTCCACCCAAGACTAACAGCAACATACTGTGCTATTGAAATCCTCAGAAATTCTGAAGAATTCATCCTTTGATTACTCAGTTCCTTGGTTAGCAGGCAGTGTAAAAAGGTATGTATTTAGGATATCTGAGTAATTAAAAGCCTCAAGATGCAGCATATGAAAGCTATTTGAAATGAAGGATAAAAGTGATAAGCAAAATGATTCTGAACTAGGGACAGGCAAAACTATTAGGAAATAATTAGCAAATAGAATAGCTGTTAGGGTGCCTTTTTATCTCTGCTTTGGTATTTACACAGGATCTAGCATTTGTGCTAATTAGCAGGTCAAATGTCTTTGTAAAGTAGAGATGTCTCTGGTAAAGATAAGGCTTTTCACCAGCTTCTGTCCCCATATGGCCACCAAATAACTCAAGCCCATTGGTAATTATTTCTTTCCGATATACAGTATTAATTTAAGCTCATCATATGAAAAGCCTTAAACAGCATCCTCTTTTGAAAATATATCGTAAATAAATAGGATGGGATTGAAAGAGTAGCTGATCCATGCTGATCTGATACAGATGCGGAAATATGTGAAAGCAGAGGTGACTTAATCACAGAATCACAGTAATCACAGAATCACAAGGTTGGAAAGGACCTTCAAGATCATCTAGTCCAACCGTCATCCTATCACCATTACTACCCACTAAGCTACTAAACCATATCTTGTAGCACCTTGTCCAGGCGCCTCCTAAAAACCGCAAGGGTCGGTGACTCCACCACCTCCCTGGTCAGGCCGTTCCAGTGCTTAACCACTCTCTGAGAGAAAAAGTTTTTCCTGATGTCTAGTCTAAATTTCCCTGTGCGCAACTTGCGGCCGTTACCTCGAGTCCTATCATTAGTTATGTGGAAGAAGAGGCCGACCCCCTCCTCATCACAACCTCCCTTCAGGAAGTTGTAGAGTGCAATGAGATCTCCCCTGAGCCTCCTTGCAGTATTATAAACAGTATTTATTACAAAACAAGAACTAATTTCTTAGTTGCATCCTTCCCAGGCTGCCCTCTCTAGTTGTGCTCCCGGTTTTGTCTTTCACCCATCACTCCTAAGAGTTTCCTTGGCACAGATATCCACAGGAGCTGCTCAAGATGGTAATTTGTTATTGGAATTAATCCTTCGCAAGTTTGTTAGTTGCAAGGTAGATGTTCTTCTACTTTTCAGGCATCTGCTTCCTGCAAACCACTGCTCTTTTCTCTGCACAGAGCCAGCTTCTCCCAGCAGCCTGTAAAGCCTTCTCTTCTCCCCAGCCCTTCGCCTCGTGCTGGTGTGAAGCAAATCCATCGTAGAAAAGAGCAGTTTTTTAGTTTCTTCGGTTTCTTTGGTCAGCCAGCACAGCCATGCCCTTAAATGCATTTCAGCCATGTGCCGATGCCCTCAACTTGGATGCCTGGTTCTTGATTATATACATGAATGCTACTTTTTCCACTAGTAGGGCCTTCTTTGAAATAGAAACATCCTGTAGTTATGGCTTCAGGCTTTTTTTTAAACTGTCAAGGGTACCATATAAAAATGTTGACAAGTTCTGAAACTACAAAGTGTTCTTGAATGTGGGAAATCTTTTGCCCCCTCAGTTTATAGGCTGGTTAGTGTTCTGGTAGAAGTCCCTTAAAAAAACCACTAACCCTCCTTTGGTATTTGAAAGCTTTACATGCTGATAGGGTCTGATAGATTTGACCCTGTCAATTCCACTTTGTCAGTGTGTTGAAAAAGTATTTGTTTTCAGACATTCATATTTATGATGGTGAGAAATATATTTCTTTTCATGTAATGACATTTCTAAGGTAATTTGACAGAATGTGTGTATGCATGTGAATGACACAGAAAAGGTTATATTGAGAGGGTTTCACCTATTTGCTGGCCTGACTGAGAGTTTTACTTTTATTTTACTTTCGGATCAGATTTTCTGTCTCGATTATAACATGGTGAATGGAAACCAGCAAATATATTTTGTGTTCAGAAACAAATATCTTAACAAGTAAGGATAATTTTTCCCACCTCTGTCCTTCTCTGCAAAACCATTTCAAAATGAGAAGAAAGTATTCTAGGATAAAATACTACTTTTTAATCTATGTTGCTCATCTAATTGTAGTGGAATGGAGATAAGATCACAATAGATCATAACTCCTCTAGACTTGTTCTGGTAAATTGATTTATTTCTTGTTATATAGAGCCTTCCATTAAAGAGTAAATTTCAAGATGACTACTATAGCATGTACCATTAAAGTGTCGACCACTGCATCTGAAAGAGTGAAAGGAGGAGGAGACAGAAGTGATCACTTGGTGAGCCCTGATCAGAAACAGCACTTTTCAAAAAGTCCCCACTGGTGTCTTAGTTGTAATAACAGAAAGTTTGTTCAGTATTGCAAGGATTAAAATTTATGTATTTTATGTAGAACATACTGTGCATCATTGTATTAAAACATAGTTCTGCTGGTAGAATAAGAAGAGCAGTTTGAAGCTGAAATCATATGAAAGAACCCTTCATGAAAGAACCCTTTCAGCTCTTTGAAGAAATTCTGCAGTTCTTCAATATTCTCCAACAAAATACAGTTTTTAATTTACTTTTTTTTTTTTTTCAGTATGACATGAAGGGTTCTTGTGGTTGGTAATTCAATACTCTTTCAATGCCAAAGGTGCAAATCTGGAAGATGTAATGGTGAGGATATTTTAGCAAACATTCTAAGCAGCATAAATCAAAGATCATTCAAGAAAGCAAGTGGAAATGAACGCTATTGCAGCAGCAATGGTACGTCAGAATTTCTAGAAAAATTACTTGAGACATAAGGACATATAACGTAGCCTGAATTGGAAAGTACACTGATTTAAGCTTTGATGAAATTTAGCTTTGTATGAGAATCATGATTCTTAGGAAAAATAGGCAGCACATCCCCAGCTTGCATTTAGGCTGACCCTCAAATATATTTGGAAAAAGAGACTCCACAACTAGGGCAAGTAGTCTGATAGTGATCCGTCACATGATATTATATAAGCTACTTTTTGTGGCAGAATCATCTGTAATGGAAGGAAGTTTTTATGCTGTGTGTTGTATCTTACTTGATAGGGTAATTCCAGCTGCACTGGGAACTCCACTGTTTAATATTCAGATCCCTTTTGATATGCTATTTCCTTCCCTTGTCTTTTCAGTAATGACTCCAATGGACAAGCTGTACTGCTTTTTGGTCAATTTTGGGAGGGAAAAAAGCACATTGACAGAGTATTTACTCAGGGCCGTATTTTAAAAGGTGTTTAACAGTTTGTTTTATAAAGAAGAAAAAAATCACAAAAGGCATTTTTAAAATTCCTCTATTCCCCACAAATCCATATAACTTCTTCCACTGTAGTTTTTTTTTTCCTCCAAGACAGCCTGATTGCAGCTTTAAGTGGACCTGCCACCTGTCCCATGTTTATTCAATACCAGATCATGCTTTATTTCTTCTCATATGTTCCTTGCCCCCAGTAATGTCTTGTGTGTCTTACTTTGAAAGCAGGCTGGCTTTTTTACCCATAGTACAATGCACATTAATTTTCCTTATTCTTTGTGCAGCATACCATGCATATACTGATTTTTGTGAGAACTGGAAAAGATCAAACAATTTTGATTTATTTTTAGATTGTCAGTATTGCAGACTATCACTTTGTAACACACAAAAATCATGTCACTATAATTTGGTTATATGAAATTTGATTTTCTTTTAATTTAAAATCTTATTAATCTTTGTGTATATTGCCTTGATTTTTTTTAGATTTGGGATCTTTTTGTCCAGTACATATGGATATATGCATATTGATGCACATATAGAAAAAATAGCATATTCTAGTAACAACTGTTTATTTGAAACTCATTCTATTTAAAAATCTCTATTTTATAAAGGCTTCATACTGGGGTTAATTAATTCTTGAACATTTCTTATTGTGTGTTGACAGAATGTAATTAACTACATAAAGTTCGAGCACTGAATCACTCGATGAATTCTTTATTCTTTTTTTATGTTCTAATGCGAGATGGTTACAGTCTAAACTGAAAAAAATGCTGCCATGTTCCCACTCTCTTGAGTGCCCTTGTTAGTATTCTCACCTCTGTTTTAAATTTCTGTTCCTGTGGTGAAATGCTGGTCCTGCTGGAGCCAGTGGATATTCTGCCGTTGGCTTTGATGAAGCCATGATGCAGCCTCTCTTCTTGTGGGCCAGTGTTCAGTCCCTCCTTAAGCCTCCAAAGCTATAAAGCAACCTACTAAAGCCTTTGACACAGTCTCCCACAGTATTCTCCTGGGGAAACTGTCTGCCCGTGGCCTGGACAGGTATACTCTTCTCTGGGTAAAGAACTGGCTGGAGGGCCGTACCCAGCGGGTTGCGGTTAATGGAGTTAAGTCCAGCTGGCGTCCTGTTACGAGTGGTGTCCCCCAGGGGTCGATGCTGGGGCCTATCTTGTTTAATATCTTTATTGGTGACCTAGATGAGGGGATTGAGTGCACCCTCAGTAAGTTTGCAGACGACACCAAGTTGGGAGGTAGTGTCGATCTGCCTGAGGGTCGGGTGGCCCTTCAGAGGGATCTGGATAGGCTGGACTGCTGGGCTGAGGCGAACGGGATGAGGTTTAACAAGGCCAAGTGCCGGGTCCTGCACTTTGGCCACAATAACCCCATGCAACGCTATAGGCTTGGGGCTGAGTGGCTAGAAGACAGTGATGAGGAAAGGGACCTGGGAGTGTTGATTGATGCTAGGCTGAACATGAGCCGGCAGTGTGCTCAGGTGGCCAAGAAGGCCAATGGCATCCTGGCCTGTATTAGAAACAGTGTGGCCAGCAGGAGCAGGGAGGTGATCATCCCCCTGTACTCAGCTTTGGTGAGGCCGCACCTCGAGTACTGTGTTCAGTTTTGGGCCCCTCACTACAAGAAAGACATCGACGCCCTGGAACGTGTCCAGAGAAGGGCAACGAAACTGGTGAGGGGTATGGAACACAAGTCTTATGAGGAGCGGCTGAGGGAGCTGGGATTGTTTAGTCTGGAGAAGAGGAGGCTCAGGGGAGACCTCATTGCACTCTACAACTTCTTGAAGGGAGGTTGTGGTGAGGAGGGGGTCGGCCTCTTCTTTCAGATAACTAATGATAGGACTCGAGGTAACAGCTGCCAGTTGCGCCTGGGGAGATTTAGATTAGATATCAGGAAAACCTTTTTCTCTCAGAGAGTGGCCAGGCACTGGAACGGCCTGACCACGGAGGTGGTGGAGTCACCGACCCTTGCGGTTTTTAAGAAGCGCCTGGACAAGGTGCTACAAGATATGGTTTAGTAGCTTAGTGGGTAGTAATGGTGATAGGATGACGGTTGGACTAGATGATCTTGAAGGTCCTTTCCAACCTTGTGATTCTGTGATTCTGTGATTCTACTGTTAATTACTTATTATGTGCCTTTATGGAACATCAGCATAAATCCAGTTGCTAAGCATGCAGCTGTATTGTATAAAGTCTTTTAAGATTGAGCATTAACTGAAAACCGTTTCTTACGTGTTACACATATTTTCATTCAGACCAATATTTATTGAAGCATCTTGAACAGTCAGTGTTTGGGTAAAATGCTAGTTTGATGTCAAACACTATAGTCTCGCAATTCTATTAATGAGTTTTTACAAAAATAACATTCACACTCCTCCTTCCTAATGTCAAATATTTTATTTGGATTTATTTTGTGATAGCTGTCAAAGTTAGTTAATAAAAAGAGATTTTGACAGAGAAATATGTTGCGTAGTTGGGATTTACAGATTGAAGGCCCTGATCCTGTCCGACTGAGACATGTGCAGCTTGAGTGGGCATTTGTCTTCTTTTAGATTCAACCTTTTTATATATAGTAGAATAAGAGCAGCAGCTTAGTGCTGAAGATACGATATTGTCCTAAACTCTTCTACAAATGAAATATATGTTTCCTAGTGGATTTAATGGAGCTTAATATGCCAACAAATTTACTAATTTAGCACTTACAGCTAAACATGAAGAATAAAATCACAGCTTCTCAGATGTTGCTAGTGACTTTGCTAATGACTTCAGTGAGGTCAGAGTATAGTTCAGGATTGAGAATGCAAGTGAAGCAAGCACCATTTGACAACGTAAATTTACAGATTAAAAAATGGTAAACTTGCTTAACCAAGATTAAGGAAAAATTATATTGTAATTTTCTCAGAAGCTCAAAGACAAGAAATCAGCATCCAAAGGATACTAAAATTTCAGCTGAGAAGCATCCCCGCCCATCCTGTATCTGCCCATTTTATTCTTGCATGAATTATCTATAGTCTTTAGCTTTTTTCTCTAGAAGCTAGGAAAATGAAGGAGGCATCCTGTGATCCATTTCAGAAGAGGGAAAGTGAAAACAGCCCTTTCCTCCTGCTCTGCATTGGAGTAAGTGGTGTCATGGAGTTTCTTGTCATTCTCATTCTTTCATGGTTTGCTTATTCTAAAATAAATTGTGCAAGAATTAGCAATTACACATGCCCTGAGGAAAGAAAATGGAACAATCCCTGTCAGATGGGTTTGTATCCTTATTTTAGATTCCCTAGAAAAATGACGTTTTGGAACAACTGGAGTTAGGATGGATTTCTTGATCCAGCTGTCCAATTTAAATCAAGTTTTAAGTTAAGTGTTCAAATCTCAGACTTTATGGTTGTCATGCCTAGAGTATGTTCTGAGCACAGTAGATATGTAGTACCTATGTGGTATCCTATCACCATAGGAATTGGTTTGGTAATTTAAAGGAAGTTAACTGTCTGAGAAGCATTTTCAAAAAACTTATTTGGTAAGGAATTAATGACCTTGGTAGGGAATTAATCCTTTAAAGAGGATTAGTAAGAGTTAAGAATTACTGGTATAACCTTTTTGTTACTTGAGTACTTTGGTGAGAATCAGAATTACTCAATGTTTTGATGATAAAGACTGTTCCACAAGAGCATTATCCATGATTTCAGTTGTGGTTGGAGTGCATTCCAATAGATTAAAAATCAACCAGAAAACGCTGCAACTGTGCTGGTGAAATATCCAGACAGATATCTTTTGGTTTAGGGTTGTTTGTTGTATGCCGTCTTCATCCTGCCTTACACAAACAAATTTGTCAATGGACTAAACTTTTTTTTTTGTGTTTTTCAAATGCAAATACTTAAGACTTGGAATTTCCCTAGCGCTTCTTTCCTCCTCAGTGAACCACGATATTTTCATCTCCAAAACCATAATAAAAGGAGCTGTCAGTGTAGCCACTCCTATAACAAATAAAAAATACGAAAAGGCCTCTTAACCACTCCACAAAGTGAATTTGGATAACTTTGAAACAAACCCAGTGCTGATACAACACAGAGAAATTAGAGTATGAGACTGTCACTGACAGAAGTTAAAAATTGTGGATTAAAAAAGTCTGTGCCAAAATTTTATAAAGATGGTATAAAAAATATAAAGCAGTTAGTGAAAACAAGATGAGGAAGGCAAGGGAAACAGCAGATCATATTTGAGGGGTCTGGGCAACTCAGTTTTCTGAGAACGTGAACTTGCATAAAGACAACTTTTTCAGTGGTTCTGTGTTGCTGTTAATGACTTTTATCGTTTCAGCAGTAGCACGTAGCCAGGCCAGTCCAAGAAATCTGCCACTGACAGTAGTGAGGAAGCCTGTCCAGGACCCTCAGACTTTGCTGTCTGCAAATTAAAAACTAGAAATGGAGGGTGAAGAGACCCAACAAATATTTCAATATGCTGAGCAGCATCTTAAACATTGCTGAAAATACTACTTCAGGAATAAAAATACAGACAACTCAATGATAACTACATTTTCTGACCTGAAGGATACATGGCCTGACCATGCTGTTGCCTGCTGATCTGAGATACCGTTACAAACTTCTGCAGGAAGGGATAAAGCGTGAAGAAGAAAAGCAGATAAGAGCTGAAAAGAAGCGAAGATTATCATTTTAGCCTGATGTCTGTACAACGGTGAAGAACAGAGGAGAGGCAGTTGGTAAAACTGAAATAAAATCCCTTTTTGCTTACACAGGGGCCAAAAGTGTGGTTTTATGTCTGGCTAAGCTATGTGTTGATCTATGCATTATACTAAAGCTTTTATAGTCTGGGGATTCTGGGTCAGCCCAAGTCTCCCGGGGAAAGTGAGCAATGCAGAGAATAAAACCGTGGAAGATTAAAGGAAGATGAAAGTTTTAAACTTTAATTTCGGTCCAAAGCATCTGTTCACTGCAAGAGAATCTAACTCCTTAAGAGGTCTGTAGTTTCTCTTTTTATGCTATAGAACAGGGCAGTTACTTCTCTGTGTGTAATGCCAGGACAATTACGTAAACATCTTTTTTTCTGTACTTTGTTCACAAAGACACTATGTCAAGGTCAATTTAGAAAGCAACTCACTGTTCCTTTAATGTGGGGTTGTGTATTTGAAACCACCATTTTTTCTGTGCATATTGGTAACAGTTTGACTGAGTATATTCTTGACATGCTTATATTTGTCGATATATGGAAATACAGAGGAAAAAGAAATTCCTCCTAAAATCAGCTAGAAGTCTGAAATGGTAAATTAAATGAACTATGCTTTATATAGCTTGTGCATAAAGAGAAATATTTTTGTTTACAAATACTTGTGACCAGCTCAGCTAGTCTAATGATGATGCTAAGGAAGTAGATAGATTTCTCTGTCTGTGCTTTGTTCTTTCTGCTGACAGATGTGGACTGTTAAAACACAAATCAATAAGAACAATGCTATGGAAAGCTGTTAGTATTAAATTCTGGTCTTGAAATGCAAAGATTGCACATCGGAGTTATTAACAGAGGCATGTGGCAAGATAGATGGTTTCTCCTTGTGCTTCTGGGTGGGTAGCATAATAGCAGTGGAAGCAACCCTTGAACTTGTGTTCCTTTCCTGAATGATTATGGTGCTTGTGGGGTAGAGTACTTGATGGGAATACAGATTCCCCCCGCCACTAAATGCCTTCTGCCTGGGAGCTGGAGAAGGGAGCTGCTGTGGACGTCTTCTTACATCTGTCCTGAACCCAAGTAATCTAGCATGGATTGTGATTTGGAGACCCCTCTGTATGGCAGTGGTTGACAGTGTCTCTAGGTGTATGGCTGTGGTGGGAAATGTAAGAATTTGTTCATTACTTCTGCTGGAGCAACTATATTTCTCTTGCAGAGTGATGAATGAGCCTGATGAGTGTGGGTGAGGATCAAGCAAAAAGGAAAGTTCTGTGAGCAGTTTAAGAGCAGATCCAGAGAGGAACAGATAACTGGGTTGTGACATAGTGGACTTCTTGTGAAAATGCCTGAAGTGATAGGCTGTCTTCTTGGTAAATTGCTGGAATGCCAAAAGCTTTAACATCCATGGAAGACAAATATATTAAGAGGCCGTGTAATTATTACTGCGAGTATTTTGTGCACTTTGGAAGGAGTGGAGTGTGAGAGAATTAGCTGATTTTTTTTTTTTTTTGCCTGCTCACAAAACTGTGTTCAGTGGAGTGCTTGATAAAAAATGCTTGGAAGCTTTCTGATGCTCAGGACATAGCCATTTGGAAAGTAAAGTGGACAGATCATTTACTGATGCAGATTCTTCCATTTCTGGTTTGGTGTGAGATATTGTAATCTATTCTTTTGTGGACGTGAAATAGGAAAACAGAGTATTTCTCTTTTGTTTCTTTAAGGCAGAAGAACTCCTTATTTGTTCATTGTTGCTAGGGCTGAGCACTGTTACACATTCTTCATGGAGGGAAAATGAGGAATAAGGAAAGTAACACCATATTTGAGAATGTGTAGAACAGGAGAATGTAGGACAAAAAAGTTTAGTAACATAGCTACATTTATAAACTAGTGAACAGAATTAGAAATGCATTGAAAAATGATTGCAAGTAAACAGGTCCTGAAGCAGACAACTGGATACAGTAATGTGAGCAAAGCAGCATCCAGATTTTAGAAGCAGCAACAAAGCTTTACAGCTGCTTACCTGTCTAAAACTGAGAACGTTCAGAACAGTGGTAATTGGTCTCTATTTCACTCTTTCTGTCTTAGATATCTGACATTAGGGGCTGAGTTTCTAAATCCTTCTATACCTCATGGGAGCATCTTATGGAAGCCAATTTGACTGCACGGCCCAACAAACAAAAAAAGTGTTGCTGAAAGTTCAAAATTCAGGAGTTTTGACATTTGCCTCATGACATTTGCCTTAGGAATAAATGGTTGCATTTAGGTTTTCAGCCTCTGAGACTAGTATTTTTCAAGATTTTCCTAATCTCTGTAGAAATTGAGACACTGAAAATGAGACACTTCCAGCATATGCTGTTAGCATATGAGGCTTAAAAGGACATGGACCATTAGATTCATGATGACTTTGTGACTTCTGGGAATGCAAAGGATTGCTGGGAGGAGGTCTGCAGAGTCAGTCCCCTGACGAGCTTGGTAAACTTCACTGCTGTTCTCTTCTACAGAAGAGCACTAAACTACTAAAGTAACATGCTACCATTATTATTAATATAACAAATTTAAATTTTAATTAAAAAATTCTATCCCTTTACAAAAGCAAAACCTGTCGCACTGAAAATCTAGGGCTAGTGAAATCCAGGATATGCTTGTACACTTTGTTAGATTTGTTAAATCTGAGCTGATAGTATTCCTTTAAGTCTCCCGTAGGAAATGCTAGCCACACACAGCCACATTGTTTCTGTTGTCTGCAAGGTAAAGTAGAAGATCTCAGATAGAAGAGAAGAATTGTGCCGTAGCTGGATATAATGGAGATGTCAGGTTTAATAATTTGACTTTGCAGGCTGAGAATGTGATTGATTTCACTGAGGTTATTTATAGAAATCAGTATCACTGATGCAGAGTTGGGAGAGTTTCGGATTTATTTTCCTTGGCAAGCAAGTTTTCTTTTGCATAGAAAGACTGCTAAGACTGTGAGCCTCAGGACAGACTAATTAAATTGGGGAAGAAATGTCAAAGAAAGGGGAATTAGAACTCATAATGAATGTCTTCTTATTTGATTTGGTAATCACTTTTTCTTCCTTGCAGTCTCCTGTCTAGCAGCGTCACCTGCTTTATAGTTTTGTATGCCATACTTTGAGTAGGGTCAATTTTTGGAAAAAGTGTGGGGAAAAGACAAATTCAGCAAGTCTCCATGTTAAATATTGGCTGCTTTATGGTTTGTTTTCCATTTGAAATCTAAAAGACAAACAGCTGTTAGCAAGCTTTTCAGAGTAAGCTTGAAGAGACTTTTGTTACAGCTTAAATCTGTAGTCGCCAACTTTCCTAATCATTTTTGAGTAACTGAATGGTACCAAAAGAAAATACAATTGTCAATAATGTATATGTGGCACAGAACTATGCCGTCAGAGGAAAAAGAGTGTCCTTTAGCAATTAGACTTAATGTTTCCTCGTTATTGAGAGTACAAATAAATAGCAATATTCTTTTAACAAAGAAGAGTTAGGAGGTCTAGTTACACTCTTAAGTAAAGACACTTCATTTGCCTGTTCTAATTGAAAATAAGCAGTGGTTTTTCGAAGTCTTGTAGAAAAAGCGCATTTCATTTTACCTGTTGTGGATGATCGAGGGTACAAAGCATTAAGTTTGAACACCCAGACTAAGCAAGTTCAACATGGAAGTTTAGATCTTCGTTTTTACAAAGTCAATTGCAATCCCAGTTTAAGTACCAAGGATTATCACCTGTTGAACTGAGCAGGTAGCGTTATTTTTTCAAAGCTGAGATCATGATGGCAGTTTATAAACTCATGTGAGCAGCAGCTTGTCTTTGGATCCTCAGCCAGATTTTCACCTGGATTGATCCAATCCACCTCACAGGGATGTATCCTGGCTGAACTGAAATTCCACCTTCTCATAGGGTCCAAACTTCTGAAATACGAGCAATATTTTAGTTGGTTATTTGTTACTGAAGAGCTGCTTTATCCTATTCTCATCAAAATGCGAAATGAAATCTATCAGAAAATATAGGTCTTCTAACTCATTCTTGGTAACAAAAAAGGAATGCTCCGTATACAGGTGGGTGCTGCAGGGATCCATAACACAGTAACCTAATAATCGCTAGTTCAGTAGTTTAATCCAGAGTCAACAGAATATATTAATCTGTAATTAATCAGTGATGTTAATCTAAAATCAAAAGATCAGATTTCCTAGAAAAGCAATGGAGTCTTCATTCTTGGAAATATTCAATACCTGACTGGACATGGCCCTGAGCAGTGTGCTGTAGGTGACCCTGCTCTGAGTGTGGAGTTGAACCGAGCAGTCTCCGGAGGTGCTCTCCAACCTCAGTGATTCTCTGATGAGTACATAACCTAATAAAACTTCCTTAGAGTTTCTCAGGAGTCAGATCAACTGTCTCAGAGCAGGAAGTCCTTTGTGAAAAAACAGGTCTAACTCAGTATCTGACACAGTTCTGAAGAATTAAGTGTGCAATCTGAAGACAGCCACTGTGCAGATTGCAGTGATTATAATTTATCTTTATTTTCCATATGTAAACAATATGGTTAGAATTTAGGCCTGTATGAGGCCTAAACACAGGTTTGTCAGTATAGGCTAAATCTCTACAAAAGCTGAAAATCTTTTCACGGACATCTTCTTGAATGCCTAGAAAGCCACGGTTCCACATTTATTCAGACCTGAACTGGTCAGAAAACATCCAGATCAAAAGGAATTATGACATCAGTGATACATACATATTTCTAATAAGTATGTAGATGAAGGGAAAAAAGGATAGGATGTTGAATAAAAAATGTTAAGTCAGATAGCTGGGAACTGATAAGAAGGCCTAAAGAAACCAGGATTAATAGGACTAAACGTATTCAATACACATTGAAAATTAAGAAAGAGAAAACCAATACAACTCAGTAAATTAGCACGGTGAGTCAGCTCTTTGTCCAGTGCTCCTTCATATAAGTTAACAGCAGCTTGAATGAAGATATAAAACTTCTGTTCATAAAACTTGATCTTGAAAGAAAGCTGATCAGTGCTATAACATTCATTTTAATATAGCAGTAAGGAACATAATGGACGCGGAGACAAAGAGCAGAGGTTATAACCCTGCAGTATGGAAGGACTTGTTCTCAAAAGGTGTAGCTGATGGTGTCATTATGAGAATATATTTTGTTAGAAAAACTAGTTTCAAGTGCCCGTCTTGACCTCTTTTACCTGAATTCACCCCTTCGGTTGTGCCAGTGTGGGTGTTTGTCAGGTCACTCTGTAAAGCAGATCAGGGAAAAGATCTAAGCTCTAAACCAAAATAGACTTTTTATCATTTTTTTAACCCAGTCATTTCCTCTATCCATTTTATGGCAATGCCTACCACTTCTTTTGAAAGAAACAGCAGGAACATGTAAGTACTGTAAAAAGCCCTCCACTTACTGTGTACAGCCCAGGACAGCAGAGGACAGGAAGATTCCTTGAGCTATTTGGAAGTCTTTGGTTAACAGTGTACTTTGCAGTTTTATATTTCTTCATTTTTTAATCAAAAACAGAGGCAAAAGTATAATGTCTCCTTCTAACATCTTTTTTTTCTGACTCTAAGATAAGTTTCATGATTTGATATGATTGATGGATATTTTTCTTGAATTAAGTCTTATTTGTAGATAGCTGTGTCATATGTGATTTTTGTTTTATCCCATTATTTATGAACCACATATCTTTCAGGACTCCAGGATCAATCTCTCATTTAATTATTGTCTTTTCTCTCCTTGGACTTGGGAGTTTAGAATAATGTGGTCATGAGTTTCTTTGTGTATATATATAATAACAGAAATTATTTAAGGTAGAACAATCACAAGACAGCAATTTGTGCAGATTGAAAGTGCAAGGGAGTCTCAGAATAGAATGCCACAGCCAGTTTTCAATGAGTATGAGAAAATGCTGTCAGTTAGGTCTAACAAGGCAATATTTGTAACTAACAGTAGGGAAAACTGATGAACAGAATGTACATGAGCTATACCTTTTGCACAAAAAGGAAAAAAACCACAACTGCCCCCTCCCCTCCTACCACAGTTAATCTGAATGGATGCACTGTTTTGTCCTAAGATGCCAAGATGCACTTTTTCTGGCACAATGCAATGATATGTTTTGTACTCGTCTGGAAAGATTTCTGTATATTCATGGACACATAGTTCTGCTTCAGTGCAAGTCAGCAAGCTGTCTCAGCAGTGTGTATTTCAGTTGAGTCTCAAAGTGATACCAGATTGCAACACTGCTTCCCCAACACTCGTGCCATTTAATTTTTTTTACACATTAGCTTTTTGTGCTTTTGTACGTCATATTCTGCGTCTCAGTGAAACTTCTTTCCCTAGATCGATAATGGGCTGCAATCAGTCACGTAGCATTCAACAAGGCTAAACGCTGGGTGCTGCACTTGGGTCATAACAATCTCATTAAGCGATATAGGCTTGAGGAAGAGTGGCTGGAGAGTTGCCTGGCAGAAAAGGACCTGGGAGTGCTGGTTGACAGCTGGCTGAACATGAGTGTGCCCGGGTGGCAACGCCATCCTGGCTTGTATCAGACTAGTGTGGCCAGCAGGACTAGGGAAGTGATTGTCCCCCTGTATCTGGCTCTTGTAAGGCCATACCTCGAATACTGTGTTCAGTTTTGGGCCCCTCACTACAAGAAGGACACTGAGTTGCTCAAGCATGTGAAGAGGAGAGCAATGAAGCTGGTAAAGAGACTAGAAAGCAAGACGTATGAGGAGTGGCTGAGGGAACTGGGGTGTTTTAGTCTGGAGGAAGCTCAAGGGGGACCTCATCGCTCTGTAACTACCTGACAGGAAGTTGTAGTGAACTGAGGTGGATGCTGGTCTTTTTCCTCAGGTGACAAGGGACAGGACATGAGGAGACAGTCTCAGGTTGTGCCAGCAAAGGTTTAGATCAGACAATCAGACAAATTTCTTTATGAGGAGGGTGGTAAAGCGTTGGAATGTGCTGCCCAGAGAAGTGGTGGAGTCCCTATCCCTGGAGGTATTTAAGGGACGTTTGAACATGGCATTAAGGGGCATGGTTTAGTGATGGGACTTAGTAGGTGACGTTGATGGTTGGACTTGGTGATCTTGAAGGTCTTTTCCAACCTAAATGATTCTATGATTGTCTGGCAGAAGGGAAGATTCCCTGGCACACTTAGACTTGGATAGAATAGGAAATTAAAGCGTTACAAGGAGTAGGGAATAAGGTTGCAGAAGCTCCCTTGCCTTTCTGAAACTGCCCATTATAGCATGAATTCATGAATATGGCATGAACCTGGACCTGGGAGCAGATTGATTTACCATCACAGATCTCTAGTTTTCTGCCACATTCATTCACAATGAAATTGAATCCAGCTTTCAAACACTCCTTTACCATGTCTTTGAAGTATAATTGTTTTTTTTTGAGATTTTAATGTAAACTTCCGATCAGAGTTGCGGGGTCACAAGACAAGCTTTTGTCTGCTACTGCTGCTTCTCTGTTACTGTCACCTAAGTGACATTCATCCCGAAACACCTCCATAAAAGAGCAGCAGTGTCCGTGCTAGCTGCTGACTTAAAACAGCCTCATTGCTGAACCCTCTCCTTTTTCTCAGTTTACATGGCTTGTTGATTGTGAAGTCATTAAGCTTCAGCGAGATTGTGATAAGGAAAGTAAATGTCACAGGAAACTTGCTTCAAAGTATATATATAATTGTCAAAAAGAGAAGGCACCATAATATTCGTTCCTAATGGTCAGGAAGCAAGGAGTTCTGGTACAAACATCTCCCTGAAGTAAGGAGGAGAGAGGGGTGATGAAGATGACTTGTCCCAGTGCTTGATGACATATACATACTGTAGTGTGCTGTGGTGCCCCCAGTGGTGCAGTTTAGGAGCTAAAGGAGTTGTTGGTAATTTCCCTACAGAGAGACTTTGTATTTACATGCTTCTGTGTGAAAGTTCTTGCTGTGACTTCATCCCTAGCAGCTCTTTTCCTACCTGCCTCACCTATCTGGATTGCAAGGCTACCAAATGACAGAGTCACACTGGAATTAGCTGCAGTGAGGACAGTGATACAGAGGTGTCCGAGTTGGCTTTTCCCCTGCACCCCTTCATGTGTCCTTATACCCTCTAGGCATCAACCCGCGTCAGTCCAAAAGGCGTTGCAGTGTTGACTTGTATTCATGGGGTTCATGCCTGGACGTGAGGCTGAGGCTGTCCTGCAGCAGCCCTGGGACAGCAGCTTGGGAGCAGCCGGGCAATGTGTCATGTGGGCTTCTCCCCCCAGCCCTCATCTCTCTGGGATCCTTTGTGGTTGTGGAGCTTTTATTGCATAACTGAACAGGTAAGCCCTATGGGGATGCATTATGTTGGGTGCAGCTGTACACAAACCTGGTGCTTCCAGGTGTAAGCGTCTGTATTTGCATAACGCAGCTCAGTTTTGTGTGAATGCGCTGGCTGGAGTCAATGCTGCTTTGGAGATCTGTGCCCCTGTGCACAGACTGAGGCGTGTAAAGACTACCTTTAGAGAAACAGAAACTTTAAGGAGAATGTTTTGCTTTTCAGGATGTAAATTATGGTATTTAAAGAAAATCTGACATTTTCTGTGAAATGTTAAGGTTGCTGTTATTGCTTCTCTATCTCTGAAATGGCACATAAAATTCATTTGTGTGTGGTCTGTAATTCTCCACAATTATGATATTTAAAAATGAATTTCATGCCTCCTTTTCATGCAATTTATACCTTTTTTTTTCTCCCTTTGGACCTAGTTCTGTTGAAAAAAGGAGCAAATTCCTTCCAGCTCAGCAAAGTATATATTTGCATCCCGCTGTCATTAAACGGATAAAGCTGAAACATCATGGGGACTTTGCTGTCCCAGTCCCTGTCACTATTCTCTTATTCTGCAGCTACAAAGAACATGTTGTTACATAACTAACATAATTTTTACTGTCACAGCAGGCAGCTAGTGAAAGGAAAGCAAGAACTGGGTTGTTTTAGTTAGAAAAAAAAAGGAAGATACGAAATTATTCAGATTTATTTTATTAACAAATATCAGTGCCGTATTTTGAAGAGCTTTGAAGAACTTTTGAGAAGTTTTTCTCAGCAGCAAAATTCTCATCAGCTCAATTTGGACAATAGGAAGTGTCATGGCTCAGGTGTCTCTGTTTTAATTCTTTGTTTTCTGTGAGTTTGTTTACAGATTGCAATCTTTTTCTAAAGATTGTGGTAGAACTTTGGGGTATCGTTTTTAAACACGGATGCTTAGAGTAGTTCTGCTGTATTCACGTGTAGGCACCTAAATAGAAATGCCCTGATTTGCAGAGGTGTGATCAATTCTAGGTCCTATTGAAATCAATGGGAACTGATGAGTACTCAGTTCTTTTGAAAACCAGGCCATTTATATATAGGTGCCTAAATATGGCACCCAATTTTGAAAAGCCTGGCTTTAAGATCATATACCATTTTCTTTCTTTTGATATCTGGGTCCCTGCCGCAAAAAAGGGTAAGAAGGGTAATGAAGAAACAATTGTATTGAAAAGAAGAGTTACCAGAGCACTCAGGAATATTTCTTTTCAGTCAGTACCCTGTGATTATAAAAACAATTTTTAAAATTGCTAAAAGCAAGTTTCCACAGGTAAAATTTCCTCTCCTGTATTTCCTCTCCTTCGTATTGAGAAGATAAAGCAAAGTGAATGCCTACTCCTGTGCACCACTGTCTAGTAATTATATTAATAACAAAATAAAATTTAGATGGAAGATACAGACACAAAAAACAACTGCTGCACGAACAGTAGCTCTGTACAGATTTCCTTCTCACTTCTCATTTCCAATAGAAAAATAGCTGCAGGAAATGCATTTGTGTACAAGCATTCACTTGCTCATTCGCCTGCTTTCACCAATATAACGAAAACAACTTTCCTTAAAAAATGGTTCAATTTTTCACCAGTTTTTGCATTATTCACTCAATATGCTGCAAAATAGAAAAGAATTGTGGTCTGTTGTAACTATAAAAGCTCTGCCAGATAATATGGTTAGAGGTTTTATAAAACTCGCAGCATCCTGAGGAGCTCATTTCAGCGGTTCCATTAGCATCCTCCTGAGGAAAGCATCCGTAGCCTTCAGGCCAGATTCTACTCATGGTTACACAATTGTTTGGAAGAGCATATAACTGATTCAAGAAACTGAACTCAAGCTGAAACATTAGAAATAATTTTTTTTCGTGTTGTGATCATCAGGTTCCAAAAAGAACTTGCCTTTTTGTCAGGCTTATGAGCCAAGCTTTGTGTTTCTAAGCTTTTCAGTGCAACCATGAGAGTGAGTGACTTGTGTTTTTCATGTTGTATCTTAGGAAACAGTGACATTTATGAAACCTTTTTTCCTGTGGCTTTGTTCCATGTACGTGGATACATTTAGTATCATTATCAATTAGTAGATTTAATCTCTGAACTTTTAGGGTGTGAGGCCTTCTCCCCTAAGGATTTGCTGGTATTGAATGATGTTTGGTCTGACTTTTTGGCCTTCCTGTTGGATAAGGAGGACAGAGGAAAGAAAAGGTGAACTCTCTTCTCTTTCTAGCTAGCTGTTTTCCTGAAAGTTGTAGGAAATGGATGTGCTAGGACCTGGCCTTTTGTTCTCTTTTGTTGGATTTCATTTAGAAGTACGGTGGCAAAGGGACACTAAAATATTCACAGAAAAAAAATTACTCTTTTTTTTTCCCCCTAACCAAGCTAAAGTGAAATTTGATTATATTATTAGCAAGTGATTCTAGAAGTTGTTGTTTTGAGAAAAAAATGTTACATTGGATGAAGTTTCGGACAAGGATGGAGAATGTTCCTTTCAAAGGGAGAAGCAGGTTTTTTCTTCCTTTATGGCAAGAGACAAATTTTGAGTCTGAATGACAAATCTCTGATGGGCAGAATCAGTAATATCTATTTAAAGCTGAGCCTATCTGTAGATCAGATTTATATGGGCTTACTTAAAGCTTGTAACGTTAATGTTGGATCATCACACTGTTAAGTGCACTCAGGTTTGAAACAAAACCTTTTCTCAGTTTGAAAAGCGTTTTGAAGTAGAGTCCAGAAGGTGGAAATGAGGTTCATGTTAGTTTAACATGACAAATGTTTCACTTTTGTCAGCAGTTATGTCAACGCTTAGTAATGTAAATGCATTTGAGCCATTGCATCCCTTCTTGAACTTGTATAAATTTATGAACTTCAGTGAAGTGCATGGAAACTCTCTGATTTAGAAGACATAAAGACATGGTTTTGGTGTCCTTCGATGTACTTTGGAGCCCTGGTATATTCAGATACTCCTGTAGGTATTTTTAATGGGTTACTTGTTTTAATGGGTAAAGTACGGAATACTTTCTGGAAAAAGTAAAGCCAAGAGGGATAATTAATGTAAATTACGAATAATGAAAGAATTTATGCAATACATTTCACATAACCTACTTGGACTCTATCCAGAGACCTCAGAGACACTGGCATTCCCAGTACCTGAGAGCTGTTTGCAGATGATGGGTTGGTAGCTGGCAAACTCTTTGCTGTTTCAGGACACATTTTCCCCTCCTCCTCCCCAAATCTCACTGTTTTGGGCAAATGCTCCTTTGCTTGTCCAGCACAGTAAGTGACCCTGTTGTTTCTGTGACAAGGAGCACTGATCTCCACTCAGAGCCGCTAAGCAGATCAGGCCGAGCTGCGGGAGGTGGCTGGAGCCTGGGGCTGGAGGGGCAGCTGGTGGGACACCGCCCTGGCGGGTGACAGCGCGCGGCCTCAGAAGCTCAGCTCTTGGGGAGACCAGGCCCTGCTTAGAAATGCAGTTGATTCAAGAACTGTTAGCCGTGCGTCTTCCATAATAAGATCCCTTAGTTGGCAGTTTGACTTATTTTTGCAGAATTATCTTTTATTCACAGAGGTCAAGGAGGAAATTCCCTGGCATGACACTAAATGGAGTCTTGGTAGGGGCACCGGTGCTTTTGCACTTTTAATGTCATCTCACTTGTCTGCTGTGATACACATTGGGATGTTAGTCATGTTAAAGCAAAGTTAAAATAACAACCATCTCAAATGCTTTTTTGTGGGGTTAACTGAGAGAAAGGGAAGTATCTGCACATTTGAGAGACCCTGGCAGTGTAGATTAATACTGGGACATGTAACCATTTTTAGATTTAGCGATTGTTCATGGGGATTTATTGTCATTCTGTAACATCCTTCCAGACCACACAGATGCTTGGTTCCCGTTGGCTTTCCCACAGAAAATCTGTTCTCTGGGCTTAGCCTCTCTAAGCCTCTCTGTTGTCATTGTCTTCAGCTGTAATACTGGCCTCGCAGCTCGATTAGTTTCAGTGTCACATTGACAGCTTTACATGTTTCTGATATGCATTACTTGGAGAAGCTGGTTCTCTCTGCAGATAATATTGTTGTTTTAAGAATTACAAAAATATATAGTGGCAGGACTGCACGTCCAAAAGCTTGTGCACCTTTCCGGCTGTATCAGCTGCCAGCCTTGCATAAATTGCAGCACAGTGGCAGACATGTTAAGCTATTTTAATTCAATTGGAGTAGTGTGTAATACTATTTTGAGTATCCATATTTGTGTCAGTGATGTTTATTAGAAGTTGGCAAATCTGGTAGCCCAAAAAAGTCAAGGCTGCTGCAGCTCCATGTACGCATGTCCAGCCAGCGATGGACCAGCCAGCAGTGAGGCTGGACGTGTGTTCGCGGTAGGTACACACACACATAGTACTTAAGTATATATATACATATACATACACACACATATACATACACATATATACGTACATACAGGCAGCAGTGGCACAGATCAATCCAGGCAGAAAACAATACTTGGTCAAACACAGAACAACACTAATGGACTCATCCTGTTTCCATCTCTTGGAATCTATCATCTATTTATAAACATGCAGTATTGATCCCTCCAGGAACTGGGCTCAGACGCCCACTCTGCCCAGTAGCTGTCCTTGGATGCTTGGTCTCCTCAGTTGCTGACACCTGGACATGCAGACCCTGAGCCCCACAGCCCTACTCACTCACAGGCAGACACACACATGAACACATGCACACACACACAGAGTGGATCCCTGCAATAACCGGGCTTAGACACCCAGTCTGCCCAGCAGCTGCTCCTGGTCTCTATTTCCCAGTTACCCTGCACACAGGCACACAAATGCGTGCAGACATGTTTCCCCAGTAGCTGGTCCAGACTTATCACATTACCAGTAGCCACAAGCCTTACCCCACAGTCTTTGCTGTAGCTGTCTTGGATCCCTTGGACCTCCAAGAACCAACTCACAGACCATAAAGTCTCTCTAGTATCCAGCCCAGACTTACAGCCTCATTGATACTTGGCTCCCCAGCCTCCTATCCTGCTCACTACCTAGTCCAGCTTGGTGTTTGCTAGTGATTATACACCAACATTCATGCCCATGTGATAAGTGCATGCTCTGGCTCTGCAGTTGCTGGCACCATGGACATACCAGTGCTCCCACTCCAGTTGCTGGCCCTTAGACCTCCATGCATACACATGAACATATACGGCTCTGAAGCCATGTAGAAAAATTAGATGTAGTTTAAAGAAATGGGTAGCTGGTTTGTGGTGGCTATTGCTTCTTTCATAAAACTGCCACTGCTTTCCAGAAAAATTATTTGAAAGTCCCATTAGTAGTGGAAGACTTTTACCTGCTTTCTCAATTGGCCTCTGGGGAAGAGAAGACTTCCCAAGAGAAGTGAAATTTCTGTACACTTATCACTTTCCGTGATGGTCACTGAGCTGTGAGAATGATGCCTTCTTTATCTCATCCAAATAAAATGTGCCTGAGTGTTTCTTCATTGTCATGTTGTCCTCTGCAGCTGGAGGGTCATGAGTGGCATGTCAGTAGGAGTCTTCATATCCTCTGCTCTGATGACTGAAAAGAGGAAACGAGGTTGTGTAACTAAACTAAAACAAGAGGTTGTGTAACTAAATTAGAAAATGCCAAATATTCACAGAAAAAAACAAACATAGGAATAATAAACGATGACGTAAATGTATTCAAAACTGAATTTTAGTAACACTGAAAATGAATGATTGCAACGTTACTCATATGTTTGTTCCTGAGAAATTGGACTCTGTTAGTTAATAACTTAATGTCAAACATGAATAAATTACAGTCAAATTTTAGTGCAAAATTCTCTCTCATGCACAGAAAAATGATAGCAATGTAACCATTTGATTACCTTAACATGAGCTGATTGTGAATTCAAATAATGAGATGTGATAAAAAGTGTCATTTTCAAGTTTTGGAGGGGACTTAGAGCAAGACAGACCACGAAATATATGGCAATGATTGCTCAAGTGAGAGTAATGGTGTGTATGTGATCTTGAATGCCATATAAGAGTTAGAAAAATTCAGTATATTTTACTGTTTTTTTTTAATCTAAATTCCATTGTCCTGACAGTCCTAAATTTTGTAGATTGATATGCATATTCTCCTATCGTAGATGCAAAATTCACCCCGTAACTAAAACTTCTGAAGTAGAAAATATAACAGAGTTCTAAGAAGTAGAAGCAAATGCAGCATCACAATGACGAGCAATGGCAAATATGTATAGAGGTCATTTTGTGTATATCCCTGCCTGCACAGCATTTTCCAGCGTCTGGCAGTTGTCGTACATCGCGTGGGCAGACAGAGGCGTGCATGCATACCTCAGACTGTGGACTCTGCTGTGTTTCAGAGGGTGTAGGTGAGCTGCACCCGTGGGAGCGGGCATCAGGAGCACAAGTCGTGTGACACTTCATGGGGGTCTGGCTGCTGCGTCCCCTGGTTTGCTCTTCTCCTCTCCTCCTTTTGGTTTGTTGGCTCATAAGAGGTCCGTGAGCAGCACTGCTGCCCGCACGACTTGGCTGTGGATAGACCTAAGGGATTCTCTTGCTGTCGCCTGTTTCTGTGCATGATAAGAAAAGCCCTATATTTATCTCCATTCTCCACTATAATGATGTTATTTGTCCTGTCAAATCTGGATCAGGAGTTTGTTCCGATTAATATATCACAGTGGGGTTCTGTGATAACAGAGATTATAATAACATTGTGTTTCAGTGAAACAGAGTGCTGATGTCTTGTTTTCCGTATTGCCAAAGGGACAGCAAGGAGAGAATGAAGTATGTGATGAGCAACTTAGTAAGGTAATTTAGAATCTTACTGTGTTCTGCAAAATGATATATTTCTAAATGCAAACTAAAGGTCTGTTTAAAAGATTTATGCTAGGGTTACAGCTGGGAAATATCCTTTTCTTTTTAGCTGTGTGTCTTGCAGCTGGATGTTGAATTGCTTGGAGTTTGCTAACCGGCTTTGCTGGTAGACCTGCTGAGAAAGCATTACAGTCATCCAGGCAAGACACAAGGAACAAATGTATGGATTATATTTCTGATTAATTTTGGACATGGGCAGTATGAATTTGTGAGGAACGTTTCATAAGCATTGACAGACCAGTTTGACTGTAGCAGTAATGAGCTATGAACCCAAAGAAGCCAAATTATTTTCCCTTTCCCATTCATTCTGAGATTTGTACTTTTATTTTGTTAATTTTCTTAAACTGTGATAGGAGGATCAGTCAGTACCGTCTTCCACTGTCTGATATCAGGGGTCAATGTGTGAATTTAGCTGTGTTTTGTATTTCCACATCAAAACTTGCCAGTCTGCACCGAATAGGTTCATACAGGAATGTTTATATAAGTGCATTGGAAACCATTTTGTTAAAAGCCTCAGGAGACTTATGAGTCCAAATTAAAGTGTCAAAACTGCTTTAGATACTGGATTCTAATTATAATATACTCCAAAGCATTTGGACTGTTTTTTTCACCATACATTTTAGATGTGCCAGGGGCCAGGATATAGGAAAGTGGAGGTGAAGTGCAGGTGTGCAACCCTGTTTTCTCTCCATCTGCAGCTGTTTGAGCTGGTGGTGGGAAGAAGGGGTCTGCCTTCTGCTGCGTGAGACAGTCTACGGCTTTCTGCCATCCATGCAAAAGGAGGGGACTCCTTGTAGCTTCGTACAAGAAGCTGTAAGTGCAAGAAGTCCTTATTCTGCTTTGTGGTTGGACAGGGGCAGGCTGGATCTCTGCACAAGAGGAAAGCAATCTAAGGCTGAAGCTTGATGCTAGAGCTCTTATTTTGGACAGAGGATCCTGAAACTGGTACAGCATGAGAGCAGATGGCTACATGAAATAGCAAAATTGTCCTTTAGCCACATATCAAACATCATGCACCTTTACTGACTGCCATCATCTGAGCAGATAACTGGATATGCCCAAAGCAGTGTCTGTAGATCTGCTGTGCAAGAAGAATTAAGAAAAGCTGTGTTTATTTCTGTCCTCTGATATTCCTTTTCCCAATCAGAAAGTGTATTGATACTGCTAAATGCCCTACTATCACCACTACTACTGCCTGCTACCACCAATCCTTGAAAATTTTATTTGGAGAGGCTTGTCAACTTGACTCCTCACATGTTTTATCCCATCCTGCCGTATTACTGTACAAATGTTTTTGCTAGGCTGTCCACGGTTGTTATTTATAGGCATTCGTTGTTAGTCCCTGCTGATTTACAAGATTCACATGCTAACTTTTACATTGCCTTCTGCTGCTTCTCAGTTTAGTCTGAGTGTGTATCCCATCAAGAGTGATAAAGAAGAGTTTATATATAACAAAGCCCACAAAGCTTTTAACAGGGTCTTTTCTAAGTTGTATGTGGAAGGCGAAACTCCGTTCTGAATTTCTGGTGTGATCAGTACCATGGGGTCTCAGAAGACAGGCTCTGAAGAAATAAACAAATAAATGCATAAAATGCTTCAAATAGTCAAAACAGTCAAAAGGGAAGTGGAGGTGATAAAGAACACTGCTTCAGAAGCTATCTTTTGGTGTGATTGCTGTGCTACATTGCCTTTGCAGAACAGAAGAAGGGACAAATAGCATGCTAAGCAGATCTACCACAGAACATGGCATTTATCTGGGACCATTGTATAACTGTCTGGGCAGACTGAAATAATATGAGAGGTTTGGAATGGGGTGCAGATAGGCTGGCCTAGATTGTCCCCAGCTGGCAAAAATGAAGCCCATTTATAAGAAAAAGACCACAACCTTTAAACACACTTTTTTTTTTTTTTTAAGAAAGTTGATAAGCAGTGTTTCAAGGATGAGTACTTGCTTGGTTTGAATTTTTAGGTCTTTCTGTCACTCTGAAAGATCAGCTCAAGAACATATTTTCCAATGTGTTTTTTCCTTTGTCATACAGAATAATTTTAATTGTTCTTAACTGTTCTCTTCCCATGCAGGGAGAAAGTTCTCTAAGAGAGTACAGCAGAGAGAGGTTATTTCAGAAGGGCTGATTAAACCATTCCACTAGAAAATCAAATTAGTTTGGAATGAAATACAGCTATGGAAATGCCATTACTTTGGTGAATTGTATTAATAGGATTTGCAGGGTCTAGGTGCAAAAGTACTGCCTAACTTCAGAAAAGAGAAATATGTAATTGAGCAGGCTGTCTGCACTGGTAGATGATGTAGAGCTGAGTCTTCCACTGAGATGTAATGAAGTGAACCACAGACAGGATGGATCTACATTTTGACAGGTGAGAAGAAAACTTTCCAGTGATGCTAATCTGACTAAACATGGTTAAAATGATGGACAGACCCCTGTTTGTTTTGGCTTTTTCCCACTGAGTCACGACAACTGCTAATATGCTTAAAATAAGGTACTTGCTAAGTGCTTTACTGGATTGGGACCAGGGAACCCACTCAGCATTTTGCAGAATTGATCTCTGATATAGTCTGTGAAAAATCCAGTATTGCTAGGGACTATCAGTTAACTAGTCTTTTTTTTTTTTTTT